>NW_024121233.1:8180749-8583249 GCF_016745375.1 Pimephales promelas
TCTAGATTTGATTTCTAAACAAACTCCTAGACAATAAGAAGCTGTTTCTCCATAAGACTGGCTTTAGTACTGCAGTGTCTGTGTGTTGAAACTGTGCTTATTTATCTTTCAGCGGTTGTGAATGTTCCAACCCAGTCCTTAAAAAAAGAACAAAAAAACAATAAAGCTGTTTCAGGTCTAATTAGGTGAATGTGTTAAAAATGTGTTAACTTCAGCAGCCCTACTAGAACAGATATTAACACTTGTGGCTTTTTAAGTAATGATGATTGTGCATCCAAAACCAACATTTGCAGTGTTGTAAAATCAAACAATTGCCAAGCGTGTGATGTGCACAAGGCTTAATGTCTATGTTGTCATTTTGATTGTATATGATCTTTGACCCCAAATGCACGGGTTATAAAAAAGAAACCCCTGTATGGGGTTAATTAAGGTAAATAGACTCCATAAATGTGTGCCGAGTATCTCCTGAGGGGTGGGCAGGTGGCTTCGGCTGCAAATGAATAATTCATGCGTCCCGTGGCTGTGGACGGAGAATGCAATCCATCTTGGGAGCCGTCATCAGAAGATGTAATATTTATGACATGATTCTTGCCAGTACACAAATGTGTCCACTGTACTGATGGGCACCACGTCTATCAGTGGTCACATGCCACACCATACAATCACTATTATCTCTGACCACCTCTAGAGGAAGAATTCATTAACAGAAAAACGTGCGAGTTATCAAATTTGTTACATTCAAAGCTGAAACAAACTGGCAAATAAATAGTCATCAAAATGTTATTTTGCATTCAACAAAAGTGCAAAGTGAAATGCAAGGTGTATTATATGCATGTTTTACATCATTATTTTAATATAACATTTTTTTTTTTTTTTTTGCTGTCTTAAGTGTCACATTTGTCTGATTTGGTGTTCAGAAATTCCCTCAAAAAGTACATACTAGATTATTAATGTAGTGTAATGTATACACATAATTATGTATTGGATATTTGTATTTATTAAATGAACATTTTAAATGTATACTAGTTGGTAGATCGATATGTGAAACTTTGTATAAAAATACATGATTCACATATACATACTGTAATCTAATGAAATACTGCACCTATATGCGCTTCTGAGAAAATGTTGCCTGTATCTGTAGCTAGTTCAGGTATTGTTGTTTTAAAAGGTGAGAACCAGATGAAATCGAGTGACTAATACACAACTAGCAGACTGTATGTGTGTGTATGTGAAGACAACCGCTCAACTGGTTTCTCATGGCAGCCACACAATGACAATGAAGAGAGGACAATAAAGAGCTCAGCCTGCCTCTCTGCTCCATTGCTGCTCTCAGCTCCCATTATTGCTTCTTGTTAAAAGCCAAGGGCATAGCACTCTCTCCACACAACATTCACACACACACACACACACACACACACTGGAGAAACCATTGGCATTTCTATGAAATGCTGTATGAAAGAATATCAGAGGTGGAGAAAATACAGACCTGAACAAGCCTTTAACGCGCTGATACTGGGCCCACGCGCCTCCTCCCTTCCTCTTTCCCTCGAGGGGTGACGAGTGGGTTGGTGGAGGGGGGGGGATACACACTAGGGTATCTAAAGCAAAATCAGTCCCTAGTGGGCAATTATTCATGTGCAAGCAGTGTAGGGGTGCTTTCTGTGGGTGGCGGAGCACTGGGTAAACGCTAACCCTCTGAGGGAGCAGCACTCCATTAGAAGTGAATCCATCACTTGCAACGACCACTTTACAAAAGAGAGACCAGCGAGACTATCACTGTCAATGTCACATCTCTCCCAGCACACAACAAGTGCAGCAGTAGACATGCGGTCTCCAGGGGGCTCTTGTTTCTTTCTTTCTCTATTCGTCTAAAAGCAAAAATGTGTGCGCGGGTCAGGTTTTGCCTACACTGAGGAGACCCAATGACCTGCACTCTAAAAAATGCTGGGTTGTTTTAACCCAGTATTGGGTAAAATATGGACAAACCCAAACGTTGGGTTAAAAATGTAATTAAAAAATTTAACCCAATGGCTGGGTTTGTCCATATTTTACCCAAAACTGGGTTAAAACAACCCAGCATTTTTTTTAGTGTGTAAGGATGGAAAAACGTGAAATCATAAAAACTGCAGCCGGTCAATAAGCCCTACCAGGGAACAGCAATTTAATAATTTAAAAAAAGATTTTTGTGTGAGTCATATGAAAATATTAATAGTGCTGTATAAAAGTCATTGGAAAGCCATGACCAAGTATAAATATGAATACATAAAGAAATGCTATTTTTGAGTTTAAATAAATAAAAATTTAAGGCATTGAGATGTTTTGTATTTATGGTTACTCCTAATTAGTCTTTCAAAAGGAGATCACATGTTTCTGCTCAGGCTTAAATAGAAACATGATTATTTGCTGTGTTATTGTATGATTTTAATATGATTTAGCAAACGAATCCTGGATAAATATTGCTCACTGTAAAAAAAAAATTAAGTAACCTGGTTGCCTTAAAATTTTATAGTTAATTGAACTGGAAAAAGTGAGTTAATACAATGAGGGAGAATGATTTAATCATCAGGAACTCAAAATTATATGTTATCTGAACTAAATAAATTATTTAAGTTGATTTGACAAAGAAAAAATGTTGTGATTACTACACTGTAAAAAATATTTTTTTAACTTAAAAAAGTAAGTAACTTGGGTTGTCTTAAAATTTTAAGTTGATTGAACTGGAAAAAGTGAGTTAATACAATGAAGGAGATTAATTTAATCATCAGAAACTCAAAATAATAAGTTATCTCAACTAAATAAATTATTATAAAGTTGATTTGACAAAAGAAAATATGTTGCGATAACAAATCTTGAATATATATAAAACAATGTTTTTACATAAAAAACAATGTAATGTATATATATATATATATATATATATATATATATATATATATATATATATATATAGTAACCATAAATCAGAGTCATGGAATTAACACAATTTATTTACACAATGTTGATGCATTTCCAAAGAAATTCAGCAGTGTTATGTTTTTATTATTTCTATTCTACTATCTGTAAAAAAAAATGTTTTCAAGATTTGTTATCACAACATTTTTTTATCAAATCAACTTAAATAATTTATTTACTTTAGATAACTTATTATTTTGAGTTTCTGATGATTAAATCAATCTCCTTCATTGTATTAACTCCCTTTTTCCAGTCCAATCAACTCTTTTAAGTTAAACCAACAATATTTTGTTATGGCTTTATCATGTGTTTATATACTTCAATTCATTTTAATACTTCAATTTAAACATATTTCAATATTTTTAAATTTTTCATAGAATATTAAAATTTTATATTATTTCAAATACCGTCAACTATTTTTGTTAGTTTTAGTTAACGATAACAACACTGATATTTAGAGGAACAAAATTCGCTATTTGACAGTTGTTATTTTTTGGAACCAAGATGAACGGCTGAATCGTTCACAATAAGACCAGAAACATGTATTATAGTGCCAATTTTGATTTGTTGAAGCTCAATGCGTGCATTTCAGACATTACCCACAGCTTTTACTCAGTGTTCTTAAAGTGTATGCTGTGTGTGTACACGCAGCAACCTGACCCGAGTGGTATTTTGTGTTTGCAGGGAGTAGAAAGTGGAGCGAAGGTCTGTCAGAGAAGTGAGCTCTCCTCATAAACATTTCAGTAGTCTTCAGTGCCTTTGAAACAGTTCTCTTAGAGGCAGAGGCGCATGTATATAATCCATATTTTATTTTCTCAGCCACGGCTGCATGGCTGTCTGAAGCGAGAACATCCTTCCACCTCGGTTCTGTGGGAGATTAGCAGGGCAGAAGCCAGCGCAATATGTATTAAACTAATTAAATGTCTAAATCAAATCATTAGTCTGAGGCCTTTTTTATCCCCACGCCTGAGGTAAAATGAGTTAATTTCTCACCGTGTCGCACACCTGACTAGAGCCGCTTTGTTTCATAACCTAATGGTATGAAAGACATTGGCACTCCACCAACACCGCTTTTCTCTGCCACTTGACGCGCTGAGCCATTTGTATATAACACTGGCACTTGCACAAACAATCCTGCAGTTTGATTCTGTGTGGTCTCCTTCCAATCGGTTGCATCCAGCAGAGACTATGAGCTCTTTTTATACCATGTAATTAAAACTGTGGCAAAGCTACACGTGTGTAGGAGTAAAAAAAAAAACACAACCGCCTGAGTAACACGGGCTGTAAGAGCAGCATCTGGTGACATCCGCTTCAATTTTGTGTGTGGTGGTACGTGCGAGGGGAGCATGGGTGTGTTTCAGTGTGTTTGTGTGAGTGTGTAATGAAGGGCATAGGGCATTCGGGAGAGTATGTGTGTGTGTGTGTGTGCGTGTCCTATATATACTGCATTATAGTGGGGCACATCTGCCACTGCTGTTCCTGCCTTGCCTGGTGTCTACTCTCCGGGGAGGCTTATTTTGCCGACTTGACGTGTTCTCAGCTGGAGCAGCTCTCATCTTTGAGCTCCGAGAGAAATCCTCTTTTACTTTTTGAGTCGTAAAACACACACACACAATTTAATATAGAATAATAATTCATCCTTGTGCTTCTGCGTATGTATTTCTACAGTTTTGTGGTTTGTATTTGTCACACACTCTTAAAAATAAAGGTTCTTTATTGGCATTCATGGTTATTTATGGTCCTACTATGATCTTTTTACATTTTCAAATTTTTGTGAAAAATTCTACAAAGTTAAAAAGCAGAAAGTCTACTCCAAAGGGAGAGCACACAACACAATATTCCTAATTTAAATAATTCCTGCATAAGGCGTATGAAAAAAGGGGGCGGGGCCTGGTCGAGGTGTGTTAGGCCGGATTCACATATAGCACCTTAAAACTCGTAAAAAACCCGGTTTTAGGTGCGCCAAATTCTCCTTTTTACAAAGCGCTAGGGCGGTTGCGGTCCAGTTGGTTCTTGTCACATGACCTACTGTGCGCTTATGGTGCGCTTGCAGCATTCTGAAAAGTAGAGATGTTTTTATTTCGATGCAGCGCGGACGCGCTTGTAAAAAAACGAGTGCGTCGCAACACGACCACGTCGCTTCCATCATGAGCGCGCATACCGCGCGCCTACATTTGAGATAACGAACTTGAGCACACAAAGACGCGATATGTGAACAGGCCCTTATGCTGCCTCCATGTGCTATCTGAATTTTTCCTACTTCCGACTTCTGAGCTCATCGCATTCAAATTTTGACTTGAGAGGGTGTTCATGTCCAAATTTTCTACTAGGAAAATGGAAGCTTTAGCGTTAACTCCTGCCAGGAAGACTCAATCGTTGCGCCACTAATTACCTTCTCATCTATCCAATCATGTCTAATACTCGCAGTATAAAAGACCGTACTTACACGTGTTTGCGTTCGCAGATGCTGACGCGTTCATTGACCTCCATCGTCCCCACCACCTTCAAGATGGTTCCTTCCCTTCCATCCTCCCCACCACCACAAGGATGGTCCCGTCCTATACCTCCCAGGGGGTCGGCTGCGCCCCTGCCTTGGTCTTTAGGCAGGAAATGCAGAGTCCGGACCCTCGGATTGCGAGCTATGGACGAGCCCTACACCAAAGAACTTTATTGCTTCCTGGGCTATCAATAAATGTATTTATTGTTACAGTATTCATTCCCCCGCATCTTTCTGGTAGAACTAGTATTTACAATAATTCCTTTAGCATGAAGGCAGCATAGTGTGTCGAAACTCGCGACGATCGTAATGGGTGTGGCATTTCCGAAACACACTCAAAGCAGTTGTGCTATTACAACTTTATTAAATGTTTAATTTAACATATTTTCATTGCACAAAATGTTTAAATGTTCTTCACACTAAGAACTGTTCACTGAAAGGCTCAAAAATGATTGATCGATGGAATTGTTGCAAATACCAATATTTTGGAACCTTTATTTTTAAGAGTGCATTGTAAATCCGAAATGCATTTTCTCCTGTTTGGTTGAATTATTTTGAACAATGCTGAGTTCATGTGTCACGGATGGATGATGCTCCCGTCATTTAATGAGAGTTAAAGAATGGGGAGAGCCAAGGAAGAAGGGGAGACAGGGGAAAAAAAAATCGTTCGTCAATTAGTATGCAAATGCATGCAAGCGACTCCTTCAGAAATCCAATCAGGCTGTCACCTCGGCAGGGGGTGTTATTATGAAGTCCCTGTGAAGTGTGGCTTGTGGGTTGCCATGCAAAATAAGCCATGTCCACAGACGAGCAGACACGGTGGGACTGGCACTGGATCTGCTGGCTGACACCAGTCACTCACACACACACACATGTTTTCTATGATTTGAGCAATGCTGAAGTACGAGTTGCATGTTGGACTTGTGTACCAGTGTTTTTGCTGGAGATCACGTCCACCGAGAATAACAGGCCATGAACTCAAAAAAAAGTGTAATATTGACATTAAAATCAGGGACGCAACTGCGAATGGAAGGGGATTGTGGCTGCAATACCTTTGTCGCCTGGTAAATGCTAAGAATTCATTATGAATAACAAAAAATATTCAAGATATACATTATTTAGTAGCAATTTAATTTTTTTTACACAAAAAGGAAACAATAAATCATTGAATTATATGAATTATATTATTTTCCCTAACTAGTTCACCAAAAAAACACCATTCTGACTGCACAACAGAGATATTCACATGAAATATTGAATATGAATAAAATACATAGATACTCTTCTGAGGTTTATAGTGTAGGGCTTGCATTTTTGTCTCGTGTTTTATTAATATTGATTATAATCTATATATCAATATTATATGTTGGTGTGCTTCTCCTGGGTGCAGTGGTGTGAACTGCTACGCACTCACATGAATGTACACAGTTTTGTCTTTCTCCCCTGTGATTCTACAAGTAATTGAATTGATATTGTCATGTGACATTGCTAGATTGGATGATGTGACTTTAAAATGCATGTCCAGAGTGCAAGAGTCATGTGTCATTAGTTTCCCAAAGACCAATCGGTTACCAGCATGCAAGCTTGAAACTTAAATCACTTCGGCTACTTAATGTTAGTCAGTGGATCGTAATGAAGGACCATCGCTAATGTCTTGCTGAAAGTCCGATTCAACAGCCTGTTGATTTTCCCCAGAACATTTGATAATACGTACATGTGAGCTACAGTAATATTTGTAAATTTGCTCTGCTACAGTTATCAGTCTTTGTTAGATCTGAAATGAAAATAAATTAGATAAATGAATTGGGTTTGTTTAATGAAGTATATTAAAGATTTGAAATTTGAGAATTTTTACATCTAAAAATTTGGATGTGAAATGAATTTTCAATATGCTGTGAATAGTATTAATAAATATAACATAGTAATAACAACTAAAAATGTCCAAAATGTATTTGGATATTAAACGAATGTTCAATATACTGGGAAAGTGTTGCAGTAAATGTAGTATGATTGAAGAGTAAAGTGTGTGTGTGTGTGTCATATTAGTGCAAATCCTTTGTTCAAATCATTAAAGTATGTTTCTTATTTATGAATGGCTGCATTTAGGGATTTGATCAGACATGGATTAACATGTGCTGACCATAAAATCATTGGCACACTGCAGAAAAGAGTCCAAAGTTAAGAATTCTGTTTGAAGATAGACTTCACACTCATTCACTGACTGTGAAGCTATGTCCATACAAATGATCTGTCCTTTATATTCAAACAACAAAAAGCCAACAGGATGTGAGAATAAAAAGCTGAGGCTATAATTAAAGAATTGTGAGTTATAACCTTGCTTGACTCAGTCGGCATGAACACAATTTGGCCTTCTGTATTGTATAAACTGATGAAAGCAGGAGTGAAATATTGGCTCATCTTGCATTATCAAACAC
This sequence comes from Pimephales promelas, assembly GCF_016745375.1. The sequence continues at coordinate 8,188,637 of NW_024121233.1, forward strand.
TGGTCCAAAACTCAAACCTTTCATTTAGACATAAGCATACTGGTGTAATACATTCAGAATTGGTGGTATCAGACATAGCCTACTAACTAGAGGTCGGAGCTTACATTAAAATTCACAATATTACACCATCATCACCTCTAATTGTGCAAAGAAGACTCTTTCTGGAGGTTCATTTCACCCCCTTCACTCCCTATTATCACATGGTATGAAAACTAGTCCCGCTCAGCACGTCTACAAGCAGAATTTTTTTTTTTTTTCAGCTCACAGTAAGGCATCATTTTATTGAGATCCAAACCAGATGAGACCACATGAGAGGGGAGAGATGAGGAATCCGAGATCAGATTTGCTCCACCCTCTCCCAATGGAGCAAAATAGTATGAAGTCAGTTACTCGGAGGAAGAGTGAAGGCAACGGATTCCACAATACAACGGAAGGCGAGAAACCAGTCAGTGGTTGCATTGTTCAATGGTCCCATAAAATATATATATATATATTACAAGTAGAATTCAAATAAGATTATTGTTCTGATATTGTCAGGATCTTGGCACAAAATGAGTAGTCGATGCTTAAGGTGCCTAAACGAATATGTATAAAGGAACACATACTTTTATTTATTTGTTATTTTCAACACATTTAATTGTTCAATATTCCATGTAGTCACTCAACTATGAAGTCATTAAATTCTAATGCATAAGAAAAATAAATATGAATTACCATAGTAATAGATGGAGTATGTCACATTGCAGGACATGTCAGCTTCCCAAAAGTATTTCATGTTATCCATGTGTTTTGGACAAATTCACATGCTAATGTATAAGTTACAGACACACTATGTGGCATTCACACATATGCTTATGGCCTTTAATGGGGCTTTAAAAGGAATACCACAGCTCCCCCTAGTGGACCGCATAAAAGCCCCTTCTATTGTTATCTCTGACATTGGCACCCATTCAATAAGCAAAAATTTAAGTCATGTTTAGTTACAATCATCTAGGCCACCAAGTAATCCGTATAATCCGTACAACACGTTTCTCCCTCTATTTCCATAGGAAGGGAGCCAAAGCCCTGTTTCTTGTTTTTTCTCTCCTCTCCTTCAATATTTTTTTCTAACCCTTTCAGTCAGTTCTTCTTTCCTTGCTCTTTCCTGGTGTTATGTCTTTAGGCTATTGCTGTAACAGAACCAATTGAGCTCCCCATAGAGGCTGTATTTCTAAGGTATCATAGTCCTGACACAAAGGGCGTTTCAAATGCTCGATAATGCAATGATCCTGACTTCTCCTTATTTTGGTCAAATTCAAAGGCAGCAGTGAATGTGTCATTAGAAAAGATAATCCTAGAATGCAGTGAAAAAACAAATCCAAGATGGTAGACGATGTTGACGCATCATGGGCTCCATCCGAAAGCTTGTTGGCTAGCTGCGCTAACAGGCAATGACTTAACTTTTTTACGGTTTTGTTACGCAGAATTACGGTTTAATGATCTACCACAAAATAGAGCAAGCCTTGGAGATAACTAAGTAAATATTTAATTACTACAATAGTAATTTCTTGCTAGCAATAATATCAAAAATGGAAAAAGTTGGTCTAAAAAATACTTTCACAAAAGTTGAACACTAACAACAACTTTCAGAAACCATCTTAATTATTTAGTTCAACTGTCACAGAACGGACCACACAGGATTTTATAGGCAGTGAAGGATACAGATGGAGGTTTAGCATTGGATTCAGACTTGCCTTCCTAATGTATACTCGGAACGCAGAATTTTTTCAGCTTTTGGATGCAGCCATGATTTTTTCCCCCAAACCGGTTCAGCAGAAAACCTGCCCTGCAGGCAATCTCTCAAACAAGATGTGACGCAACATGACGTGAAGGCCAAGTATAGTAACCCCTACACACACCAATGGACGCACACAGAGCAGTGGGCAGCCATTTTTGCTGTGGCGCCTTGGGTAAGGTGAGAGATTGGGGTTTAGGTGTCTTGCTCAAAGGCACCTCAGTCATTTCCTGCAGGTATTGAGAATCGAACCCGTACCTTCGACTCTCTAAACATTAGGCAACAAATGCCCACAATCCTCATACAAGCAAGCAAGCATAAATCCATTTATTATTTTATCTAGAATACGTTTTTTAAGCATCTAAAATATGTATTCCGACTTAAATAACGCAATTAATGTCAAGTACACAACACACACATTTGGATTCATAGCGTATGAAAAAGAGGTATGTGCACTCAAGTAAATTTGTTTAGTAAAATTAATAATATACTCTCTTTATGAATGAAACTATCACTTGTTTGTTAGACTGATTTTTCATTTATTTTCTGAATATCATTAAATTTGGAGTGAGATGAACTAAAATGATCTAGTGATGTCTAGTGTTTATAATGTCTGGAAATGTCATTTTACATTATTACATCATATTTCTGAATGTAATAATGTGACTTGTACACTGATGCGACTGATCTGTTTTTGTTTTTTTTTTCTTAACAAAGCAATTTGGACCCTTAAGGCCTGTTCACACCAAGGGCGATTAGGGCTGTCAAACGATTAATCGCAATTAATCGCATCCAAAATAAAATTTGTGTTTACGTAATATATGTGGGTGCAATGTGTATAATTATTTTATATAAATAAATTCACTCACATGCTTGTATATATTTAAGAAATATTTTCATGTATATACTGTATATAGATTTATATATAATTTATATTATATATAAAAATTGTATATATAAATATTTTTTTTTCTTAAATATACATGCATGATTGTATATATATATATATATATATATATATACAAAATATTTATACACAGTGCACCCACATATATTACGTAAACAAACTTTTATTTTGCATGCGATTAGTCGCGATTAATCGTTTGACAGCCCTATGATAACTATAACTATTAAGATATAGCTCTAAAAAATCATTTCAAGTATAAAAGAAAAGCAGTGTCCACACCATAAGGATAACTGCACAGAGAAACGATATAGTTGGAATCACTTTCAGAATGATTTTTTTCAAGCTGATGAGTAATAAAAACATTTACAGCCAATCAGAATCCACCCTGCTTTAAAGATGTCGAACATTTAAAGTGGTAGGCGATATAACCGCAGTGCGCGCTGAGAGCAATATAGTGCATTGTTATGAAGAACACAACTATAGTTATCGTTATAGTAATCATTCTTGGTGTAAACGGGCCGGGTTTTGTCAGGTGCAGAAAACTATTTAAGTTGAGCCTCCTAGTGTTTCAAATGGCTCACTTCTGAGGTACAAGGACATTTCAGATGTTTTCCATACTGCCTTTGTAGGCAGTAGGCAGCGAGGCAGCTCACTAGGTTGTAACAGAGCTCATGTGTGACCGAACAGCCTAACAGTTTTTCTACAGGTTCAGTGGGAGTGAGTACAGCTGTGAACTCCATTCTCTTGCACACGGGAAAATGTGTGCTGCGTGCCGCCCTGTTTTTCGCTCCCTGATGGAAATAAAATAAAATGCTGGATTTATATTATGACTTTTCAAGGTTGCACTTCACAATGGCTATATTGTTAGGTAGTCCTTTCCTTTAAGAGCAGCCATCGATATTCGCACTTGGCTCAGTATAGATAAAGTATATATTCCAGATATAATGTGCATGAAGTGAGGTGTGCAGAAACTGTAAATGATTTAGCATTTACATAGATCTTTTGGCTGAAAGTAGCAGTTTCGAATGCTGTAGTGTACAGCATGATGTCACCGTGTTAAAAATTCAAAAGAAGTCTAAAAAATTGTGTGCTTTAAACATTCTTCTCTGTTTTTTCTGACGTTGGTAGTAGAGATGGACCTCCTGCTGTGCCCTCATCTTCCTCACCGAGCAGAGGAAGTGGGCCGGAAATGCCTGAGAGAATCATGTATTACTTTCATCCTTCAAGAAATACTAAGCTCCTAACCTGTCACATTAACCAATCCCCCACCATGGAGTGTATCATGTGACATGCAATCTGACAATTCTGCAGCTCTAAAAAAGAAGATGGAGATCAGAGGTCAAGGTGAGGGCACACAAGGCTTTGCACTCCATTTATTTCCATTCGCGCGGAAACACGGGCTCATGCGAATAAATGATTTTTTTTTTTTTTTTGTAGGACCAAAGTTTGGTGAAATCTGACTTGCAAGTTTGTAAATATAAACAAACAGAGGATCTAAAACTTAGCTCTGCCGCAGCAAAGTGGACTAGACTACTTATAATATTATATATATAGGCCTACACGCACTACTTATTTATTACACTATATATATATAATTTTCACATTTGCACATTTTGCCATTAGTCATATTATCTTTATATTCCACAGAGAAATACCATATTTGTTCTTTATGAATTATTAACAGCTCAAGCCCAAGAGCATGACATCATATCCTGTTGAGTCTGTAATTTCACATGTTTAAGTGTGGTGTGCTCACACCTGTAATGTATTGTCACTCAATCTCATTAGAACTTTATCACAAATCATAACTATTTTATGAGCTGGAGATTTCGTATGAATTTGTACAAAAACATACGATAGTATAAAACATCAAATGTAAAAGGAAATCATACAGTTTGCCAGAATTTAAAATAGTTACAAATTGCTATGAAAGTAAGTTGATGATAGTTGGTTTAATACAGTCTATAGTATGTATGTACATGCCCATCTTTGCCACTGTATACAGACTAAAAACCCCAAAGCATATCATTGCATATTCTCAACAAGCTGCAACACATAATTAAATTACCTATTAAAAAGAGCCACATAACAAAGCACATAAACTTGCAGTGAAATCCTATTGTCTGAATGTTCTTCTCAGGCTGTCTATGCTGAGGTGGAGAAACCCTCCCAGCAGCCTCAGCTTCTGTTACTGCTCTAGTGCCCCTGAATCCCTGCCAGCGTTTTGTTGGCCTTCCTCATAAAGTGCAAGGCAAACAGGATCTTCTCAATGGCAGCTTCACAACACACAAAATCCAAACAAGCCTGTATAATGCATTCGCTGCATGGCTAAAATGAAATAAAGAAGCTGTTGTCTCTCTCTCTCTCTCCCTCTCTCTCTGCTGTCATTACTATTTTACAAGCAGCAGCTTCATTACCAAACCATATGCTTGGTAATCATGAAAGCTGTGGGTGCATCCCTTATATGATGTGGGACGGCTAAATTATTAAACGCGCCGTGCTGGCAAGGCCCGATTCAGATGTGGCAGCGAGCCCAGTCTCCTCTCTCATACACACACACACACACACACTTACACACACGTACACACACACTCATGAAGGGATATGAGGCACTGGGAGGGCAAAAAAAAAACTTCAAACACCTTTCCTGTGCATTTAGTGTAATGAACAATGTCTTAATTGAGATTGCCTAATTACCCAATTTAAAGGTAATTAATATGATGCTAATTAGCATATGTAAATGACACATTGTATAATTGAGGATCCCTGTTTTGAATTAGATGGCTCTACAATGAACCCACATATAAAGAAAGAAAGAAGAAAGATACAAAGAAGCCATTGACGGAGCGATGCAACCGTCAATCTCTCCAGTGCTGCGGAATGCGCAAGCTGCAGATGCTCCAACGCATTATCAAATCCAGTCAAGTTATGTTATCATGAATAAAAGTCTGCTAATCTAGAGTAATTAAACTATTTGTGCAGTAATTACCAATGCAGGGGTTTTTTCAAGGTATCTTGCTGTGAAAATCTGAATGCTTTCTGTATAGTGTAAATTACTAGTGTGTAAGGATTTTTCTTCTTTTTTTTTTCTTATAGACCTGTTTCACACCAGCACCTTTTTTTAATTTCAGCATTCATATTAACAGATTACAGTATTTATGCAATATAGAGTTATTGTGACGGATTATCAAAATACCGTTTATCAGTCTACTCAGCTTTTGTATGCCATCTGGCTATATGTCTAAAGTTTTACTAAACACGCAGGCTAATCAGTTAGCGATATGCTAACATATCAAGCTTATCAGCCAGCAAAGCTAGTCAGCTAACCAGCTAACCAAGACTGCAAATTAACAGAAAAACATGATTTAAAAATGTTTAATATAACCATTTATAGCTTTATATGTGTCATATGCTTTAAAAACATTCATTCTAACCTAATCTCATGATGAAACGTAAATGTTTTAAGAGGTGGCGATTTCGTAAAATAGTTACGAATTGCTATGAGAACATGTTGCATAAATCGGTAACACCCATAAATCATGTGATGAAGTGATTTTGTACGATTTCCGATTTTATTTTAACATGAATTAACTAGGTTAATCAACAGGAATTAACAGTACTTCGACAGCATTAATTCTTAGGTAAAGCTGTAAAAAAAAATAGTGATAATAGGGTAACACTTTAGGGTTCATAAGTTAACTACATTAGTTAACATTAACTAAGAATGAATACTACTTCTTCAGCATTTGTTAATCTTTGTTAATGTTAATTTCAACATTTACTAATATTTTATTAAAATCTTGTTAACATTAGTTAATGCACTGGGAACTAACATGAACAAGCAATGAACAACTGGATTTGTATTAACTAACGTTAATAAAGATTAACAAGTACAGTAACAAATGTATTGCTCATGGTTAGTTCATGTTAGTCAATACATTAACCAATGTTTAATAAATGAACCTTATTGTAAAGTGTTACCGATAATAGTTCATTTCACGAATGAATTTACTAATGTTAACACATGTAAAGTTTTTCCAGATTCCCAATCAGGCACTGAATCGAGAATACATTAGAAGTTTGATCAGCCAATCGAATCACTTAGGTTATTTCATTTTCGCTGATCAAATGCAACTGAAATCCTGCAGCATATTAAAGAATTACGAATGCCGCTGTGCTGGCAGAATTTCGAGTCTACATAATATTTGTCAGGTCAACAGACATTGAAGTTGAATTTCAACAGATGATTAGTGTGTATGTATTGATAATCTGTGAGAGCCTCTTGACTAGGCCGCCTGCGGGGATGTAGTGAGCAGGGCCAAAGCGAGAGTGCCATGTGGCACCTGGGTCATACAGCTGCAGGCCTCCTGAGCCCCATCCATGCACACTCACGCACACACACACACGCTCTTCTCCTGACACTCCTGCTCTCCGATGGGCTCCATTTGCACACACTCACACATAATTCCTTGTCCATGCTCATGAGCACGTACACAGTGTGTCGGGGTACTTGAAGAAACAAACACGCTTGAACGATCCTGCCCGACAGGGATAAACAAGACAAAAACTGCCAGGCACATGAATTGAAATAAAACCATTAAAGAAGTGTCTTCTTTCTTCTATTGTTCATGTACAGAGGCTCATGTTTGACACTTGAAAGTCATCGCATCTGAAACAAAATATCACAAAAAGCGGCATTTTTCTTGATCTTATTGTGAACTAGTCATCCTTGCATTTGTTTCATTTTTCAAAAAACGTACGGCATAATTCCAGATGACAGACTTTGGTGACATATGCCGGACTTATCATTTAGTCAGCGTAAAACCCCATCCCTTTTATTATAATCAACCACTTGCCACTTTTGGTCAATTAAATACATCATTGCTAAATAAAATCAATGTAGAAACCTTTACTGCCACTTTTGATCAAATAAATTAATCATTGCTGAATAAAATAATAACTTTTAATTTTTTACTTTGAAATGGGCTTCCACATTTAAGAACCATTGCAAAAGTGTTAGAAAATTGAACAAAAACTCCACATGGTCTGATATTTTGTACCTAATGCGATGAATTAACATTTTCAAGAGTTGCCGAATATGTTTTGAGGCCGCTGTGTGTCACATGCACTGAGCAAACACAAGTTTCACATCCTCTTTTTCTCTCATCTTTAACAGTGCTTGTCTCATTGTCTGGTCTTTCCTCCCTCTCTTTCCACTCTGCTCTAACAGTGCTGGCACCTGTCACTGTTTGGCATCTCTGTGTTGGATGCAATCAGATCTAGTGTCAGTCAGTGGCCCCTGTCTGGCCTTCGGCCCCAGTCTATCTGCCCTGCTCTGTAGAAGGAAGCGTTTCGTCTCTTCGTCTCCCCTGCCTGCTGCCTCGTCCTCTCATGCTCCCTCCCTCCTGTCACCCCAAACTCAGCCCCGGCAGGGGCCATATGGCATCTTCTCTAGACCCACCCCTCTCTGCGGTGCACCGAGACAAATCTCTCTCACCCCCTGAGCCACGCTGTCTCACATTCCTGTGTTCTCTTCATCCTTCCTCTGCGCCTCTAGGTCTCTCCATGCTGCTCTCTTCCCTCTGGGTGCACACAGGCGCTGTGTTAGTCTGGGTGGGGGGTTGTGTAGGGAAGCACAAAGGAAAAAGAAGATGTTAGATTATTGTAGAACAATACTATTATACTGTGCTAATACTTATAGAAGTTGCTCAAACAGAACTTACAATTCTATCATGATTATATACCTCACCCTTCATGGTGTTAAGGAACAAAAAAACAAGAGTTTTCCTTTTGCAATGAATCTTAAACTTAAGACAAATTCTAAAAGTAACCAAAATTAATTATTATAATTATAATTTACATAAATGTATTTAAATACATTTGAAAGAAAATGATGAAATGTGTATATATGAAGAGTTCAGATGCAAAAGCCTCTAAGTGCCATTTGAAATTTTCTTCTAAAATGACCATTTTTATCAAGCTTGTATATTTAAGTTTAGTAATTTCACTTAAATGGCAATGAAGATTACCTATTAATTGTCATTTAAGTGAAATTACTAAACTTAAATATACAAGCTTGATAAAAATGGTCATTTTAGAAGAAAATTTCAAATGGCATTTAGAGGCTTTTGCATCTGAACTCTTCATATATATATATATATATATGTGTGTGTGTGTGTGTGTGTGTGTGATTAAAATAATATGTAATTACGTTGTTGAGTTTACACTGAAAAATGACCCAACATTTTGTGTGACATCCAGAGTACTTAATGAATTTCAATTCAATTAATTCAAATTTCAATTAAGTAGAATTCAAATGAACTGAAATCTAAGTGTGAATATAACAAAACATTAACTAGAAAAATAAGGTTTGCGTGGACAAACCCAGAAGAATCCTTAATTTCCCAGAATGCCATTACTTTCTATAAATTGTAATGGGATTATGTGAAATAAATTTCTAAATTCTGTAAAACAGGTTGCATCACTGGTTCGTCAAATTTAGAGCTGTTACTCAAAATGCCTTCAAAGGAGCGAACAAAGATAAGCATAGCCGATGTCCATCACGTAGCCAGATTGATAAAGGGTTTTTTTCTTTCAATTTTATTCTTCTCACTAACATTCGAATATTCGAATTGAATAAAAAAAAGAAAACATCTGATTACCTTAAAAGCTAGCTATCGCAGTCAGTTCAGCCGTTAACACCAACAAGCAGATGTGACGATACCGGTTTTCGTGTTTGTCTATGTAACTTTTCTAAAAATTCCACTTCAAACTTCCTGTTGGGCGTGGTCAATTTGATTTAAAAGGAGTTTTAAAAATCCAATTCTTAAATCTTTGATTTTGATTTTGTAATGCTTTGCTGGCTGGGGTTTCTAAAGCTACCCTAAGTAAATTACAGTTGGTTCAAAATTCGGCTGCTAGAATTCTGACTGGGACCAGTGCAAGGGAACACATTACACCAATCCTGGAAAAATTGCACTGGCTTCCAGTCAGTTTTCGTATTGATTTTAAAATTCTCATGCTCACTTATAAGGCCCTGAATAACTTGGACCCTCAATATTTGCGTGAGCTCTTAACCCCCTACTCTGCACGTGCTTTGCGATCTTCTGAAGCTGGTCTTTTAACCGTCCAAACAACATGGCTAAAAACTATGGGTGATCGGTCTTTTTCTTCTTTAGCTCCAAAATTGTGGAATTCCCTGCCCTCTGAGATTAGAAATGCAGAATCACTTAGAGTTTTTAAATCCTCCCTTAAAACATACTTTTTTAGGGTGGCTTTTATGTGATTGTGTGATCACTGTGATTGTTATTTTATTTGCCTTTTATTTTATTGCTTGTTTAGTTCTTATTGCCTAGACTGTTGTGTCTGTCTAATTCCATTATTTTTTATGCAAAGTGCTTTGAGATACTACTTTTAAAGGCACTATATAAAATAAAGTTGTATTATTATTATTATTATTTTGCTTAACCCTGATTACTGTAAGGGCTCACTTGGGTTTGTGTGGTACCATTTCAATTTTCTGTTAGACTATTAATAATGTAAAGCTCCATCAACAGTGCTCATGATTTTTGTACAATGTGACGTTAATAACTCTGATGTCACATAGTTTGCCTTCAGCTTTGCCACTGGGGTCACATCTGACAAGCAGCCATCATAAAGGACAGAAAAAACACAGTACACATCTCTAGGCAGAATATTTATGCTGCTCTTTTTGAAAGTAAATGGTGACAGATGCTGTCAAGCTCCCAAAAAAAGCACTTTAAAATAAGGCACTTTAAACATTGATTTTTTTTTTCTTTGAACGTGACGTGCTTGTGTGAATATGCAGAGGTGTGAATGACATTTCATAACTACGAGGTCTGAAGGGAGAAGAGGATAAGTAAATGATTTACAGAATGTTCAACTGTGCCTTTTACATAGCAAAAAACAGAAAGAATGTGGGTGATATAAATGTGAGCATTTACTCCAATCCAAATAGAAAGCAATATGCATATTTTGCTAAATGAAAATTTTTGCCATTGTGAAAACCACTGGAAGCAGTCGCTCTGCAGGTTCTTGCTCAGAGATTCCTCACTGTAAGGGTTCAAGCCTGTCAATCAGCCCTCAGCACTCGGTCTATGCCACAAACACATCATTTTCATTAACATCTGCAGGTTGTGTTGAGGACTCATTTGAGGGAAATATCTTCTTAGTTTTACTTACACACACACACAAACATTCTGGCACACAGGCCACCATTTCATCTGAAGATTTATGAGTGTGTCAAATGGGCTATATGCACGCATAAGTTCCGCATTTGACGTAAGGATGCTCGTCCATTTCCGGTTGTGTAGATTAAAGCGGAGGAAAACCGGAGAAAACGGGATTATGGCAGAGTCTTCAATATTTACTGTCCTCCCGTCTTTGAAACGAAACGTACATACGTTTAGATGTAATTTTATATATAGTTATGTTTATTTAATATAATTTTAAAAAGAAGCATAAACACAACGAGGGGTGTCTGTTTTATCTGTTTTTGTGATTAACGTTTCATTAGTATAACCATGGAGTATAAAATTCAATATAAATTCTCGGTATTGCATTGGACTCTATGATCGGCGGAAGTTAACGAGCATCCTTAATGCTTCACCGGAAATAACGCCGTGCATAGAGCCCATAGGAGTGTGAGCGTCGTGTGGATCCTTGTCACAGTGCCACCGGTGGGAAGAAGTCACCATAAACACCACTGAAGCAACCTCTAATAAAGGGTGAGACCTTCCCCATCACTCACTCACAAACATGCAAACACTACAGCTCTCTCCCAAAATATAGTGAACTGCCTTAACATTCAAAAATTTGAGGTTTAGAACGAATATTATTATCTTTTGAAGAAATGGGTATAATTTTATTCAGCAAGGATGCACTATATTGATAAAAAAAGTGACAGCATTTACAATTTTAATACTTTTGTTCTACATTACAATTTACGTGTGATTATCTAGACGAGTGTTATCAGAGGTGACTGTGTCCAAGTTATGCGTTTCAGAAATGTACATACAAATCACACAGTTAGCTAATTTAAACAATTTAAGGCAGAAACAGTGAGCTCATTGAAGTAATGAATACATCTTTGTTAAAGGGGTCATATAATCCCATTTTCATACAAGTTAATTTGTTTATTTAGGGTGTAAATGAAAAGTTTGTAATATACTTTAATTAAAAATTTTCAATAGTTTTGTAAGAAAACACTCTTTTTACCTGATCAAAAACAGCTCCGTTTTCAGCTCACCGTTTCAGTGCATATGCCTTTAAACGATAATGAGCTTCGCTCACTCCGCCCCTCTGTTCTGCGGGCGTTTTGATAACACACGTGAAGTGTTGCCTTGACGACAGTTGATGGTATATTTTGGAGAAAGAATGGCAGCGGGAGTCTCTGAGGACACATCTGCGCAACTGTATCAGTTTGAACCGGAGTCGCACCCGAAACAGAAGTTCAACAATTAAGGGATACTCCACTTTTTTTGGAAATGGGCTCATTTTACAACTCCCCCAGAGTTAAACAGTTGAGTTTAACCGTTTTCGAATCCATTCAGCTGATTTTCTGTTATTTAGAAGAATATCAGTAGCCAGACCGTTTCTGGTCTCATTGACTTCCAGTATTTTTTTTTTCCTACTATGGAATTCAATGAGACCAGAAACCGTCTGGTTACTGATATTTTTCTAAATATCAGAAAATCGGCTGAATGGATTCGAAAACGGTAAAACTGGAGAAAAAAACTGGAGAAAAAAAAGTGGAGTATCCCTTTAAGGCTTGAACAGGAATTTTTGAATGGTTGGTTAACATGTGTACTAGCAAGGTAGAGTAACTTAGTGAGATGCACCAACGCTATGTGTTTACTGATGTATACGTACTCAGTTTGTAATAACACAATAACCATAACTCAAACTTCTCTTTGTCTCTTTCTTCCACGGGCGCCTTCATCCACAGAGACACACACCTCAATTCACACACTAACCAGCTGACCCATGACAGCTTCAGTAACCTCACTTAGCAGCATGTAACTGTAAAAGCCCACAGCTCTAAAGTGCACGTCATGAGTTGTGTGGAACTGTCACTTATGATCAGAGCAGATCAGAACTGTGCCTTAATCTGAAAGCAAGACAGCAGAACGCTTGAGAAGAAACGACCTGATCAGAGTGATTTAGGGGACTCAAAGTATGACAGACTCAAGACTGCAGCAAATAAACTTTAAACAGTAGTGATCAAGGCCTATGACCAGAGGCGCAGCCATCTAACCCCTGCCAAAGAGCATTTACTCACTGAAGGAGAAAACACTTTGAGTGACGTGAACAAAGGGAGGTCTACATGTTCCTCACTTCACTGGGAACCTCTTTCAAAGGACTGTCATTGTTAATTAAGCTACATTTTCTTTTGGTCTATTCCAAAACTTAGTGAGTTGTCTACAGATGCAGCCTCTTCAGACATGAAGGCTGTTCCAAAAGGTAGGATTTCAAAAAAAGTTGAATTAAAACATTATTTTACACAATCATTATGTGTGTTGTAGTTATGCTTTAATTACATTTCAAATATATTCACTTTTGCAAATATACCAAAAATTATAAATACCATCTTTAAATATAAAAAAGTAATTTAGCATCAAGCTTTTACCTATTTTCACTATACAACTTTTAACACAGCCACTGTCTCTTTTGTTCTCTGGAATATTCTGAAGTGATAACTGCATGCATACAGACTCCAGCATGTTTTGCTGCAGGATGGCTTTGAATAATGTAGTTCCTGCTGCATTCATGCACAGCAATAGTAAAAATCCTAGCCTTGCGAATAGCCCTTAATTGACTCCAACGAACATTTTCTGCTCTGTTAATTCTGTTAATGTTGCACATGCAGCGCTTTTTTCTCTACATCAACAGCTGCTTGTCCATCTTCTTCATTATCACAGCTACCTTCAAGCAGCTAACACGCATCACGATACAAATCTGTAGACTGGCCAGTACACACACAGGCTCATCAGTTAGACTGCTTTATGTTAATTACTCAAGGGAATGGAGACTGGACTAGTTTGTTTCGTGGTTCATCTAATTGTATACTGGAAGGCACGCTCAGATGCAAGGGTTGAATTAGTCTCACAGTAGATGGGGTGTCGAATTGATTAATGGTCAGATCAGGACTTGCTTTAGTTTGCAATATAAATTCAAAAACAAAATGCAATGAAATTTGTCAGATTAGATTTGTCAGAACGCATTGAATAACATTCAGAAAAAATATCATACCAAAATGACCATACCAGGGCCTCGTCTATGACGTACGAGAAAAAAAATGTTTAAGAATTAAGAATTTTTTCCAAATATTTACTAATATGCAATTTATACTAATTCATTCTCTCATTTTAAGTAAATCATACACACTATAAAATCGTTTTTTCCCTCAAGGTTGTAGCAATTTGTTCAACACGTTTCCAGCCGAGGAATAAAGGGTCTAAAACAAGGGAACAAATGAATAATTTCCTAATTTGTGGCCACAATAAATATATATTTTTGCACGGGCATGAACGGGACTGAAGATGTGAAATTGGACACTTTCTGCTTATCATAGTGACAATCGAGCTTTGTTCTCATACTTTATCACAGAAGAAGTGGATTGAATGCAATAGTCAATTCGTCACATACAGTTAGGGTTGGGTATCGTTTGAATTTGAACGATTCCGATTCCGATTCCTTGTTTCGATTCCGGTTCCTAACGATTCTCGATTCCGATTCTTTTAAGAGGCAGGGTCAAACAAGTTTAGCTAACCTTGCTAACCAACGGCCTTTCTGAAGGAAATAATCCTTTCTGAAGGAAATACTCCTTCTGTAAAAATACTCCTTTTGTCACAAATTTTGCATTTTGCCGATATTTCGTTATTTTTAGAAAAGTGAAGCCACACTTTGGATCGCCGACGTAAGGTACTCATGTTCGACTCGCGCGGTTATACCAACACTTCCGGTAGACGCTTCTTCGTTGGTGTTGTTCAGCGGTTTCTTCTTCCGCTCGGCGGACTGTGAATATCGAAACTAGGAATCGAAATTTTAACTTTTGAACGATTCCGGGAAAAACGAAAAGTTAGTCTCGGTTCCAATCGATACTCGATTCTCGATACCCAACCCTACATACAGTACACAGACATTTCAGATGTTCATGCAGCAAAAGAAACACTTCAGTTAACAGAGATTGAATGTACAAGAACCAACCTCAACATAAGCCAACAATTCAATGGTGAAGTCAGTGATTAACTCATCGATATGCACTAATTAGAGCCAGCCAATGAGGTCAATCCTTGACCTTAAGAACTAACTGCCAAGATCATAGATGAGGTCATACTGAGTTAATCCTTTAAAAAGTAATTAATAAGATCACTGACTTAATAAAAAAGTACAGTTTACACAATTAGTTCCCCTTAATTGCCTTATCAGCCACTTAAAATGATCAATTACAATGAGCCCACCAATGAAGCAAAACTTGATGTGATCAATAAAGTCACATATTTGTTTACTCATTAAATCACTAATGAACTTGTCACTAAATATGAGGTCATTAATGTGAGAAATTTTCATACAGCCATCAGTTAAGTAACCAACAATCTCACAGATGAGTGTTTCACTAATACACTCATCTATGCAGGAATCAATGATGTCATATTTGAAATAACCAGCTCGGAATAGGGTAATTATTTTTTAGCGAATTAATGAAGCCATTTAGGAGTAAATCAGTGAGTTTATCATTGCTGTGAATGTACAGTTCACATTGTCATCTGTCCAGTCATTTAAATGTAGCATTTATCAATACTCTCCATTGTTATTTTCATGCTGTGTCTGAAGCTCTCCTTATAAAATGTATTGTTCACCCTTAACCAGTAGGGTAATTTACGTAGTATCTAAAGGGATATGGTAAAGAGAAAAAAAATATGAGAAGGGAGGAAAAATTAGTGCTTTTGCATTCCCACAAGAAACTTTACTTTCGCTCTCAAAATGTTTACGTTCCCCCGAGAAACTTTGCGTTCACTCGTAAAGAACACAACATTTTTGTGAGCGAATGTAGTTTTTGCAAGCGAACACAAAGTTTATATTAACTCTGTGGATATTCAAGACTGGATATATTCATATTAGAGCCCGACCGATAAAGGGTTTTGAAGGCTGATACCGATTTTAAAATCCGATATTCCGATATATCGGCCGATATATATTTTTTTTCAGAAACGCGCAACAAAACATTAACAGATTTCCCTAACATTAATTATTTGTAGTTATTTATGAGTTTTAACTAAAATAATATGATAATGCATGTTAAAAAGAAACTTGTTTCTTTTATTGTCACAACAGAACAGACTGATGATGGTGGCATTAGCTAGCTTTGTGGTTAGCTAGTCTATGATGAACCATAATTCAGCAATGGATAACGTCATACTGCAAATTGTAATACATTTTCAATATAATAGGCCAAAGAGATGATGCGTCTCATTGCTATAACGGTCACGCGCTATAACAGAAATACTTCAGTCGCATTGTCAAAAGTTAAAAGGACAGTCAGTCAACACTGTAACAACGTAACGTAACTATTACTAGCTATTTCCGCTTCACCCTCAGCTTATTTAACAGCAGCAAAACTGGACATGATAGTCAAATTTTGTCATGCTTATTTGAGTTAAGAGAACTGATGGGGATGTGCTTTTAATTGTTATTCAAGAAATGTATGTCTCGTGACCAACTCAACAAGTGTTGCCAACAGGGACAGTGTAGAGTGCCCTCTGGTGGACAAACTATACAACTCCAACACTCATGACATGGTTCAAGCGTGTTTCGTCCGTTTTTATTTTATTTTTGAAATATTCATTTATCAGCCATTATAACTGCTGATACCGATATTTTGGAAAATGCCCAATAACGGCCGATATATCGGTCTCGCTCTAATTCATATAGCTACAAAAATGGGTAAGAAAATGTATTATTATTATCAATGATTAAAACAATTGCGCTGCTTAGAATTTCAGTAGGAATTCTTTTGGATTCTTTGATGAATATAAAATAATGGCATTTATTTGAAAGTGATCAGTGTTGATCATTTTAATTCACCCTTGCTGAATGAAAGTATACATTTTTTTTGTCATTTTGTTTGATAAATCGTTAAATATTCCAAAATATGCACACATCCCCTCATTTTCAAATGCCTGGAAATCTACCGTTGTGCTTTTCTTTTGCATCGATTATTTTTCTTTTTTTAATGAAAAGCAAAATCCCCGTTAATACACCATCTTGTAAATATTACAAGATATTGCATCTGTAGTGTCGAATTTGCAGAACAAAGATGAAGACGGATGGTTCAGTATGTCAACTCTAATGCACACACACATACTTATTTAAATGATTTACTGTATATCTACTTGTGCAATTGGATTCACACTCCATCGTGACTCTCTGAGCCATTTTTATGCTACATCACCCTTTAATTATAAAATTCTTCATATGCTTGATGATCCCAGAGTGTAAGTTTAGAAGTTAATCACCAAGACAGACCCTCAGACTGCCACAAGTTCTCAGAGGAGAGATGATGCCAATACCATTTCTACAGGTCTTTAATATGTTGTGTGATTATCAAAGAGCTCAGCCTCAGGGCACCAAGAAAGCAATCACACACTCTAGCTGGATGGCATATCACGTCAAAAGCCCTGTGTAAATTATGAATCAAGCATCTTCTCCTCTGTTTGATTCCAAGACATTAATGAGAGGAGATACAGGCAAGCTTGTTACGCGCGAGTGTTGTCTAGATGCGTCGTTTTTGTTGTTGTTTAGTTTTGGGGGGGTTTTCCGGGGGGGTGGGCTTTACTTCCAGGCAGCTTAAACTGACCTTGCATTCGTGTTGTTGTACCTGAAGACTGAAATGAAAGCTCAGGGACCCCATCTGTTCCAGTGTAATGACTGTGCTATTTGAAGGCAGGAAAGGTTCGTCTGGAGCAGCTGGTATCTTTCCCTGTGACCTTTTAGCATTCCTTCCCTCGCCATCTGACAGATGTGTCAACTCGATTATTTCAAAGGGGCCCTGAATAAATAACCGATTGTGAACGCGGGCTAACCTGAAGCGATGGCGAAACGTGGCCGCTGCTTTCTTTCTCTCAATACAACACCTAAAACGCACGCAAGCGGCCAGATGGCTGCGTTAAAACGCTTTGGCGGGAGTGCGCTTGCTTTCCGTTCCTTCCGGTAGTTTTTGACTAAATGGCTTTTTTGGAGCGGTGACTGGTGGGTCTCCTCTACAGGAGTGAAGGAGGACAATAGGGTGAATTGAACACCATTGTGCGCTGTTTGCCCTTGGAGCCAAACTATTAGCCAGTGGAAGGGGGCGGACGGGCGAGCGAGAAGTGGGCCGGGGGGGCCTCAGGTGTTGCTGGGTGGCACTGAATGGATTCCCTCTCAGACTGGGAGCACACAGCTGAGGAGGGCTGCTGTCGAGGGCGGGGGCTAATTGACTCACTGAGTGATTGGAGGACTGTGAAGAGGCGACCGCAATCAGACCTGCTCTGATAGAGTTTGATGCCTCCCTAAATAGTTTTCAAATGGAGGAGCAGGTGCTGTTTCAAGCAATCCGAATGCCGGTGTGTGTGCGCGCACGTGTACATGTGTTCGTTCCCACAGTGAAGGTGAATGTGCTCAACGCGTTGACGCTTAGATGTTGTTAGTGGTCCGAGCTGGGATAAGCCCGTCCCATATATCATCCGTCTGTGTCCTTTATTCCCAGCTTGGATCCAATCTTGAGGTTTTTGATGCTTTGTAAGCCCACAAGTCTGCAGGGCCTGCACCATGATGGGCGCTTTAACACTATTTTGTCAATCACAATTGCTTTGATGTATAGGAGTAAAGCTCCTCATCAATGCAGCGCACCTTCGGGGGTATTAGGGGCTCTGTCATGGCACGCGGCTTTACGGAGGCCTGCGCAGACAAATCTAGCTGTGATGAGAAGACTGGAATGTAATTTGGTTATTCCCTGGAGACGGCACATGTGACGGGGCTGTACAACTAAAGCAATTGATTCATATGGAAAAGATAAACCAATCCTGCACCGATTGCAGTCTGAAACGATCTACCCAAAGTTTATCCTCTTTTTGCATTCTGTCCCTTATTAACACGCATTAAAGGGTTAGTTTACCCAAAAATTAAAATTAAGTCATTAATTATTCACCCCCATGCTGTACCAACCCCGTAAGACCTTTGTTCGTCTTCGGAACACAAATGAAGATATTTTTGATTAAATTTGAGAGGTGGATCACTGCTACATAGGCGCCCTAAGGGATTGAAACTTGACATCCCAGAAAGTCATTGAAGAAAATGTTTAAATATTCCATGTGACAACAGTGGCTCAAGTATAAGTTTATCAAGCGACGCGAATACTTTTTGTGCAGAAAAATAAATAAATAAATAACGACTTGAAGGCCTGAGACGAGAGTTCAAGAAATTTCCACAACGCATGTGCGAGAACTCTCGTCTCAGGCCTACAAGGAAGAAAAGGAATAGTCGAATAAAGTCGTTATTTTTGTTTGGGGTTTTTTTTCTACACAAAAAGTATTCTCGTCGCTTGATAAACTTAAAGTTTAGCCACTAGTCACATGGAATATTGAAACATTTTCTTCATTGATTTTCTGGGCCATCAAGTTTCAATCCCTTAGGCAGCCTATGTAGCAGTGATCCACCTCTCAAATTTAATCAAAAATATCTTCATTTGTGTTCCGAAGATGAACGAAGGTCTTACGGGGTTGGTACAGCATGGGGGTGAGTAATTAATGACTTAATTTTCATTTTGGGGTGAACTAACCCTTTAATAATGACTTCAACAATAGAGTGGTGCAGGTATGACATTACTTTGTAGGCCAAAATGGAGAAACGTAAGCATTTAGTAGCCTACTTCCAGTTCCATCGTCCCAAAGTCGATGTTTTTTGAATGTGATTTTGGTTAAATGACCGAAATAAAGTCCGTAGTAAACACAAGCTCATGACACTTTCACGTTTTATTCTACAACATAAAATATATCAGTATAATACATGTCTTGAAAACGCATTTGCTAACAAGTGTCTAAATGGGACTACAGGGGCTGTCGGGGACATTAAACGTCATCACACTGGCGAACAGGTAAACTCAGTCCACTTTTACAGCCTCGTTATAAACTATTCTAACTCACGTTCTAGGAAAATTTTTTTAGATGAAAACTGAAAGTTGTCGGAAGCTAGTGGTTGTGACGTTGAATTCGTGGGACCGTGGTGTAGTTTGTTTCTAGCTTAACTTCCTCTTTTTTATTCTGGCTTCAAAATTTATAAAAGTTGTGTCCATCTGTGAAAATTATCTTGATAAGCAAAACGTGCAAGTTTTTGTTGATTATGGAGCTTGTTTATTTATTTATTTATTTTTGTGATAAAAACTTAAAAAAAAAAAAACCTATGGAAAAATCGTATTGGGTTTTTGTCGAGGGAACCAGTGTGATGCCAAGTGCCAGTTAAGTAATGTCATATCTGCACTCTATGAACTGCAAATGCAATTCTACGTATTCTAACGCATAAAGACGCAAAAAGACATTTTTTTAGTTTTATTCATGAGAATGCCTTCACTTAACCCGTTAATACCACAGTAAATATTATAGCTTTAAATATAATCAAGCTTTGTTTGATTAATTTTAGTAATTAATTAACTGATTAATTAATTTTATTGATTAATGATTAAACATGTAAAATCTTGTAAAAATGTTTCACTTTCAGCTTTTCACAATGCAATAGGCAGTGATAAAAACATGAATCAACAAATAAATAAAATAACATATTCTCAATTATTAAGGTTGTTTCCTCGCTTCTTAACATTAAGATTTTTTAAAACTTTTGTCATGTAAATATCAGCTATATCTCAAATGTATTCTCAACCATGCTGCTCATTGACATTTTTGTCTTTTTGGTTCACTAACTTTTGATAAACCTTAATTTTGGGGCAAATCTATTGGTCATTATGAAAATGACACCACAAATATATTTTTGATAATACATAATTATGACTATTTAATGGAATATGTTAGTATTTACATTTAAAATGAAAAAAATAAACATTTTATTATTTATATATGTTTACAGAATTCCTTTAGATGATCACCGTTTACACATATAATAATTTATACATTTATAGTGGATTTACATACTTTAAGAATTAAAGTCTGGAGTACAGGTTAAACAATTAATGTTTATGCATCCAAGGCATTTGAAAGTAGCAAAAATAAATGATGACGGCATGGGAAAAAGTTTACGAGACTGACCAATGTGACCTTAAAAAAAAAAAAAATCAATCCCTTAGACACAAAAGTGCCTGCAGTTGAGGAAACGCCTTTATAAAAAAAACAACAGTCAACCAGAACTTGATTTACTTTGACCCTAAATTACTCCACTAATTACACTAGATGGTGTCATAAAGAGTTCAGAAGGTCTGAGGACCCAAGAGGAGCGCGCCGATGCTGACCTGCTCCAACACCATATCCACCCCTGAAGATCCAGAGAGCGCCGTCCAGCACTCTGCCCTCTGTGCCTGTCAGCAGGGCTTCTGGTCCTCGTTTGTCATTTCTATTGATTCAGGGGAATGACAGATGGTGATTATGGGAGCCTGAGACAGATTGCCTTTATGAGAGTGGCTCACGAGCCAGCCATCTCTGCTGCCGTCTGTGCCAGTCGTATGACTAGCAATCGTACTGTGCGTGCCCAGCACTGGGGCAAAGGCATGGTGCGCCATTCTGTCATTAAGATCTACAATCAGGCGCACACCACACACTCCTTTCTTTCTCTGCCTTATCCAGGCAATAAAAGGGTCTGTAAATATGGAATAATGACCTGCTTGTAATATTTTGAGTTACGTATATCTTCTGTTTGGAATCTGTCAGCGAGCAGTCGGCCAATTTGAGGTTTTCGCTGTAAATTGTTTTGTGGATCATTCATCCGCTGCCACTGTGCTCCAGTATATTCCTTTACGTTTCCTCGGCCAAAAATCGCATGAAAATGTGGGTCACTAAGCCATTCACTCGTGTAATTTATCCAGACATTGTCCAGCTGTGTGCTGTTAGCTAGCGTGAGGACCGGGGATGCAATCTCATCCTAAGAGCTATTTGTTAGATTGTATGTAATGCATATTAGATAGGCACTTCAGCAAACATGTCTTTGAGGTACAGTACATACATACATATTTCACAAATGCCAAGCCATGAAAGATGAATTGTGTTTTAATGCAACAACAGGACCCCTGACTTCCAGATGGGGTTAGGAGTCACAAAGATGGGTTTGCGATTCACAAAAATTGTGATAGAAACCATTTTTTCTTTCTAAGGCCCCGTCCACACTACTGCGTTTTCGTTTAAAAACTGAGAATTAAAAACGAATACGATCTCCGTCCACACCAGCGTTTTATCTGCGTATTAGAAACGATCTCCGTCCACATTAAAACGACTGAAAACGTGGATCACGTGACCATTCACCAACACTGGGCATGCGCGTGCCGGTGTAAACAGGGAATGACGAATCAGGGAAGGATACGTCATGACTGATAACACCCAATCATAGAGCCAAGAGTCAGCCTCTGCGTCATCGTTTCTGAAGTTCTCCGTTTTGTCTTGTCCACACTAAAACGCCCTCCGGATATTCAAAACGCAGCTGCAGCGTTTCTGAACTTCTCCGTTTTAGGTCTTCGTTTTTCCCGTTTTAGTGTGGACGGGAGGTGTGCAAACGTAGCAAAAGGTCTCAAACACAACAAAAGTAGTGTGGACGGGGCCTAAATGTTTCTTGCAAACATGTCATTGCTTGCCATCTACTTCTCAATTGTCATAGGAAAACTGAAATGTTACAACAAAGCCTCAAGCTAAAATATTTCCTAAAGTATCCCAAGAAATAGAAGCTCAAAGAATCATCTCTAATTATGGCTCAAATTCATCTACTCTGACTGAATTGATCAGTCACTGTGGTTTATTGATGAGCCAGCCTTTCAAAACATCTAGACAGCACAAATGAGCTCAATATCACATCAGTGAAATACACACTTTGCAATTATAGCCTATAATTCTGTAATAGCTGAGAGCTGGGCAAAAATGTACATAATATAATATCGATAAAAATATACTTGTGCTTTTACAGGGGTGGACTTTACCTTTAGGCAATTGCCTTGGGCCCCGGGCTACCTAGGGGCCCACAAAATGCCCCATTAACTTATGCTTATGTTTTGTTAGTTTTTTTACAAAATTGACGAAGGTAACAAACTTTTTGTGATGCCCGCTGGCAATGACAACAACGCTAACGATACCATCTACCATCCCGACCGTTAGCACTGCTGCTAGCAAGGAGGAGCTGTGTGTTGGTGCCATTGGTCACACACATGCACTTTAAAGGTCCATGGGCTGAACTTTTGCTAAGCGTGTCAGAGGTTCTGGGTTCTAATCCGCACTCGTATAGTTTTTTTTCTTCATTAAAACCGATTATGTTTATCAGTGGTTGTATATCAAGCAGGGACACGTTTGTGTGCATTTTACTTTGTTTCAAAAGAACAAATAGAGAGTCTCCGCAACGGATTAACTGTACGTTCACACCGTCGCCGACTTGAGCATCAAAGAAGCTCTAGTCGCCCTGTAAAGGACGCTTGTCAAAAAGTATGGGGAAGCTTGTTGACGCTTTGGACGCTTTGAACGCTCTGACGTTGCAGGGAGAATAGATGCGTCACAACATGAAATGTAATTAACAGAAAAAAAACAGCAATACATTGAAGAAACCTTTTATAATGACAGCATTTTTATAACCGTTTTGGTCACATTTGGTCGGGGAATATATGGATAGCTATTATTTTTTATGGTTAGCATCACAATAAATGGTTAGCTAATATTATTATTTGCGGACAAATCGGTGTCACTGTGAGCAAATTAATTGCATTCCCGCTTTAAAACGAGTATTCGTAAATATTTCAAATAAAAGTTGCGCTCATGCGGTCCCTAGGAGCAAACGTCATGTCATAAATGATACGAAACCAGTAGGAAACACAGCAACGGCGATGATTAGCTTCTCTTCCATTTTCTCTGAACTAATGTTTTGGTAGGAACGAAAGTTTACATTGAATGTTTCTCCGGAATCAGACAGCGTAAAGAACGTTTAGCCTATATATATTCTGATTGGTTGCTTCCGTTTTACCGCTGCTTGCCGCTGAACCGCGTCGCAGTTCATTACAATAAATTTTAGCTTCTTTAAACTCTCTGATTGATGCTCAAAACGCCCAAAATGCAACGCCTATGGATTTGACGCTCCTTGCAGCTGAGAAAAAACAGCTTCCATTGAAAATTAATGAGTTCCGGCCGCTTAAAGTCGGCGGCGGTGTGAACGTACAGTAAAGCGCGCGCCCAGGCAGCACGAGCCACAGAGAACACTTGTATCCACAAGTTTCCTACGCCCCATGAGGCCTTGCGTCAAAAGTGGGCGCGACTTCCGGTTGGAAGTAAACAAAGCGCGATTTGACATGCTTGACGCTTGTTCATTCAACAGTTGACAGTCATTCAAGTTATAGCAATCCAAACTAGCTAACGATGTGGGAACACAACCTCAACGAAATTAAAAAGGGTGAAATAACAGTACCTTTACCCTCCGCAGTAGTTGATTGGGAGTATTATATTAACATTATTAATAATCAATACTCATCAAGGCATTGTGACAGACAGTTGTGCAAGCTGACAAACAATTAAAATAAAAAATACACACTTAGTCATTGTGCTTTGGAGTTTATTCAAAATTATAAATGAATGTGCTACTTGAATACATTAACTGGCACATTTGGTATTCTCTCAACACAGGCTTTGATCCTGAGTTTAGGTGTAACATCAGTAGCGAACAGCCAATCACATGCTGATAGAGTTTATAGAATATTAAGAATTTAAACAAATGTACAGAGGAAGATTCGTCGTCTTTTGGGAGGTGATGGAAACTACAGTCGTTGGCAGGATCAGAGACGGGCTCTGGCAGGATCACTCTGATTTCGTTTTCAGCTTATGTTCAAAACAATCACGTTTAAGCCACTGAACTAGTTTAGTCCGGTTATACATACAACCGCGAACAGCACATGTTGTCCCTGAGCTCCGTAACGACATCTCTCATAAAGATTTGCGTCTTTAAATAGTAAAATAATTCTCCGAAAAACAGCTAGCCATCGCTAACTAACACACAAAATACCATTGGAATGCTACTTCCGCCGCCTCACCGGAAGTTTCACCCACTTTATTTTTTACGGGAGCGCCCCTCGGAAACTTGTGGATACGCGCCACTTATCGCAGTCAACGAGCACTTTGATCACATTTAAAAAACAACACATTTCAGTGTACTAGATCACCTCCTTTTAACAAACTAATGAAATGAATGCTCTGCTAGTTAACTAGAAATGTTTTATTTATTTGTATTAGTTCAAAAGTGGTGCGGACAATATCGACCCTGGCAAAAAGTGGTGGGGGCATGTCCCACCCTTCCCACAAATTACGCCTATGTAAAGATCAGATGGGGGGGCCATACTACCTTCGCCTTGGGCCCTAGTTTGCTAAATCCGGACTGTGCTTTTAGGAAGATGGCCCAAATTCATCTATCGTGACTAAATTGATTGTGATAAATATTAAAATAATTTTATACTTTTAGGGAGGCACTGTAAAGGTGCACTGGAAAAAATTACACATTTTTTAAGCACAGAAAATACACACTTATTCTAAACAAAGGCAGTGATAGCTGCGTGCACCAGACACGAACATAATTCCTTATGTTTACGATACAGCACACTGACCATAAGAGCTTTCCAGAAGTAGCCTCTCACTGCAACCTCAGTCTCATGGGCCCTGTGATGTAAATGTGCTCATAAAACTGCTAAGCAAATGGAGGGCTAGTTGCTTAATTGGGTTTTATTGAGCCTTCTGGTTCATTCGAAGGTGGGAGTTAAATGAATGCCTCAGACTTGCCATGTTCACTCTGCGAACAATCAATATTCACAATCCATCATTACCATTATTACCGTCCATTATTTAACACTAATTATGCGTCTTCACAGTTCACACCTTTAACTTCACGTTTGTAATGTGGGACATTTATGTCAACAGTGCAGAGGATCTTCTAATGACTCAAACAGAACACGTTTGATCTTTGAACACACTAACTTATCATCCCTATAGTGGCATATATCCAATGGGAGTTGATTGATGATTTTAATTGGGATAGACAACTCAAACATGATAAAAGTTATAAAGCAGAATGCAAGCTGCTCTTTTCCAAATAATGAAAATGATAAATACTTTTGTGTTTAGAACAATGTGAGGGTGTATTTACGGAGACAGAACTTCAATTTTTGGGTGAATACAGCATATTTCAGCAGTCCTCAACAAGAAAGCAACATGCGTTACACATTAATAGAAACAAATTGCAAGAAGCAAAAGAAAAGAAAAGAAAAGATAAGAAAAGAAACAAACAAAAGACAGGATTCACAATGACCACAAGCTGTTTTATTAGGAGCACTACTGCCATCTAATGGGGATGTAAAAATCGACGCAAACTCCTTATCATCACAGTGATATTAAACTCATTTTATTTGTCTGGTGACTTTATTCTCTGTTGTTTTCACACTCAATCACAAATATTACAAGTGAACAAACCCCTGCTGCCATGTTACAAGAAAGAGTGGAGACTGTAATGAAATGCTTATACTTTTGGCCATATAGCAGATCAAATCATTTACTCTTTTCTCTGACGAAAACACATGCAAATAGTGCAAGCATATTATAGCAATAAATTCTTCAAATGACTTTTTAGTTTTGTTTCCAAAAATAGCATCACATTACCTTGCCTTTAAAAGTACTTCTCTCCATTCAATTCACACGAGAGTAGACTGCAAACGTGAGAAATGCTATTCAAGCCCTTTAAGCTAAGAGAATTATACATTTTCTGATAACTCAAACTCTCTGTGTTCATGTTTAGATATGACATTGTATGACATCATTATATGACAATTCCACACTGAGCGCTTTACACTGGGAACGGACGCACAAAATACGCACAGCAATAGACTGGCATCACATTAGAGAGAAAAAAAAAGACCTTTCCTCTCCCCCAAAGTGAGTGCACTATAATTTCCAGGCTATCCTAAATGTGAAAGGATATTAATATGCGTTTACATCTGTCTTCTATTAATATTCATGCCTGAATCCACATCTCTACACAAAGCCAATTTTCTGGCCATCTGGGTTATGGCTGGTGGAGGTGATGGATCCGTTTTTATTTGCAAGGCAGCAATACATCATGAATTCCCTTTTCCGTCGAGGTGTTGTGGAGCACCCGAGCAAAAAGTGGAGGATTTTAATTAGAAAATAAAAGATGGGTTTCATTGAGACCCCCATCTCCCTCCAGTCTTTCTATGAAGCACCGCAAAAAAATGCAAACATACCCCCACATGAAGACATCGTGATTCACATCTGCTTTCAGTGGTCTTGATGAAAGAAAATGGCAGATTTGAACTTGTGATGAATTTTAGATGGATGGATCGATGGATGGATGGATGAGACCATTCTCATCCCAAGTCATCATATACTGACACTTTTGACAATGTGTATACATCCAACGCACATGACACCCTTTAGCGTCAATATGAGACGCAGATATATATGGGCCAGAAGGTGCTTCCTACTGGTCTAACCCTAACCCAGACCTAAACCTACTCATAACCGAAGCGTGTTATATTGACGCTAAAGGGTACCACCATGTGCGTTGGATGTATACGCATTGTCAAAAGTGTAAGTGTCAGGATGGGATGGGATGGGATGGGATGGAATGGATTGGATGGAGGGAGGGATGGATTGGATTGGATTGGATTGGATTGAATTGAATTGGATTGGGATGGATGGATGGAGGGATGGATTGGATTGGATTGGATTGGGATGGATGGAGGGATGGATTGGATTGGATTGGATTGGATTGGGATGGATGGATGGATGGATGGATGGATGGATGGATTGGATTGGGATGGATTGGGATGGATGGATGGATTGGATTGGGATGGATTGGGATGGATGGATGGATGGATGGATGGATTGGATTGGATTGGGATGGATTGGGATGGATGGATGGATGGATTAAAGACACATCTGCATACACAAATACATTATATACTTCTGTAATTAAATGTTAGGCTGCATAGATTAGGTCAGCCAGAACACTTCCCATAAATTCTGTACTCGTTACATCATAAGAAGAATGGCATCTACGCTAATTTGAGTGTCTTTGTTTAGCCCAAGGTTTTCCTGCAGCCTGCCGGACCCAGGCCGTATCCAGATTTGACGAGGAGCTTAGCCTTGACCCGATGACAATACAGTGCTGAAGTGCCAACTATAGCCTCTCCCTATGGAGGATCCCTATACCACTCTACAGATAAAGCATTGTGAATTTTGTTTTGCGTACCTACCCCGAAGTGATCAAATAAAACAAAATCTGTATAAAATATATAGACAAGACAAGTAGTTTGTTCAGGCATGGTTTTGTAGGGAATTACAAACCTGCGCACATATTCAAACGCACATAGCTATAGAATCAATTCTTAATGAGCATGTGAACGCCATCAGCGTTTATCACAGGTTCGCGTTTAAAGTCTGTTTAGAGACATTCATTTACATTTTTACCTTACAGTTACTGTAAATCCGGCCTCTATTCATAGACGCCAGAGGAGAACTGGCCCCCGACTGAGCCTGGGTTCTCCCAAGGGTTTTTTTTTTCTCCATTGGGTCACCTGATGGAGTTTTAGGACAACCTTAGGTCACTTGATGGAGTTTCAACAGAATCACTGTTGCCTTTGGCTTGCTCAGTACACTGTAAAAAAATATTTTCAAGATTTGATATCAATAAATTAAAAAACAATCTCTATTACTGTCCGACAACCTATATGGTGCATCTCTTCTGAACAAAAGCACTTTGAAAGTTTAACTACAAGCATGTATTTGATTTTCCGAAACGATTCCGAAACTTAAGTCAGTCTTTATCGGAAAACATTCGGTAAGGACGACGGTCAATCGAACCACTGTTATTACACACACATCAATTATTGGAAGAGTACGGTGAGTGTGCATCTCAGGGGACCGAGCACCGTCTATCAGGCACGGACACTTCTTAATGATTAATACTGGGAGTTACTCCATGAACTCCAACTGCACACCCATGGGGCTGAAGCCTCACAAAATGACCAGTTTTATTGCAGTGCTGAGAATCAATTATGCTAACAGTTTCTAAAGAGTGCACTTCAGGGAAACAAAGCTGCACTCTTGGCGATTTCATCCATTTGCATTTTGATGACACAAGGACAGTTTTTGCAATGCAAAAGAGAAATACAGCAAAAATTATTCATCTCAAGTCGACTTATAAAAACACATTCAATATATGGCTCATGCCACTGTACCCCCCACACACACACACACACCAAACCCCACAGGATTGAGCAGTGTTTCTAGAGTCTGAAGTCATCCTCAATTAGCCGGTAAGGAAAGAAGTTCTGGAAGCTCTCCAAAACGACCTCTCCAGGGAAGTAGATAGATATTGTGTGTTTAGGAGGGGCAGTCTATTACAGCGAAGAGGTTAACGTGCAGTAGTTGTTTGCGTCTGTGTGTGATGGCTGCAGTCTGGCAGTATCACCGGCTCGGAGATGCATTAAGGTAAAAACGCAGGGTGGGGATTCTGGCTGAATGCTCCAGCACAATAAAGATTGCTATTAATATTAAATGTGGGATAAATAAATGATACATGCATGACACTTCTGTGGAGGGGGCTTAAAGGTACAATCAATTTTAAGGGTATGAAGGGAATTACACGGCTGATTCAACTTTGGCCTAATGCATGTGCACTTGTTAATTTACCTGCACATTAATGTTCTTGGTAAGTACTTTCTTACCTACTCTCACTACTTACAGTAATGCATCACATCATGCAAGTGCCTATTACCAAGACATGTAACTAAGTGTACATGATAAGCGCTAATGCATAGTCTACATGCTATTATGTATAAAGAACAGGAGCAAGTTTTGACATATCTAGTCCAGTTGCATAAAAGTGGTTAAGTTTAAGTGTTTTGAGGATGATTTGGTGAGTTTTCTTGTAAATATTTAAAAATATAAAAATTCTAATGTGGTTGGATTTTCAATTAGGGAACACAATAAACCACTCTCTCTGATTTTGTTTATAAATGCTGAAAAAAAAAACTAAAAAAAAAATAATTGAATGGGTTTAAGGATGAATACGTGTGAGCGAATGCTAACTGTTTATGGAAATAATATGAAATGGGAATAAAAAATATTTAAATGTTTTTACACATACATGAACACAAAATTCCTACTGGGAACATACAATTTTAGCAAGTGAACGCAGGGTTTCTTGAAATTTCCCTTTTCCATTACCATATCACCCTTAGAGGCTCCACATTTTTATGTGCCAACTTACACCATATATTGTGTCAACTTGTCCACATCAAAATGTTCAACCTGTGTTCAATGAATTGAATGTTTTTTTCCTATAATCACAAAGGAAATGTCTAATAACGTTTTTATAGTCACAAGTCACAGCTTTAATTTTCAAAAATGGGGAGTAAAAAAATGTCTCCCCTGCTTTTAGTTTGTGCATATGCGTCTCTACATTCATAAAAAAGACTTTAAATCATGAAATCAAAATTGACCATTCTTCACTGTAAACAATAAAACCGTAATTTTTACGGTAAAAAAAAAACGGCAGCTGTGGTTGCCAGAACTTTACTGTCAAATATACGGTAGCAATGTTATTGGTTTTACAGACATAACTTAAAATTACAGTAATAAACCGTATTTCATTAACTGATATATTGTTTATTTGCCAACCTATTGAAGAATTGATATCTGTTTTGTACCATTGTAGCCAAATATCATAACAGCAGCGCTGAAAGTCACATCATCAATCAAAGCTCATCACAAGCAGACTTCCATAAGAAGGTTAATACTTATATAAAGAAGCTGCACAGTGTCATTCTCACAAACAGTAAAAAAAAAATGCAATAAACATTAATTTAACAACATTAAATATGACATAAAACCCTAACTGATTAGGAAAAAAAGCAAGAAAACTATGAGGAACCATAGTTATTTCAACAAAAATACATCAAAGTGTCACACAGGGAATTGTGGGGATGTCTATACGTTTTTTCACTGTAAATTATACAATGAGCTGTACTTTTTCACTTCCAAAAACAGTAAATTTAACGGTATTTTACAGTAAAATTACATTAAATGTACCATGAGATCTATCAAAGTTATTTAACGCAAATAGTACCGAAACTTTCAGTAAACCAATTAACAGTTTTGCGGTCAATTATCGTTAAAATAACGATTATTTTTTTAAGTGTAATTTCTTCACCAAATATTGCGCCATTTATTATAAATGATTTATCTATGCACGACACGTTGTTATTCTTTTATGTACTAACTCCGTAACCTTCAATCAAAAAACTTGTCACTCACGTGAGATCACAGCAACAGCAAATCAGCAAAGATTTAACGAATTCCCGATGGACGAAATCAAGTTCCAAGCCATTTCACTCGTATATGGGTCACAAAAGTGAAGAAAATAATATTGCAACTTTCATTTCACGTTGCCTTCAAAGAGCCCCACCACGTTTAAAGATGAAAAAGAAGATATCTTGGGACAGATATGCAATCATAATCTGAGTCCAAATTAAATATACAATGATGGACTGATTTCTAAGAGGGTATTGTTGGTATGTTAATGAAACTATTGCATTCTTCTAAAAAAAAAATGACATCATGCAGAGCAGACCAAAAGCATCAGCATATGATGGGCTTTGCATTTTAAATGAGAGCAGAATGAAGTAGTAATCAGCAGAAGGTTTTGTCTGATTTGATGTAGCTGCTGACAGACACCACAGAGCGCATAATGACAGAAGCAGGCAGGCGTGCGGACACACTCCTGCCGGTGATTGGTGGGGTGTAGAGACCGTAGAGATGACTTGACACCCTTAGAGAACACAACACTGATGAGGTCTCACCTGCAAGCAAGAAGGGCAATGCTCAAAGGCCCCGATACCTCTCTTGCTGGGCCCTAGACAGCCAAAGCTCCTGACATATGTCATTCCCAATCTGTTCAGCGGGAACACTCCTTTTCTGACATAACCTGTCAGCGCGGCACAGACGGCCACCAACACGAAGCTCAGAGAGCTGTGTTGATGCAACCCCCTTCCTGCTAATTGGTGTTTTTGTAATAACACCATCTGTTCTTTAAGAAAGTCAGACTCTGTCTCTAAGAGGACACAATCTTCCAGAACAAATGAATACACCAGACAAACAATGCAGTGTTTTTTTTTTTTTTTTGGGGGGGGGGGGGGGGGGGGGGGGGGGCAACTTCCACAAGGTGAAGACTGAAGATCTAAGGGGAAAGAGGAAAGCTTGTGTTCTAAACATCTGTTCGTTCCTCACTTCTAATGAATGCATCATATAAACGGTAATGTACGCTTTACACCTGCAATCTAATCCCATATGAGTTATTTCATGCACTCATACAGAAATAATCATACCTCATAGTAGAAATAATACATGCAATTTTTTAGAAAACAGTGTGTGTGTGTGTGTGTGAATATATAGCCAAGCAGAATTATAAGTGTGGTAAGAAAGAATTTGCCTGCCATCTAGTGGAAAATAACTATAATTATTGCACTACCCTGCACAGACATAACTGCTTCTTTATATTATAGCCTACTGTAGTTTGAAATAAACATTATTTAAAAAAAAATAGTAATATAGCCTATGGTCTAGCTATTGAGATAAAAAAAAAAATACTGTCTTTACTGTGATTAAACAATGGTTATCATACAATGACCCTGTTTACTTGTGTATCATACAATGACCCTGAGTGTCATTCGAGTCTCCAACTCTCACGCATTGGCCGTGAGACACACTCATTTGATTGGTTACACACGCCACCCACGATTTCTTACGCTGAAGTGTCAAACCAGACGGTCAAACGCCAGAAAGATGATTTTATCTATAGATCTACCTGTTGAGCCACTCGATCGACTAGTTTTGCCGCAAATTAGTTAAAATCCCCCGGAATCTAGAGCGCGCGTCTTTATACTTATACCTAAAATACGTCTTTATACTTGCACAGTCCAAATTTACTACGCTATTTATTCTAGAAACAATATTTCTTAAAAATGTTTCTGTAATAGACTGCCTCACAGCTGTCTGTGGGCCTTTGTAGGCTAACTCAGAATCACTGGCCTATTTGTTTGGATACCATGGCCTACAGGCTAGGCTACTACTCGAAAATAGTTAGCTATGTTTCAAACTTTACCTTAATATTTAATTAATATCATACAATGTGACATTAGCACATATATTATCAATACGCCACCAACCCCTCAGTATAGGCTATAGGAGTGCACTTGTGCCCTTACCTGAATATGTGTTTGTAAATTTGTGTTGGATGTCCTCGACGTGGAATCTTGCTTAACTTCGGACTGCAGAATAATGACACCTTTTCCACATATTTGTCCTAAAAAATGGTGAAAAACATATCCCAATGCGAGAAGTTGTTTCTGTTTGGAGAACGGCCCAGTTGATTCGGTTTAATGAGCGAGTCAGTTGAATTGAATGAGTGAGTCATTTACGCTGGAATCGCGCCGCTTCATTGAATTAGATGATAACTCATGGTCAGTTATTCTTGAATTGGACCTGTATTTATTCTAAACATCATACAGAGAATACTCTACTCATTTAGGCTATTTATTGGTGAAATATTGCCAAGAAATAATGGCAATCGATAAAATAGCTTCATGACTGAAAAATTTTATAATATCTGCAAAAAGTGATTAAACTTTAGTTTTGCTTTACTGGTGCTACACTATTGGACATGATCAGATTAATGAATATTTAGCTACAATGGATGTATGTGTGCTTAAAAATGTATATTAATAGTTGCATGCTTTAGCCTATGCTATACCATGTTATCTGTCAGTGTCAGATTTCTAGAAACCAGAATATTGTCTACAATCAGATTAATGTGTTTACATGGCATTGAAAGTCAGAATTCAACCAAAGCATAATTATTGTTCATGTAAACAAAGTCAGTCAATGATTGAAAATAATGTAAGTTACCATTTCAAAGGGTTAGTTCACCCAAAAATTAAAATTATGTAGTTATTGCTCATCTTCATGTTGTTCCAAACTCGTAAGAATTTTGTTCATCTTTAGAACACAAATGAAGATATTTTTTATAAAAATCTGAGCAATTTCTTCATTGACAGCTACGCAACTCTTTGACGCTACTTCATTAAGAGATTGTAAAACTTATCCATATGAATTGAGCGGTTTAGTCCAAATCTGAAGAGAGATTTTAATATTGTTCTGAAGAGACACAATCGCTTTATACACTAAACATATAAAATGTATAGGCTTTTATTCACATAGAAACATTCATCAATATTCACATCAGTTCTGGTAGCCTAAACGGAAGCTCAAGCATGTTGACGTGAACCCTGGTGAGAACCAAGCTGAGAACCAGCTTCCGCAAGAACCAATGAGTTTGTTCTCACGCATCAAGCATGTTCGGTTGAGCTTCTGTTTATGTTCGCTGATTAGTGTTAAAAGCCTAAATTGTAAATCTGTTCATCATATAAAGCGATCTAGTCTCTTCAGACATTTTGGACTAAATTCATATGGATGAAATTTACTTTTGGAACAACTCGAGGGTTACAATAAATGATGACAAAATTTTCTTGTTTTGGGTTTAACTGTCCCTTTAAGACTTTAGGTTTCTTAAATAGGACTCACAGTGGAATGCACAGTGCACACGGCTAAATGCAACGTGTTTTACACAAGCAATCTGTTACAGTGGGATCAATTCCATGGATGATTAAGCATGATAATGAAGGTTTTTGGACATTCTCCACAGAGGCGCAGACACAGCAGCTGGTGACATTCATGAGCACATCACAATGAATTCCCATTACTTTCAATGATCATGAAGCCTGCTTTTGGCAATGTTACAAACCCAATAAAATTGCTAAAGTATGCCATATGTGTCTGTTAAGAGGGGAATTAAAGTCAAATTGCTTTATTCATAGTAAAAAAGAAAGCAAATCCATGGCCAGCAGATGATTTTGTTCTTTCATATTGCTGTTGACATGATGGTCAAATTAATTCACAGAGGGCAATACATTGAAAATGTAGCCTAAGCAGGAGAGGAAAATGCCATCATACCAATAATCATATTTTACAGAAAACTTAATAGAGAACTTATTCATCTATAGTCTCAAAACCTGAAAGATAATTAAATGGATAGTTCACCCATCATTTGATCACACTCATGTTATCCCAAACCTGTAATACATTTTCTTCTGCTGAACACAAAAAAGATATGAAGAGTTCAGATGCAAAACCCTCTAAATGCCATTTGAAATTTTCTTCTTTAATGATGATTTTTATCAAACTTGTATATTTAAGTTCAGTAATTTCACTTAAATACCTATTAATAGTTATTTAAGTGAAATTACTGAACTTAAACATACAAGTTTGATAAAAATCATCATTAAAGAAGAAAATTTCAAATGGCATTTAGAGGCTTTTGCATCTGAACTCTTCATATTATGATGAATGTTGGTAACCAGACAGTAAGGCAGTATTTCAATTTAAAATAATAATAATTTGGAAGTCAATGGCTACCGTCAACTGTTTGATTACCAACATTCTTCAAAATAATATTCTTTTGTGTTCAGCAAAAGAAATAAACTTATAGTTTGGAACTTGAGAGTGATTCAATTATGACAGAATAAAAAAAAATGGGTGAACTATCATTTTAATATTGTCACGTTATTGGATGTATGCTCTTGACGAACTAATTTTACATTAAACAGCTTTAAAAAACAGAAAACCTTCATTTCACGTTGTTGGAAGTAGATCTTTTGTATTTTATTTTGTATTTTTTAACATAAAGTGTATATTTTTTGTTTTGTTTTGTTTACCAGTAGAGGGCGCATGGTAACTTTTTAGCTCCATGGTAACGGCACGGCGTCATCCATATTTCCTGCTGCAGCATAAAGCATTAGCACAACATTCTTTTTAGTATTTTAAATACGTCAATGATGTTATATCTTTAATGAATACATCGATATTTGTTTCGAGTCATCATGAGCCGCACTCCTGATGCAAGAGCGAGGTAAAAGTTGTCCAGATTTGTTACGACGTTTGGGAAGCTAACTAACGTTAGCTAAGCTAAGCTAAATGATACGAGCTGTAACGTTAGTCCATTTGTTAGCGGATGTTGTTGTGTAAATGACTATATAACTTGTATCAATATTTTCAAACAAAAACCGCATAATTATATGTGTAACCGAAATGAACAATTGTTAACAGTTTGGCATGTCTGCACATTTCGAAGATACAAGATTTATTTTTAAATGCTAGCGTTATATGACATCCTAACTTAAAAACAGAGTAACGTTATTATAAAGACATGACTGTTTAATTATATTGTATATAATTATATTATTTAATTATATTGTATATATTGTAATATGTATTACAATTCTGATTTTACTTATCAGGTTACTACAAAAATAAAACAGCTTGTTTTAAATATCTCTTGTTTGAAGAGACTGTATCTCTGGCATACTAAACACTAGTCTTGAAATTCGGACTTTTGCTATCTTGCAGAGTAAATCTTATAACCCTTTTAACATGTTGATGAATGGCAAAACCTACAGTCAACAGGTTTATCCTAACAAAATTCCCTCATTCAGATTATCTTAATTTTTCTATGTTGCACATCACAGAGACATCCAGACCAAGCAGATTCAGGACAACATCACCAATGTAGAGAAGCACTTTGGAGATCTATGCCAACTTTTTGCTGCTTACGTCCGTAAATCTGCAAGACTGCGGGACAAAGCCGACCTCCTGGTCAAAGAAGTCGGCCTATATGCTGATACAGAGACACCAAACCTAAAATGTGGATTGAAGAATTTTGCAGATCAACTGGCCAAGATTCAGGACTACCGGCAAGCAGAGGTGTGTTTAAAACCACAAAAACATTCTTTAGCAATAGCATATTTGTGTTTCCTACTAATTTGCAAACGCATACTATTGTTCACAGGTGGAGAGGCTGGAAGTGAAAGTTATAGAGCCTTTGAAAGCATATGGGAATATTGTGAAAACAAAAAGGGTAAGGTTTTCTTCATAAGCCCCTCAGTGATGGAGTGCAAGTAAATGGGTGCATACTTTATACAGTAGTTCAAATATAAAAATGACCTTATTTCAGTGATCTCATGAGGGCAGCATTGCATCACATTCTGAGTAAGCATGATGTACAGTGACTGTTGTCACAGGTCAAAACCTAAGAACTAAGACGCTCTGTTCTTACCAACCTTTTGTGATTTTATACAATTTATGTACAGGAGGACCTGAAGCAGACGCAGATTGCACGGAGCAGAGAGTCCAAGCAGATGCAGCAGCTTGAAAGAATGAGGCAGAGAAACCCGTCGGACAGACAGATCATTGTATCCTTACAATCAGATGTTATTTTTATCGCTGGAACTACATAGCTATGAACTGAAAGAGCAGTACAGATATCAACAGTTATTAGTCAAATGACCCTGTATATTAATAAATCATCAATAAAAAAATAGATTTAATTACATACAAAATATTTGCTTAGGAAATATTTAAGGAAATACTGTTTTACAGCATTATTGTGTCAGATAAGGAAATTAATTAATACATTAAAAAGTGGCATTTGAAGTTAATACCGAGGTAGACTTAGTTTAAAGTTTAACGCTGTATAATTCAAAATACCTGCATATATCACTGCATATTTTGGATAGAATATATTTGGATCATATATCACTGCATATTTTGGATCGATACACACAAAACTTTAAATATATTATTTTAGAGCTACAGTAAATGATCAAAGGGAATCTGACTGAACACCACAACACACTTGTAGCCAATCAGCAGAAGGGGGCGTGTCCACTCATGATGGGGGAGGAGAGAGAGTGAGCCAGTGGGAGATTTAAAGAAAGACTAGAAAGAGAGATGGCTGAGAACATTACAAAAATGAAAAGGTCAGAGGAATATCACTAGGAAAAAAAGGGGTTGTGATCAGGAAAGAGCTTTAAAGGGATAGTTCACTTTGAAATTAATTTTTGATATGTTTTAGCTTACTTTAAGGGCATCCAAGCTGTAGGTGTATTTGTTTCCACAGTATTTTCAATTTTGATATTTTTAGGTCAAACCGTTCTTGTCTGTCAGTCATATAATGGAGGTCTATGGGGTCCACCACAAAGAGCATGCACAGAGAAGTCCAAATTAAACATGATTTAATGACGTGAATGTAAGTACACATTGATGGCCTAAGACACGAAATGAGTGGTTTGTGTGAGAAAACGAACAGTATTTATATCATTTTTACCTCTTGTAATCACAGTCACGTTGTGGAAGTGATCTCTCGCGAGTGTACGTCACTCATTGTTTACACAGAGATTCCAGAAGTGTTGCCCTTCACTGTGAAGATCTAAACATATTTACATATACAGGAAATTGCAATGGAAGACGATTTCGATATATCAACAGATATTATAACATTGATATATATTTTTTTTTTTTGCAACCGCGTAAGAGATCACTTCTGGGGCTTTCCAGCGCTTGCGCCCATGCCTTCAGATCACTTGGACGTGGCTGTGGTTACAAGAGATAAAAAGCATATAAATAATGTTCGTTTTCTCACACAAATCGCTCGTTTCGTGTCTTAGGTCATCAATGCGTACTTACATTTATGAGTCATTAAATCATGTATAATTTGGACTTCTCTGTGCACGCTCTTTGAGGTGGACCCCATAGACTTCCATTATATGACTGACAGACAAGAACGGTTTGACCTAAAAATGTCAAAATTGAAAATACTGTGGAAACAAAGACAGCTACATCTCGGATACCCTTGAGGTAAGCTAAAACATATCAAAAATTAATTTCAAAGTGAACTATCCCTTTAAGACCTGGTTTAATATTAGAAAAGCCGTGTGAAAATATATGTGAGTAACATTGGTTTTGCTATGTTTCTCAGAACTAACTAAGATATGTTGCTGTTGTGATGTTAGATATCGTTGTTAGATATCGTAACAGGACAGTTTTGAGGGTCATTGTTTTTCTGGAGCTGGTGTGGTGCAGCTGTCATTCGTCATCTTCACTTTATTTTTGCGAAGCATTATTTTGTTTCACTTCAGCTAGAAGACATGCACTCTTGCATTGTGTGTTTGTACATTTCGGGGTTGGAGCAATGAAGGGAGGAGTTGGTTTTTTTGGCTTGATTTCCAACAGCAATAGTGTTTCTAAGGAACCGCTTACTGCACCTTTAATATTGCCATTGTTTTGTGATAATTACGAGCACAAGTTGTTTTGTGTAATTGCTGCCTAACATGTTTGTTTTGTTTGCTTTACTGAATACATGCAGTTACTTAACCACATAACATGCTATTTTATAGCTGTATATTACTGCCATTTGGACATTACTTTGATACATTTATCTCTGGCTGCTTCATTTAAGCTGCTTTGAAACAATACTTATCGTAAGCATTATGTAAATAAGCTTGAATTTAATTTAATCAAATATTTGTATACTGGTTCTGGGGGTTTAATGAACTGTGTTTGTTTTTTAACATAGATTTTAATACTTTAAATACTGATTTTTATTAATTAACATGAATCGACAGCCTTAAGGTCCTTACACACTGAGTCCGAAATTTTCGTATGCGTATTCGTAATTGTCGGGGTAATTCGGTGGCTCGGAAATGTCAAAACGCCTCTCAAAATGCTTGCCACAGATGTGAAGAACGCAGAAAATCGAATCCAATCGGAAAAAAAAATTATGACGGACGAAGGTTTTGAAAGCAGTGTGTAAACGTGATTGACACAATGTGACATCATATTTATTTTTTAATATGCAAAAATTTCGGATACGAATGTGCAAGGACCTTTACTCTTGATGTTTTAATGCCATATAAAGATATTTGTTGTAAACCACAGAATTACAGATAATACCTTGACAGCCTTTCTCAGTCACAGGTGGGCCTTTGTTGCAACACACTGTAACATCATCTTGAAACTACTTTTATTTAGCTTAATTATAACTAAGTAGATTCAATTCAGCCTGGTTCTAAAATGTCACACATACCAGAGCCCCTTTCAGGCAAATCATTTCACTCGGCGGCCATCTTTGAAACGCCTCGGGCAGCTATTTCAAAAATTTCTATTTGAAATCGCCAATGAGACCTGACAACAACTGTCTCGTAAATGTTGTTTCTAAATGCTCAGTCATAACAAAAAAAAATGCATTTTTCAGGCTGGACCAGCCAATGCATATGTGCAGACCTAAGTGCATGTCTCAGTAAGAACACTGACTGTTTCTACACCAACCAGAGCGTCTAACTGCAGCTGAAGTGACTCAATGACTTTAGCAATTGGCAATCGGCTCTTTTTCTTAAAAGTTTTACTTAACTGGACTAACTAGTATAAATAAAAGTCTTTGCACATAGTTAACTTGATGTGAAAGTTCTCATTGTGCTAGTTTAAATCGTCTCAGTAAGCTGATAGACTCACGTCATTTATGTCTGCTGCTTGGAACACTTTGTGCTTTACGTTTTATTGTCGGTTGTGTGACGAAAGGCTGAGAGTGAACTTCAGAGAGCCACAATGGATGCCACACGCACGACTCGCCAGCTGGAGGAGACAATAGATGACTTTGAAAAGCAGAAGATTCGTGATATTAAGGTCCTTCAGACTGCACGGTTGCTTATTTCTTTCAAAATCTCAGGAAAATGAAACCCACATTTAAGTACACTACCATTCAAAAGTTTGGGGTTATTTTTTTTTCTTTTAGAAATAAATAGATAAATACTTTTATTCAGAAAGGACGCATTAAATTAATCAAAAGTGTCAGTAAGCACATTTATAATGTTACAAAATAATTCAATTTCATATTTCAAATAAATGCTGAACTTTTGAACTTTTTATTCATCGAAAAATCCTGAAGAATCCACAGAAATATTCATACTTGAATGATTTCTGAAGGAAATACAGCTTCGCCATCATACAAAATATATTGAAATAGAAAACTGTTATTTTAAATTGTAATATTAATTCGGAATATTAATCGTTTTACTTAATTTTTGATTAAAAATATGCAGCCTTGGCAAGATTAAGAGATTTCTTTCAAAAAATATTACAGAACCCAAACCTTTGAACAATTGTGTAAATAAATTATGAATACAATTTATGTTTAATTACAGTGACGTTTCTATATATAACATTTTCCAGTGCTACTTGGGAGAAATGAGTATTATGTTTCCAATGCAGAAAATTTTGGGTGAATTTGTGACGGTGGAGATGGCGTTCCATGCCAAGGCGTTGGAAATTTACACATGTGCTTACCAGGACATTCAGAATGTAGATGAAGAAGGAGACCTTGAGGTGAGTGCTCTACACCAGAACCGTTGCTCTGATGGTCATGCTGGTTTGAGCTTGTCTGTCTTAATGTCTAATCAAATTATACTCTTTCTCCTCCCTGAGATCCCCCTGCTGTCATAATGATGAAAGCTCTAGTTGCTGGGGTATAAAGCCCCATCCAATCCTGATACGTAAAAGAAGCGTGTTCAGTCAGCTGTGGAATGCTCGCAGTGTGGCTAATGCATTTATTTATGAATTCATAGTTTGACGTGCCAAAACTAATTTTGTACTCAAGGCTGAGTTTGTTAATATTTCCTTGACTTGCCGATGAGAGTATCACATGAATATTATTTCAGAAGGGATTTTTAAAGGGAAATGTTTCCTTGTTCTTGTCTGAACTTTGCCTGTAATTGTATGTGGAAACTTGTTATAGTCATATAATTGGCACATGGTGACAGTTTTATGAAGACACAACTAAAGCATATAGAGATGAGTCATAAATATTCCTGTAATATTTAACTGCAGTTAAAAAAGTTAAGGTGACAATGTTTGTTGGCACACCCTCACCAGGACAGAGTGTGTAAATGTTTTTTTTTCCCAATCTAAATTACATGTTTCTCTGTTGCTACAACACAGTATGTGGTATTAGTTTGTGTTGACTTATTTCCTCTAATTAATATATTCTTGTTTGAGCTCAACTTTTCTCTTTATTGTTTTACTATGTGGCGAGTGAGTGAGATGACATTAGGTTATTGGTGGTCCATGTGAAGAGCAGTCCTTAAGTCTACCCTTGTTTTTTTTTTTTGTCTTGACAGGTATTTAGAAATTCAATGCACCCCCCTGATTACCAGTCACGGTTAGATATAGTTCGTGCCAATTCTAAACTGTCCCTGAATCGAACTGGTACATCAATGAGTAAATCTGGAACAATGCAGGTAAGTGCTTCCCCTTATCTTATATTTACATTTACAATCGAAAGTGGTAGCATTAATAGGTCAAGTGTTGACAAAAAAAAAATCTTTGAATGCATTACATATTACAGTAGAGGTGCATGATTAATCGTTAAAAGATCTCGATTCAAACACCCACACAACTTATTCCTAAATGACAACGACATGGCTATATCTATTAAATCTTTGACAAGTACGATCACAGCTTAACATTTAAACCTTTTGAAAGTAACTTGACGCTTCATGTAAACATTGTATCAATTAAAGGTGTGTTCCAAACGAAAGTGAACACGTGAATCCCTTAGCAAGTCCGTAAGCAAAG
Organism: Pimephales promelas; assembly: GCF_016745375.1. The sequence continues at coordinate 8,231,139 of NW_024121233.1, forward strand.
AGTATATGCTATGGTCACTTGGAAGTGATTTTAACGTTTATGGTCATGTGACCTTTAAAGCAAGGTGACAGGAGAGTTTGAGTTAACGTATAGACAGAATAAGTTGCTTTGTTTTGTTTGTGATATTATACATTATTTTAACATTTAATCACCCTAATTGGTTACACCAGTAGGTGGCAACAAGTGACTGTAAAACATTTTTTTTGTCATTGAATCGTTTATTCAAGACACTCTTCAAAAACGCTGATTCATCAAGTAGTGAAACAAGTGAGTCATTGAATCATTCATTCAAACTGAATTCAAGTTGTTAATTATATGGATAATAGGAATGCATTTATTCAAAGAAAGCGCCTACATCAATACAGGTGCCCCAAAATGATGCACAACGTAAATGCTTTTACTTCAGGAATAAGATTTTCCATTTCTCAACACTGTCTTAATAGCATATTGGTGGAAAAATCTTATTTTGATGTAAGTTGCATTACAATCCCCAAAACTATGACTGAAAGATTTTTCTTCTGATGTAGTCAAGAACATCTAGCAGACAGAGGAAAAGGGATGATGAGGAAGACGAAGAAGAGGATGATGAAGATGAGGATGATTTGGAGGAAGTGACTGATGATGAGCATTAAAATAAAATTTCATTGCCATTTTGACTAAGATCCACCGCATATCCAGTCAATGACATTCCTGAACTGTATTTAAGAGGGGTTTTAAATGGAGATTAATTTGTATCACCAACTATAAATGTAATGAAATGATAGTTGAGCTTTGTTAGTTAAAGGTATGGTTGTATGTTTGCTCTCTTGTAAATCATATACAGTACTATGAAATTATATTATACTGAATAACACATTCAAAGAGTGTTACTTTCATTTTTTTAATCATTTTAAATCTCCCATTATGTTTTTTGTGTACAAAGTGCCAAGCTGAGTTCCGGTGATCGATATTTGGTTAGAATATGCCTTAGAGAATGTAGGTGTACCAATAAAGCTGGCTCTTTCTCTTGCATAATAGGCCATTTGCATGATCTCAAAAGTCTGAGTGTGCATTTGTTTTCTTCTGTTTACTGAGCGTACATACCGAAAGTCTGACTGTGTGTATGTTATACACAGAAACAATAATGAACCCCTGAAACTTACTTGACCCGCCCTGTGTTTGATTGTGTCTCATAGCTTTTATATCAGTCATGAATGAGTCAGAAACCGTAACCAGTACTACTGGTATACTTATGACTATAGCAAAGTTCAGGAAATCAGTGTATGAACCAAGAATGAAGGCCACTGAAAATGTGGATGTGCACTGTTTTTAGCAGGTTTTTGTCTCCAGGTGTGCGGATACGTGGCGTTTCATGACAGATGCGCAACACGGTCATTCATTCAGTGGCATTGAGGATGACAGATCCAAGGAAAGGGTTCCCTTCTCGCCAGTCTGACTCATCCTTTACAGAGGCCGTAATGGGAAACTAGTGTGTGTTTGTGTGCGCTGTAGCGCCTGACTGTACTGAATATTAACACGATGGTTGCCTCGCAGCGGATTGTAAAAAAAAAAAAAAGAGCATAACTACTGGATGAGTCAGAGAGAGAGAGGTGCTGCAGGCTCTGGGTACATGTTCCCCAGCATATACACTCTCTCCATCCGTCAAGCAGATGCAGAGATTTGGCTGTCACTCTAAAACCCTCTGTGACCTCTGCAGTGGTGTGTTTTTGACGGGCATCATCTCTGAATTACTGCACCACTGAAATGTGTCTTATGATTTTTTTTTATTGAATAACATTGTTTATCTGTCTATGAGACATGCATTACATAGTATCTAATTAACCAAATAAGTAACCATATCTAAACTGATATTTTCTATATAATTAAAGAATAAAAACAGGAAATAAATACAAGAGTAAAATGCATTTTTGAGGGGAAATAATTGTTTTTCAAATGTTTCGAAAATTTTAGTTTCTTTAAAGCTGCAGTCCGTAGCTTTTTGGGGTTCAAAATTATCCAAAATAAATTTGAGCTAATGCATAACCAGCCAGTGTTCAAAACTCTCTGCTTGCCGTAGCTCGATTCAAAACGGTAAGCTGGTAATAATGTTTTTAATTTCAGTGGTAGGCTACTGGTGGATTTCCAAGGGAGATCGAGCATGTCTTTGAGTCATTACGGTCACATCTGTACATATAAAGAAGGAGTCTCGGCTAGTTTACGCTATATTGCGTGTGAGGATGTTGGAGGTGGAGATTTATAGCCTTTTCTCACAGCACTTGATATAATTAAACTTATTAATTTGATGGCGGATCCAGAAAGGTTAAAACAACAATCACCAGATTCACCCGCTGTAAAATGCAAAAGACTTGGGAGTGGCCACAGAAAAAAACAGACCGGAACCGACACATGCGAAAACAAGGATAAATATCTGAAGGGCTTTAAATGTAGTCACGCAATACTGACGTTGAACATTAACAATTTGAGAACAAAGTATAATTTGCACTTTTTTACGTAATATGAAAAGCGTTTTTTTTTTTTTATTTATTCAATCAGCATGATTTACTTCAATGCTTTTTTTCAGTTAGTTGGTCAGAAGAACAAAAGTGGATGTTACTTGTTCAGATGACATTTTCCGGTGAAAATTATTATGTTGGTCATACTTCCAAAAAGAATAATCTGTGATTCTGAATGCCAGTATCCACACCGGCACGGCGACTGACAGCTGCGTGTTCTCCTCAAACATTGTGTTCATCCACGCTGTGCCGTGTCGAGGATCAACTCACGTAAAGTTGGTCATTCCGCTAATAACTGCAATTGCAGGTTTCGAACAGAGATGGCGACAAAGAGGAAAAACTGTGGACTGCAGCTTTAAAGTCTTCTCAGACTACTCTTTTTTGAGTGACAGTTGCAACAGAGGCAACTTACAGAGAATTACCTTCCCATTCTTTTTTGACAGGTCTAATTAAAATTCTCTTGATCAAAAGTTCTAATGAAAAAACTGGTTAACCATATACTATGTTCTGAGTAGAAGTACCTGCACTCCAGGTTTGTTCTGTCACCCAGTGCTTGTTTTTGTTAATGGTTTCGACATCCACCTTCAAAAGCATACTGCTGCCACATATAATATTGCGCAAGTGCTTATCTGAGTCTAGGATGATACGATCTGCCAGAGATGCCTTGGGGTCATAAGCTTACAGCAGGCGGAAAAGAAAACAGACATCTGTCTTTGCTGGCTCTGACCCTCAGCTATGTAATGAGGATATATGCAAATCCATTGTTGGGTTAGTAGGAATATGTATGTACATTCCATGATTGATGTTCAAATATACAGCAGGTTTAATTCGACAAGTTTAGTCTCCTCCGTGCAGCATTGCCCTCTATGTTTTAAGATCAAACTCTGATTCATTGGAGAAGCATGTTGTATAAAGCACCAGACCCATACATAGTTTCATAAATAGGGAGTGGCTTTGCCCCTGAACTGAATTTGGAGATATGAGTCAAAAATGCTGATTAAAAGTGATACTTGAAAGTGAGTCTGGGTGAGTCGCCAACAATACGTGACACACACCTACTAAACCGCTTCAGAAAGTTTGAAGATCAAAATAGGTGGCAGATCTATGAAGAAATTATTTGTATTTGTAGGAAATTCTCACGAGGATGCCAGCCAGACCCCAGGGGCCTTCAACCCTGAAGAACCATCGTTGGGCTTGACCTTATGGGCATAAATCCTCCTTTATTTGATTTATATGACATGCAAAGACCTAGACTGGCTTTGTGATTAAGTTATAGCTTGCGATATGAGAGGAATTCATTACCCACAGTATAAGGAGCCAGTGGTTTTACTAATGTCTGGGAACAGCGCACTAATTGGGAAAATCCCATAGGATTTATACAACAAAGAGGAATGTGTCCCAACTCTTTATGACCACACATGTTGTCAGCCAAAGCACATTTTCTCTATTTCCATCAGATGTGCCAACTCTGCTCTGGATCCAAAGAAACAGTGTGTTTCCACAGGTGAGACATTGAAGAAAAATGTCTTACATTGCACTGAAATGTTTACATTCTCACACGGCTTCATCGGGTTTTCATTATATTCCCATTAAACTAATGAAACTGGCGTTCTAAGACCGTTGGTTGATATGGAGTGTCCTATTCAGAAATAAACAGCAGGCAGACGGACAAGCGGTGGCCGTTTCAAAGGAACGGATGAGAGAGACAGCCACGGTGGTTTGTTTTGGAAAAAGTGGAGAGGTTTCCATGGAGCCACTATTTGATCCCATGATAATTAGCTTAGCTCCTTTATTGCACAACATCCTCTCCATTGGCTACGAGGTGGCCTTCATCACTGGGAACGTGCCTCTGTTTATGCTATACAGTTGTCACAATGCCCGACTTGAGCTTAAAGCGGCTCACGATCAAAACAGGAAACACAGCGGAGGGTTGTTTGTTGTTGGACATCCACACTTGTACATTTTTTATGATTATTGATAGCTGAACGGCAGGGTTGCCAGATCTGCATGACAAAACTGAAGAGTTTTGATGTTAGTCGATCCGTTTTGGAAAAGGTATACAGAAGCCATGTTGAGAGTATTTTAATGTTAAATACAGCCTGGTATGGTAACTTAGGGGTGAGGAATAATAAAAATTAACTTACCGTGATTTTAACGGCAAAAGACTATGCTACAGTGAAAAACAGTTAATTGGTTAACAGAAAGTGTCTGTGCTATATACGCTGAGTACTTCAATAGATCGATAAATTGACATATCAGATAATGAATGTAAATTTACTGTTGCTATCGTAATTTTTTTACGGTGATTTCTGGTAAACCACAGCTGCCAAATTTAACAGAATGTTTTTACAGTGAGAATAATAAGACACCAGCAAACACAGTTTGATAAACTATCTTCTGGTGATAGAAGACAATCTGACTCCACACTTCCACTTAACTCCTACTTAATTTGTAATGCTTCCATCTGGAAGAAGGTATAAGGTCCCGAAATATCTTAGAAATGTGTATAAATATTCCTTTATACCAGTGGCAATTAGAATATTAAATGAAGGGTAAGCAACTCATTGTGAGAATAACATTTATATTGATATATTGTGTATAATTGTGCTTTTAATGAGAAGCCAAATGAGAATTTCCACATTGGTGAACAATAAAATCAAATCAATCAATCAAACCAGCCATTGCCGAACTTAAGTGGCCCAATAGCCAATTCATTTTATCTTTGAATGATGCTAAGAAACTCATGCATTTATCTTTTCTCTTTTTGATTATTGTAATCAATAGATTTCACACACGCAGACTTGAAGTGACGTCTAGAACGCATTCAAATACTTCAGCTGAATCGCATCATGTCGAGAAGACGCTGTGTTCTACATTGCAAAGACAGTCAGCCACTTGTTTTCATTGTCCAGGGACGAGCATGTGAAGAATCAGTGGTCAGAGTTCATATTTGCAACGCCAGAACCTTGTGTTCTCATCATTTTAATGACGAATCATTCAAAATTCAAAAACCTAAATGAATTCAAATGTGGATTGGCAAGCCGGTTGTTCCTGAAGGGGGTCTCAGTACTATCCAATGTAAATGGATCAGGTTCGTCCTCCTCCGAATCACAATCTGTAAGTAATATTAATAATGTTTGCTGTTATGTTTTATAGCATGCACAATATTTATACTCCGCGCAGCTTCTAAGCGGGGTAAAGTTAGTTTTGTTTTTGATATTCACCAGACATTTATTGAAAAATGGCAATTACCTCCTAAACGACTTAGCCAAATATCAATACTTCGCTCTATATAATAAGCACTGCCCTTCAAAAGCCCCCGCAATGTGAGTTTCGCCGGGAAAGCTTGCTCTTGACGGAGACGCGAGTAAGGGACCGTGTGGAAAGTGCACTTTTTCTGACACGTTTGTTCAAAAACTATATACAATTTTCAACACTTGACAAGCTATAATTCTGGTTATGGGCGTTCCGTTGCCGAGTCTGCCGACAGTCTCTGCCTATAGACCATTTCACAAGATGTAAACAACACTGGTCGAGAAGCACTTCCTGTTTCAGTTTGTAACTGTTTTCTTTATTTCACATGTAAAGAAAACATCCTAAAGATGCTTGTTTAACTTTTTGATTCAGTTTTAAATGTTCTGTTGGTTGTATTTCATCCCAGCTTTTATGTAGTGTTAAAAAAATGAAACAGGAAGTGCTTCTGGGCCAGTGTTGTTTACATCTTGTGAAATGGTCTATACGGTTTACCAATAACAACTGACTGGGTCGTTTGACCAATCGCCGCAGATTCACGTCACTCAAAGGAGGTGTTTGGGAAAATTAATCGTCGAACGAATCATTTGGGAGTCGTTGAGCAAATCAGTTAAAAATAAATGCATATTATAAGACAAATAAAGTGTTTTTTATCCTTGCATGCACGTTTAACTGTTTGTGGGAACTCCTAAAACAAAAATAGGAACATTTCAAATGCTATGATAGGGGCTCTTTAAAGGGATAGTGCACCCAAAATTGAAAATTCTTCATTATTTACTCCACAGATGTCACTATTCACAATCATTGATCACAGCTTGGACATTCTATCAAATTTCTCCTTATCTGTTCCATGTAAGAAAGAAAGTCTAATGGATTTGGATTGCAAAGATACCCTCTAAAAGATGTTGGGTTGTTTTAACCCAATTTTGGAGCAAATATGGACAAACCCAGCTGTTGGGTTAAATTTATGAAATGCATTGTTTTTAATCCAACATTTGGGTTTGTCCATATTTGACCCAGAATTGGGTTAAAACAAGCCAGCATTTTTTAGAGTGTAGTAAATGAGAACGTGGTTTCGGTCTCCCCCAAATCAAACCCCACCGTTATTTAGATAGGAGTTAGGGCCTACAGTAAGAGAGCATTACATCCAAAACTAGTTTAAACCCATAGAATATTACCACATACATCAATATCCAGTCTATTCCACATAGAAAAGCTTATACATTTTATGGATTTGTGTGACGCAAGGCAATGGTATGCTCAAATGAATGGGTTTCATTGAACTTTCGTTATTTCATAATTAAACTGTTTCCATAGGCAGCAGCTCTAATCTATTATTTGCATCAGAGAGTGGCTGGGGGTTGAAAAGGTCTTGTGTAAGTGTGGCAGAAAGGGGCAAAAAGGGTCTGTTTGAAGGGCCTGGGAGGTGGGAGGGGGGTGTGGATTTTGCAAACCGGCACTGCTTGCTTTTGTGCCTTTTGTTTACTGCAGGTTGTTGTGAGAAGCCTTTTGAACAGCATTGGTAGAACAGTTGTGCAACTGGCCCATTTGCCCAGAGCAAATAGCAGCCTTCTCAGAAGGGGGGCGAGGCCTCATACAGAGCCTCCGCTTTTTTTCCACTAGTGTCATCGCTTTTAATCTCCTTGACTCCTGCACAATTCGTTTCGATTTCTTATTGTGCAATGTGTTGATAAAGGTTTCAGAAGAAAAGTAGCACACTAAACCATTACAGACGAAGCCAATGTTTGCCGATGACTCACGCGGTGCCCATTATGAGCTAATTATGCATAATCACGTTCCCGTTTATGGAATGTCTCTTCATGAATAATCTCAGATGTGGAATGAGAATTTCTAAAGGTCAGCACCCACAATCTGTTGTTTGAATTAATGTGTTTATGAGTGGACAACAAACCATGTTCAGTAACTGGCTTGTAAAGACCTGCAGAGTTCATTTACACATTGCCAAATCTCTAGAACACCTTTAAGGGCTGCATAGGAAACACTGTGGGTTAGACAAAATATCCCAGGGGGAAGGAATGGGCTATATGCACGCAAAAGTTCCGCATTTGACGCAAGGATGCGCTACAGTTTCCGGTTGGGGAGATTAAAGCGGAGGAAAACCGGGGAAAACTGGATTATGGCAGAGTCTTCAAAATTTACTGTCCTCCCGTCTTTGAAACGAAACTTTCATACGTTTAGATGTAATTTTATATATAGTTATGTTTATTTAATATAATTTTAAAAAGAAGCATAAACACAACGAGGAGTTTTTACAATTTAAAATACAAAAACATATCATTCTACTCTGACATTTACAGTGGTGTTTGATATTCTGAAACCAAATTTGTAATATAACGCCATCCAGAAAGGATGCATTAAGTTGAAAAAATGTGACAGTAGACATTTATAATGTTACAAAAGACTTGCATTTTAAATGCACACTGTTCTTTCTATTCTTCAAAGAATCCTGAAAAAATTGTCAAAGATTTCAGAAAAAAGAAGCAACTATTTTCAACATGGATAATAATAAGAAATGTTTCTTGAGCAGTAAATCAGCATATTAAAATGATTTGTGAAGGATCATGTGACTCTGAAGACTGGAGTAATGATGCTGAAAATTCAGGTTTGCCATCACAGGAATAAATTACATTTAAAAAATATATTACAAAACAAAGAATATTTTACAATATTTGTGTTTTTACTGTATTTTTGCAGCCTTGGGGACCCCAAACACAAAGTATACACCCACCTAAAGAATTATTAGGAACACGTTCAATTTCTCATTAATGCAATTATCTAATCAACAAATCACATGGCAGTTGCTTCGATGCATTTAGGGGTGTGGTCCTGGTCAAGACAATCTCCTGAACTCCAAACCGAATGTCAAAATGGGAAAGAAAGGTGATTTAAGCAATTTTGAGCAAAGAAAGGTGATTTAAGCAAACCTGGTGTTTTCTAATCCAACTCTCTTGTCCACTTTAAACCTCTTCTGACCTGATTTCTTCGAAGGGAGGGTCTATGGGCGGGTAAATGTTTGGGCTTTTTCAGATTTTACAATCAAATGGAGGAAATAAGCTCATACAATTTATATACGAACACGTCCGGAGATGAGCGTCTACACTACCAAAGCAATCCGGTCGAATGCGTTTCCAACAACCTCTGGAAGTGGTCGAAACGTGAACAAGCTCAAAATGTTTTAGACCCTGTTTACACCTCTTTTTAGCTTCGTCCACTTGTGATCCAATCGACCCAAGCGCATCTTAATACAAGGTGTAATACCACACTCCATATATGCCAGATATGGGATGTAATGATGGAAGAAGCCCACAGGGCCGGATTATCATCTGTTCTGTGCACAGCCGAAAGACAGGAACAGCTGGTGTAAGAAGCAGAAGCAAACCTGACCTTTCCATTGAGCGGGTCTCTTCTTTATTAAGAACAAACACTGGGCAACAGAGCAAAGAAAGGAAATGGTACTTTTGTGTCAATATTTCTGAGGGCAAACACACTCATATAAACAAGTGCCCCTTTCTGTTATCAAAGGCTGTCATTGTCGTTGGCCAACAAATAAATAAAGAGAATTTTGACTACTGGGAATCCTGTGTTTACTGATCGTCCAGCAGTGTTATTTGGAAGCGGCCTTCTGATTGAGCAGCTTTCCATAAAGATCCAGTGGAGTCTGAATGAAATCCGCATGGTCCTTGGGTCATCATAGAAGTGAAATGTGGTTTTTGTACTGAGACAAAAATATTTCTTTTATTGAAAAATCTTTTGAAACAATGTTTTGAAGGGCCATTGAGACAAAGCAGTCCATGTAGGATGGAATTCCTCTCATTAATTTGTCATTTTGAGTCATGCTGCATCCTTCCTTTGTCTGACTCCTGACAGAAACTTCCCATAAACAGAGCTGCCTTTGAAAAATGGCACATTTGAAATGTAAAAATGTTCTTTTCAGCTGGCGCTGTGATTAATGCAGCAGACCACACACTCGGTGGGTGAACGAGCGGAGGAATCTTTCCTTTTAATGAGCATCTCAGGTTGTAACAAGCAGTTTCATTCATATTCATGTGTAACTGTCTATGCAACCAGCCTAATGCTATTTCACATCAGAGGCATTTCTTCAAAGCCAACACGGGTGTTGTCAACAGACAGTAAATCTCTAACTTTAATGATTTAAAATGAAAGAGCTCCTTAACATTAATAATTATGTCTTCATATTCCGGTGGGCCCGTGTGGTTGATTGATTGTGGAGATGCAGCAAGTGTTGCGTGATCATAAACATTCGTGATGAGATAATATACCACAGCGATTGCATAGCAACCATTTTTTCTTTCCGGTGTTATTACTGCTATAGCATATGAATAAATGTAATGCAGGCTAAAACTTGTTTAATTCAGACAGTACCGGAAAAACAGTAACTTCAGGCAAAACAGCTGGTGCAGCCTCTTTATCTAACCTTCAGCTAGCCTAATTGTTGAAAACAATTATAATTCATTGTTATAAAAGATTCGAAGATTTATCATCCAATTATTGGCTTAAAACATCTAATGCGATGACATGAACACTGATGCAGCTGAGCGAACTTCATGTTCGTCATCTGTAATGGACGTAAGCCAGTAAGAGCCGTGTGTGTAAACCTCACTCCCCTGGGCTCAAGAGGCACGCTAGCAACTGATGCTAGCATAGTAGTGGCTGCAGTCTTTAGCACCCTTGTTAGTGTGCCTGCCTCCCATGCCGAAGATGCCAGTTCGAATTGGACTGGTTATATTTGGTGCCGTGACCCGGATGGGAGTGAAGTTTAGGCCTCAAGAGGAACGCTAGCAACTTTAACGTGACCAGAGACCCCGGTTCCAATCCCACTAGGAGAACCTTTAGTGCAATGTCAGGTTACATGTTAAAGGGTTAGTTCACCGAAAAATGAAAATTCTGTCAGTATTTACTCACCCTCATGTTGTTCCAACCCCGTACGACCTTTGTTCATCTTCAGAACACAAATTAAGATATTTAAGATATTAAAATCGCTCCTGCATACTAGTCCATAGGCTTCTTGAGGGAATGACACTTGCTGGCATCGAAAAGTCATCAAAGACATCATTGAAATAGTCAAAGTGACTACAGTGGCTCAATTTTAACTTTATCAAATGACGAGAATACTTTTTCTGTGCAAAAACAAACAAAAATAACGACTTTATTTCAACTATTCACTTCCTTCTCCATGGGCCTGTAGTCAGTTAACGTAGTGTGATTGCGTAGAGCTACGTCACACGTAGGCTCACTATTGGCCGACGCTGGTCATGTGTGTGATGCGTGTGTCGTACAATAACAGAAGCTTACGCTATTAAACTAGTAACCTGACTCGAGGCAGAGGGAGAAATAACGAATAGTTGAAATAAAGTCGTTATTTTTGTTGTTTTTGCGCACAAATAGTGTTCTCGTCGTTTGATAAACTTAAGATTGAGCCCCTGTAGTCACTTGGACTATTTTAACGATGTCCTTTAATGACTTTGAGGCCAGCAAGTCATTCCCTCAAGAAGGCTATGGACTAGTATACAGGACTGATCTTAATATCTTAAATATCTTAATTTGTGTTCCGAAGATGAACGAAGGTCTTACGGGGTTGGAACAACATGAGGGTGAGTAAATACTGACAAAATTTTGGGTAAACTAATCTTTTAATGGTTCTCCCTGGAGCAAATAATGCTAATAAAGAAACTTTATTTTTAAGAATGTTGACAATCAGTTCTTTGAAAAGTAAGTTGACATGATTATAATAACATGCACTCACAAATGTATTTATTTATTTATTTTTGCTGTTTGCTCTACTAATTCAATGCAATTCTTTTATTCGAACTTTTGTCAGATTTCATTGCATGGGTCTGTTTACATTTCCATTTAAGTTTGCCCAAACCATTTGCGTTGGGACTACATTAGTAATTATCTTTGCCTTAGCTGAAACTGCGGAGGGGATTTCCAGTTCCCAGAATGTTTTGCATGGAACTGGATTAGGAGAGTAAATGTGGAATTTAATTGTTATTTTGTGTTTTTGGAGAAGAAAAGGTTGACACTGGATAGTGTTTAATGTTCTATTGTTGTGCTGAAGAGGTGCTACTTTGAGGACAGGCTTTTGTGCATGAAAAACTATGCTGTATTTTGCTTTAATCAATGAGCAATTACTGTTCAAATGTCTCCTCATTTTTGTGCTTCATGTGCCGACCTGAAAGAGATTTAGTTGGGTTTCTTCAAATCAATCAAATTGTATTTCACTGCTTAATTTAATTACAAAAAAAAATCTGATGTGTGAACCAGTGTCCACTGTCCAACTGAATTATGTTCAGCCAAATAACTTTATGACCATACATTTGAACAAAAACATATCCCACAAACAGGAAATTTATAATAACAGATAGACGGTAACTGGGTGTGCTTGGCATCAGACCTGAAAAACACAAGAGATGTGAGGATACACAGTGTAATGGAGGATCCCTGCTTTGTGTCCGTCTGTGTTTGTGCTGAGTGTTTGTTTGGGTAGGACAGGATGTATAAGGACATCTGGACAAAATCAATCCAGTGTTTTCTACCCATCTCCAGGACTTTTGAAGGTTTTGTGCATCATGGATGGTCATGGAGAGGACATCACTTATTGTGATGCTCAAGATTTGTCCAATATATAGGTAATATCGGTCTCGAATACTATTGTACATGAACCAGATGTCAAATAGATAATGTTTAGCAATGACATTAGTCAAACCCTTTCAAAAATGAAGAGCAAATACAGTATCACGTTTGGAGTACATGAACCATTCTGGAAGTAACTGGGTCAACACTCTTAGAAGAAAAGGTTATATATAGATCCTTAAAAGGTTCTAAAGCACTACGTATTTGGAATGGAACCCATAAAATGCAATGCATGTGAATGATCACAAATTTCAAGATATGGGGGTTAAAAAATGTAATCAATATCACACAAAGAGTGCCATTTCAGTTTTTATCCTCCAAAAATCTGCATGATTAAAGTTACTACAACAGTTTAATAAACAATAATTTAATAAAAACTACAAAATGTAGCAGAATAATGTAATATACGAATAAATAATAGCCTTTAAAGAACCTTTGTGCCAAAAGTGAACTTTCTTGTCATTATTGAAACTTTTTGGAGTTGACTTTTTGAACCTTTGGAGTTGAGTAAAGAACCCTATGCTACATATAGGCCTATAGAACCCTTTTTTCTAAGAGTGAATGATACATACATTTTCATTTACAAACAATGACTTGATGCATTTTATTTTTATATAATAAACATAAAACTGTCCTGCAGGCTAAATGAATGGGGGCTTATAGAGCTATTATACGGTGGCCGAGAGAGCTCAACGCGCTGCAACTGAAGCAAACACATGCAAATAGAAAACAAAAACAACATGCAAACAGAAAAAAACACCTGCAAATTTAAAAAACAACAACTCATCATCAGTTTCACGACATGCTCCAAATACAGAAACGAGCTGCAAACGTTCACAACGCAACTAAATACAGAAACGCGCTACAACACAGACCACAACGGAAATGTTTCCAGGGGAACCAAATAAGTGACGAACCCGGCTAGGACGTGCTTATTGCTCGTGAGCTTCCTTATGCCCTCCTCCTTTCGAAGGGCAGACGGCAGAGCCCTTAAAGTGGGACTTTGGAGTAAGCACGCAGGGCACCAGTGTGCCACTATGTAGCCGTGTGGAACGAACTTGATGAAGGGAGCAATGAAAGACAATGTAATTCCTGATTATTTTCACCTGGGATGTTCCCATGATAACGCAGCATGGTGTCCATCAGCTGAATAGCTGTAAATATTGCAACAAGACTGCAAAACTGGAACTGGTTGATGGAATCAATCTGACCAGTTTTCTCTGAAGGACCTTGATTTCAAATTAACATGTATATAAGGTAAGTACATGGGTAACAGGACCGTAAAAGGAAGCGTTACCAAAAAATCTACCACAAGCTTTATTGTGTACAACATATTTAGCATAAAATTTAAATATAATTTATATTTTGGCCAGATTTTATTTTATGTATTTATTTTGTTGCAATATGGGAATCTATACAAAAAGTAGCTGTCCACACTTAATAAAACAGCTGAACTACTATCAAGCTCTTGAGTAGCGTCACTATTTGTAGTTTTCTTGTGAAATCAATAGTGAAAGTCAAATAACAGAGTTCGTTTTTACAAATAACAGAACATACAACTATTAAATCTTTACATGTTGAATATGATCCAAAAGGTTGCTTTTGCTCAGACAGACCAAGACACAAGCATGGTGGTCTATTACGTTAACTCACTTTCTTCCATCACAGGAGCTGGCATGTTGCATTGCCTTCTTCTCTCACCAAGCAAGTGTCAAAGAAGCAGCAGGGGAATGTCTCTCCTCCTCGGCCAGCTCCGGCTGTTTCCATTTACCTTCCAAACTGATGAAAATATTTACTCCTGAAAACCAAGAGGATAATTTTCCTTCTCTGACTGTATTCCAAAAGGCATCTGGACTGTGTTAAGAGCTTTTGTGTGAGGTGGGAACAGACCGAGTGTGAAGACAAAACCTGAGGAATGTCTACACAGTTAACTCCTGAACCCAGAATGACCCATCAAGACACTGAGACATCTCTGTTTGCTTACTGTGGATACAATAATAGGAACACAGTGAGTGAGATGTTCATAAAAGGCACCGAGTTGCCTTGAACTCGCAAAATTAATTGCCCTGGCATATTGACTCATCAAGAACGCCATAGAAATATGGAGTTTATACTAAGTTCAGTCACTTGCTAAACTATGCATGGCCTGGCGCACAGACGCTTGTGACGAGTTTTTCTCTGTTCCCATCTATCAAGTACAGTGTGTTCAAAAACACGCAGGCCTCATCCCATCTCCAGACTGCGCATAAAGTATGCCAATTCTTTGGACTGCACAGCAGCTGATATTCAATCTAGTTTGTTTTGTTCCTTTCAGTATGAAGAGAAGCAGTCTCTTTTTCCATATAGGGCTATCCTCGCCTTTGTCCCGGCTCGTTCAATTCCCATGAAGATATAATTCACAGCCTCATTTCATATCATTTCCCTCATTGTGCGAAATTTGGCACTCTGTAGCGAGCGTGTTGCAGTCAGAGAGGCAATTTACATAATGAGTTTGTTTTCGGTGTCAGCAAGAGCCGTCGGAAAGCTTTCGTCATCCTGTTTATAGTAAAACTAATCTCATCATCAGCTTTCGCGGACGACAGACAAAGCAAATACAGCTCGTTTTTGGTCTTTACTCCTCATATGGCATGTACAGCCTTGTGTCCCGAGCGTATCACGACTCAGCCGAGCTCGAAAGCTCTCGTATTTGGCGAGTGAGAGTTCTGACAGGTCCAGGGAACAACAGCGGGTACATCAACATGCCAAAAACCCGAGGTGGTGGGCACGACTATCACGCTGCAGTCTATTATTATAACTCATGAGCTTTAATAATGCATGTTTCCTTCTCTTAATTACCTCCGCCTCCATGCTAACATAACACCTTCCTCTCAGCACTTAATCCACAATACCTCAACGACAAGTACCAACCAGTCACTGACCCTGAACAGAGCTCTCACGAGTCCACGTTTATGGAAACAGCGGTTGCGTAACCCCTAAACACCTCTGAACAAAGCTGACAGGGGCACTTCTCCTTTTTTTTTTTTTAAACTCGAGTTGAGCAAGTGCTGCTGGGCTAAATGCACTTTAGTACTGATCTTAACAAGTTTTCACTAAAAGTACACTTGATACCAGGGTCTGCAGCGAAATCTCTTGACGCTGATCCAGTGTTAAGGATGAATGTTTAAGGGTCAAGATTTCCCCCCTAAAAAAATACAAAAAACATTCCAGTGCTTTTTACTTCTAAAAAGGCATTTCGGTAACAAAGAATGTTGTCTATTTGTGTTAAAGGTGCAATGTGTAACAAAGTTGAGTATCTATTAACAGAAATGCAATATGACATCCATAACTATGTTTTCAGTGGTGTATAAAGAACCTACTTAATTATTTTATATTAAGTAATAATTAATTAACTTACTTAATTAATAGATGTGCTGTTACGTTCGTGAGACAGCTGATGATTAGTATTCATGTCATTGACCGTAAAACAGTACGTTACAGGAATCACTAACCCGTCGATAGAGACTTTTACTAAAGTCTTTTATCACTAAAATCGATCGCGAAGAGTTTTCAAAATCAGAGAAAAAAGCCTATTGTGTGTAGTAAATAGTATCTATGGGATGCGGAGATGACATGATTGTAACAGCGCGCGCAGTTCCGACCTTTGGACTCATGCAGACGAGTCCCAGCTCAGCCACAGTAACAGCTCATATTAGCCAGCTAAACTATTACTACCCTGTTAGAAAAAATATATAGCTGCTCCCTCGCTGTATTATGGGTTTGCTACAGTATGTGGGGATAAATGTACTGCTGGTTACGTTTGTGAGACAATCAGCTGATTAATATTATTTTATTAAATTATATATTAAAACCCTTGATCCTCACCTGACTATGACTTTGTAAACAGTATTCATGATGTGGTTTATAATGGACTGTGGTACAGAAACAGTGACAATGTTACACACTCTTGGCTTACTCTGGCTATTCTCTGCTGTCTCAGCCAACGAGATGTTTGTCCCGTTTTAGCAACCGTAGCTTCTTCGAAAGGGAGGGGTGAGCAGTGGGCTGAGCCCTTAGTGCAAACCTGGTGCAAACTCGCAACCGAACCACTAGATGTCGCTAAAAATCACACATTGCTCCTTTAAATTCTTTAATTGAATTAATTGAGTTCAGACTAAATCGGATAAGTTTTAATTTCTAAAGAATTTCAACAAAGTTTTGGAATTTTAAAGGAGCCATTACTTCAATGTCACATGATCCTTCAGAAATCATTCTGAAATGCTTATTGCTGCTCAAGAAGCTCCTATTATTATCAATTTTTAAAACACGTGTATATACATACACACACATATTATATATATATATATATATATATATATATATATATATATATATATATATATATATATATATATATATTCAGGATTCTTTGATGTTTAGAAAGTTCAAGAGAATAGCATTTATTTGAAAT
The DNA here is from genome assembly GCF_016745375.1 of Pimephales promelas. The sequence continues at coordinate 8,248,005 of NW_024121233.1, forward strand.
AGAACTCTTTCATTTAGAATATCTTTACCGTCACTTTACAGCAATTGAATGCATCATTTTCATATCTATAGTTTGCTAAAATCCATTTTAAATAATTTATTATGTTAGATTATTTCACTATGGGGGCATTTTGGCCCCTGATTTTAAATATATGTGTGTGTATGTCTTAATCATGAGAGAAATTAATATGTGAAAAGCAATGCAGAGGTATTCCTGATGATGATGTGACTAAAAACAGTTACTGTACTCCAAACATACTACAACACTTTCCTCCTGGTCTTCCCTGGCAACCCACCATATAATGCCTATGAAATTATTGCTTTATCCTTTCATGGTATTATTGGTGTAAATCTCTTCCGTTGCAGTACAATGCTGAAGGCCATTAAAATCCTGTTAATATGCTGCAATTATTATTATTTTTTTTTTTTGAAATGCTAAGCTCCCTCTCCTTTTGATAATTTCAGAACTGTTGACTCACTGTTGATGAATGGACGGTTTAGAAGGAGTCACACTGACGGACATGAGACGAGTGTAAACTGTAGGCATGTACTTGAGTGGCATTAACGCGACTTTAAGAGGTTTGCCAGTCTTCTATTTCTTTTCTAAATGGAATTAAACCCAGTTACTCCATGCTTTTTAACCTGCAAAGAACTACAACTCAACATGACATGACGGCAGACCTCTGAAACGCAGACTTCGCCATTTAACCTCTCGCTTAGGCATCATATGGCATCAAATCTCAACACAGCTCCACATTCCAAACCTCATTCTTAAGGTCATATGGTTGTAAGAGATGCCCTGTCTCTCAGAATGACTGTACTTTTATTTTCTTGACTGAAGTCGAAGCCTGGCGCCTGTGTGGTGCGGGGAACTGCCCTTGGCCGCCACATAACTTTATTTCCTCAGACTTGGATGAGCTCTTACTCATCACAGTTGATTGTTGATGATAACACTAACCACAACAAACTGGAGTTTTTACTTGTGTAACTGGATCCTGAAGAACACGGTGTAGAAAAACACTCCAGCGCATAGGAAAAGTTCAGTAGAAATACAGAAGCTGCGTGGAAACTTAATAATGGTTCGACTTGGCCCATTTGAAATTTGATGCTGGTTCAAGCGTGGAATGTTTACAAGAGCGTTTTAGTGGTGTTGAATGTGAGCCAACGTGGCTGAACGTATTATGTCTCGTAAACCACGAGGATTTCAAAATCTTGCCACTTTTATGAGCCTAGCTGTAGATGCAACACTTCAAAAGTCCCTGCACACAGCTGTGACCAAACCAAAGCCGCTGAAGAGGAAAGACTCATGATTGAATTACCGTGGTGCTGTTTGTTTCACAATCTGCTCACACGTAGCCACTGATCTTCCTGACCTTCTGAACCCCAGCGGTGGGAAAACACTATGACAGATCGACCGTAAGATAGCACTTCAATCATGCCATCTATTTTTTTTTTTCATAATAATTACTCATAAACATAGTTTTTTTATAGCATTATTTATTCGACCTTGATTGCTCTGAAATAATGTTTACAGGAATGCAACACGACACATGACATTTCGGATTTCTAAGGAGGTCTAGATACGCAATACAAAATAAAAGGTCATTGTGACTTTATATCTGCCATTTTATTTCTCACAATCGCTTTGTGTCTGATAAGTGTGACCTTAAAGGGATAGTTATCCAAAAGAAAAGAAAAAAAATGTCATCCTTTTACTCACCCTTATGTTATTCCAAATCTATGACCTGTTTTTTGTCCACGCAATGGAAGTCAATGGTAACCAAAACTGTTTCGTCACCAAGCTTTTTCTAAATATTTTCTTTTGTGTTCTGCAATAGAAAAAGTCTAACAGGTTTGGAATGGCATGAGGGTACATGATGACAGAATTATTGTTTTTTTATGGTGAACTACCATTTAGCAGACTTTTAAAAAGTTTACTTACAGAACACTCTAAAAAATGCTGGGTTGTTTTAACCCAATTTTGGGTCAAATATGGACAAACCCGAAATGTTGGGTTAAAAATGTAATGTAAAAATTTAACCCAACGGCTGGGTTAGTCCATATTTGACCCAAAGTTGGGTTAAAACAACCCAGCATTTTTTAGAGTGAAATAATATACAAACTGAAAATAATGTTTCCGGACACTTAACTGAATTTTATTTGCAATTACAATGTTTTATTGTTACAATTATGAAAATGAGAGTCCACAGGTTCCAATACAAAATGTCTTTAAAGGAGTAGTTCACTTTAAAAAAAAAAAAAACTTTTGCTGATAATTTACTCGCATGTCATCCAAGATGTCCATGTCTTTCTTTCTTCAGTCAAAAAGAAATGAAGGTTTTTGATGAAAACATTCCAGGATTTTTTCCAAATAATGGACTTCATTGGGATCCAAACGGTTCTTTTTTTTTTTAAAGCAATAACAAAAGGTTATTAAAACATATTTATTTAAAATGAACTTTAAGGTCAAACTTTTAATTTCAAAATGCAATTTTTAGGTGTGTTAAGAAATAAAGTCACGAGAGTGGCCTTTTTCAGTAACATTATATTATCTACAATACAGTTTTAAATATAACTTTACAGATTTGAAATGCACTACATATGCACATTCATTACAATTAAGCATCATTCTTTTTCACAGGTATCCTTTTAAATCTCACAATTTTAAACCTTATCTCACATACCGGTCTCATTTTTTTTTTTTACTTTGAGGCAGAAATGGTCTTCCATAGATAGCCTTATCTAAAGTGACTGAACAGTGCATTAAACCTATTACTGGTTTTACACATTTTGGACCATAGTATTCATATTTGATGACTGCTTTTGCCAGTCATATGCTCAGCCACAATTATTATGTCGCCTTCCCATCAAGGCCTGATTCACCCTCCTAAACCAGCCGACATGCAAATATCTAAGGAGAATGTACACCTGTTCCTGGCTGAGATGTTTGAGTATACAAAATGATCAGTATGCTTTGTCTTTACTTCTGGCAATGAGTCAGCTAATTACAATGGAAAAGAGCCCTGTTAGGGCTCTCAAGCGAGAATGACCTCAAATAGCCATGTTCTCTGAATCACATGCAAACACAACACAAATACAGTCCAGTGTGGTCTCAGTGACACCTGTTTATGTCATAACAAAGGAGAACTAGATATTTCCCATGGAGACTAAGGTGGTTTACTCTAAAGGGAGAGGAAGCGCACAAAACCTGTTCAGTTCCTGCTTAACAACATGACAAATGCACACATCAGATACTTTGAGTCATCGGAGAGATATTTACAGTAAAAAAAACAAACAAACAAAAAAAAAACATGATTGCTAAAAATAATCCGTCTCCAATGTTAAATCCTCAATCTGACCATGTTTTAACTCCAAACCTGCAGTCGAACCATCTATTATATACTGTCACGATTAAATTCAGTCAACCAGGACAGGAACAATGCATATACTCAAATATTCCACACCTCTTTTGGAACTGCAGGAACCCAAAATAGTAACTCTGTCTGCAATGCATAACCTTTGAATACTTCTATTTGTCTTTTATTTTAGACTGTGATCATTAGCCCACAAAACACTCATTTACCTTTCTCATTAATACTGGAAAAAAATGACTCTGGATAGCTGTGGTATTTTAAGCATCAAAAACAGTCCATATTCCCTTGAGTCTATTCTAAACAGGGCTCTCTTTTTCTGTAGTAAAACAGGTGCTCGTTCAATTACACCCTTCCAAATTAAGAGTGGTCACTCAACGGGAACAACGGTTACAATAGTGACTATAGTCTGTGTTGCACACACAGCCATACGCAGCCAAAAAAAAAAAAGAGCTACATCCGATTTTGTTTTGTCACAGAATTGATGTTTCAAACCCAATGTGGGAGCCGCTGTCTTGTGTATGCCCCGAAGGCTAGTAAACTATTTGCAGAGGTATGCTAATATGCCAAATGACAAGGTAGAAAGTCACAATTTTTTTTGTGCGTCATAGACAGGCTTTCCTGCTCTTTGTGCACCCCCCTTCTGTTTAAATTAAACAAATATCTCCTTAAAAAGATCTATGGTTATTCTATAAAGGGCACCACCACCACTCCCTTGTCTTTCTCTTTATGGTGATGACTCATCAGCGCATTAACAAATATGAACTGTAGGCTACAAACCCACTGATTCCTCGGACACATACTTTTTTGTAAGCATGATAAATATGGCATTATGGTTGACATAGCATTTGCAGAAAGATGATACATCTTAAACATACTGGTGGTAAGAAAATAAGCACATAAATAGTGCAGTGCACTAATGAGCACAACATAACCCTCTGGCCTCTGAATGTCGAAATAAGTTAATCATTGCCTGACCATGTGTTTTGATGAAGAATGAAAAATATGAATGCAACTTATTTGGATTTCACAATAGCCAAACATTTGGAGTAGGCTAAATTGTAAACATTTGAAAGGATACAAAGGCGGTTTTGCATAAGTGTTATTTAAAACGCTTTGCATTCAGATTTGGCTGGTGAGGGAAAGGAAAGTTGATTAAACTAGCGCTTTACTATTCATCTGGAAGGTGAATGGCATGTGGATATTGCTCAATCGTCGAGACTGCAATGAATGTGTCACTAGAGAGAGTCTGAACCGGGCGGAGTTCCAGCATTAAGAAGTCCGATTCATTTTAAAGAATCGTTTCGTTCGGATGAATTAATGAATAAAGGCATCTTTTGAGACATCACTCAAATGTGTTTCTGAAACACGTTATAGTTAGGCTAATTGTCGACGTTATCGCTTTGCTTTCGATTCGGCTATATCGATCGTGTTTTTTTATGGATTCAACATCAAAGTTTTACTGCCGATAATCTCACATTCAATGTAGTGATTGCGAGTCGATTCAAATGAGTCGTTCAAATGAGCCGATTCTTTCGAATCGGACATCAGCTGAAAGTAGAGCTCAGAAAACAGCATCAGTAGTTGAGTCAGACAGCCCTTCTCTCGGGCTCAGATCTACACCGGGAATATTTCACACCACACAGCTGCTTCATACTATTTTAGGCTTCAATGCTGTCCAATAAAAGCTTCAGCGGACTAATGCAAAAAAACTGAAAAACAATGGATAAGAGAAACTGCAAACCTATTCCACAAACACCTTTTTTTGCATTTCACATGAATTGACGAGTAAATCGGATTTTTGTTTCTCCCTTTGCAGTGCATTGCACATCCTTTTCTGGAATATGCTTTCGTGAAATCCGTCGGATCACTCCGGTAGCTTATATCAGTTTCAACTACTGTAGTTTGTAAGAATGAGTGTGCAGTGGATTCACAATCCGGTACCGGGGAGACACGGACACAAGCGCTTTGACACAGACGAGCCCGTGAGCAGATGTCCGCGGCTCAGCGAGTCTTCAGCTGATGCTGGTCTCCTGGGTTCCTCTCCGGGATCTCCGGTGAGCGGAGCTCCTCTGAGCGTCACCTCAGCCCATCAGGGTCCCGCTCGCATCGGCCAGTTCCTGCTGGTGCCCCTGACCGACCGACCGGGGGTGCACAGCGCTTTAGACATGGACACAGGAGAGGAACTGCTCTGCAAGGTAAACCACTGCATGCCATAATGTACATGACCTATATAGCCTAAGTATGATCCACGGTTGTCAATTAACACATTTGATTTAAACGTAGCCTATCAACACATAACCAAAAATGTAAATATAAAGTGACCTGTTATCGTAGTATTATTATCAGCAAAACAGAAAAGATGCACGACTTGTTTAAAAACAAAAAAATCAATTGCATGCATGTAGCCTACTCTATGATCAAACAAAAAATCTCACAATACACATTAAAAATTATCAAGCATAGCCTATAAATATTTGTACGCTATCAGAATCTCTGTGCAGGTTACTGGGGATGCTATCAGATTTATGATGTTGATCTTCATCAGGCTATTTGCGAATGCACCAGGATCTGACTCAGATATATGGTCTGACATGATCGCAAATAGAATGTGCATGATTAATTGCTGCCAACTTCACAAGACATTCAACTTTTTATAGCATGTTTGTGTTTGATCCTTACAGTAGTCTCCATTCAACCTCAAGTGACTTTATCAGGTCACTATTGTAAATGTCTGAACACTTTTTTTCGTTTTGTAATCTGCAGGTGTTTGATATGGGCCAATATCAGGAGAAAATAAGAGCCTACAGCATGCTGTCAAATCTTAAGAACATTGCACAGATCAAAGACATAGTTCTTGGGGAGTGCAAAGCCTATGTTTTCCAAGAGAAGGATTTTGGTGACATGCACACCTTTGTAAAGAGCAGCAAGAGGCTTCCTGAAGACCAGGCTTCCAAGCTTTTCTACCAGGTGGTGTCTGCAGTGAACCACTGCCACCAGGTTGGCATCGTTTTAGGGGACCTCAAGCTTCGCAAGTTTGTGTTCTCAGATGAGAAAAGGTGAGAGTTACAGTTTGTGAGTGTGAAAGTAGTTTTTTTTGCAGTACTGTACCTCATGTATCAATGCTGTGACACCAGCAGCGTTATACTTGAATAGAGTCAGTTCTACTTTCATTCAGTTTTCGCTTCCTCACAGCTATGTGACACATCGCAGGTGATTGGTGCTGCTTCCCTAAAGACTCAATGGGACAAACCTAATAACACTCACTTCCATAAGAGGAATGACTGGTAATCAGACCTCTGGACCTGTGTCAGAGATTTTTCTGTAGAAACCATCCGAGAGTCCTCTGAATTATGCAAGTGAATTATATATAAAAAAGCAAATGGCCTAAATTTAAAAAAACGAAACATACTGAAGCTATCTATGTCTGTCTATATCACTTTTGCTATTTGTATTTCATATTATTTTACAATACCTTTTAAATAAAATATGTTTTATGAAATAAACATATAAAATATTACTGTATATAAATTAATACAGGGATTCCTTAAAACCAGTTAGTCGACTAGTCTTTCAAGCAACCTACCGACTTGCTGATTTATCAAATATGTCATTTTTCACATCCCTCAGTACATACAGTAAATTCCCTATTTCTGGGGCAACATTTTACACCTGACCTTTGGGCATCGGTTTTCATTTGAGTGAATGGAAATAGACAAGCAAGTGTAAGAGGACGTATAGTCACCCTTCTCTCATAGCAGCCAACGGGTGCAGCAAGATGAGTCATAGCAATGCATACAGAGGGGAAACTCACCATTCAGGATCATACCCACACACTCCTGAATACGGCATCACTCGTAGGTGAGGAGCGCCGGCTGTGGCCATTGCGACACTGGCAGACTGGCGGCCTGTCCCGGCAGACAGACGTCACCGGGGCATGCTGACATTTGCTGAGATCTTTTTTATTTCACTTTGTTTGCCACCAATCAGCGTAGTGACAAGTTATGCAAACCTGCTGTTCTTACACTATCTTTCTGCAGGACGGATGCAATTTCCATAGCTGGAATAGCTTTTGCGAAATGCGGTAATGATGAGTGATGGATAAGCAGCAAACAAAAAAGTTGAAACTGCGATAAGATACAGTGTGTGATGGCACACACAAAGACGCTCACTGACCTGGAATGCGTCTGTAGTTAGATTGTGAAACACACTCACACAAGCAAGCACGCACAGGCTGGCTGCGCAGGGGCCGTTTGTGCGTCACTGACGTAACAGCGCTGTCCGTGGGTAATAAGGCACTGCCAGATGCCATAAGCGTACAGCACAGGTGCAGGAAGAACACAGTAGACCTGCAGCACAGCGCAGCGCACTCATTTGTCCCTCTGTCACACACACACACACACACACAGGACTATGACTCATTCTCTCCACCTCTCTGGCAGAATGCAGTTGTGTCATCCTCAAACCCCTCCGAACCGAGGCTGATAGCCAGTGATGAAACTCAATAGCATGCAGAGCAGCTCATGTTTTACTGACAGGGATACCACAGACTCACGGGTCATCGGCTCCTCTGTTAATGTCCACAGGGATATTCCTAGAGTAGTAGGGGATTTGTTTCCGATTGGAAATTGAGCTAAACTTAGCCCAGAGTTTACAAGAATACATGAATGTTTATTTTACGTGCGTCCATTGTGGAAACTTTCATGCGTGCTTTTGTTGAAACATTAGATGAGGCTCGGGTTGTCTTTTATTTGTCGTAGTAGCGCCTGTTTGAGGGTCAGAACACTCAGAGCGGCTGTCTTTTCCGTGATTTACAGTACATGCACTGCAGTCTGTGAGCTCAACAAAAGTGACGGAGAGTTATTTCAACTCCTTGCAAAGGCTTCAGTACATCACTTTGTTTTGAAATGAGAGCAAATTTAGTAGAGATATTAAATCTACGCATCATCGTCAGGCTTACATGGAATCTGCCTACAGAGCTCTGCAGAAAACTACGTAGATTTCCTGAGAACCGGATCTCCTGTCATGCACTGAATTAGACACATACTCCACCCATTGTGTGATATTTTGTCTAATTTGATTATGCTTTCAGTTGTTAAGAGTGTGAGATAAGTTCAGGATGCATTAAATTGATCAGATGTCACAGTAAAGTCATTTTTAATGTTACAAAAGATTTATATTTCAAACTAATACTGTTCTTTTGAACTTTCTAATGATCAGAGCATCCTGAAAAAAAATTAAGAAGTGTTTAACATTGATAATAATGAGAAATGTTTCTTGAGCAGCAAATCAGCATGTTAGAATGATTTCTTAAAGGGATACTCCACTTTTTTTTTTTACAACTCCCTCAGACTTAAACAGTTGAGTTTTACCGTTTTCGAATCCATTCAGCCGATTTTCTGATATTTAGAAGACTATCAATAACCAGACCGTTTCTGGTCTTATTGACTACCATAGTATATATTTTTTCCTACTATGGAAGTCAATGAGACCAAAAACTGTCTGGTTCCTGATATTCTTCTAAATATCAGTAAATCGGCTGAATGGATTCGAAAACGGTAAAACTCAACTGTTTAACTCTGGGGGAGTTGTAAAATGAGCCTATTTCCAAAAAAAGTGGAGCATCCTTTTAAGGATCATGTGATACTGAAGACTGAAAATTCAGCTTTGCCATCACAGGAATAAATTACATTTGAAAATATACTAAAGTTGAAAACGGTTGTTTTAAAGCTACACTGTTTAACTTTGTTAATGTAATGCTAATGTCGGTCGCCATTTTCCCCCTCCATCTTGAAAGTACATTAGCCAAAGAGGGTACATGCCCGTTAATTCAAGCTTCGCCTTTCGCGTTTACGTTTGAGTTAACACTCATGGACGAGGTCGAACTGGAAGCCATTTTAATCTTGGACTACATTGGCCACCGTAGGAGTTAAAACGAAATCGGAATTGAGAGAAACAGAAACTAATATTCACTGGATGTCATACTGCTGGCCAATGGAGGTCGACGTCTGCACCTGGCGGCCATCTTGTCACAGGCAGCTCGCTCACTTGTAACATTGTGTTTTAATGGTGCATGTACTTTTTAAATAACCATAACTTGCTCAATTTTCAACCGATTTTCAAACGGTTTGGTTTCTTATAAACGTCAGAGATGTAGTTATGACACTGCATACTTATGAATAATAAATGCATAAATAAATAAATAATCATCCAGAATTATAGCCACGTTAATAACGTTTGTAAGAAACCAAACCGTTTGTAAATCCGTCAAGATTTCAATGAGATAAGAGTATTTGTGTTCGTGCTGATCACTCATCTTACATCAGCTTGCCTGTGACAAGATGGCCGCCGTCGATGACGACAGAAACTCCGCCGTAAGACATCTAGCCTTTATTATGGATATCTATGGTGCCACGTGCGTTCTTGTCTATTGTCTGACCCCGCCCATCTAGATATCTGATTTTTGGTTCACTTCGACCATCTGTCCTCCCTCGTTACCTGCCTTGTTTGCTGTCCTATTTATTCCCATTGTGTTTGCTGGCCTGTGCCAGATCGTTGTCGCATGCTGTTGTTAATACCCTGTCCGTCTGATGACTCTGGTTGTGTGTTTCCTGCCAAGTCTAGTTTGTAGTGTCAATACACGGGGTAGTTTCTGTTTGTGTTTTGTTTAAAGCCCATATTCCTCTGCATCATTGAGTCCTCACTTCAACCCATGACAATATAACTGTATTTTTTATCCAATAAAGAGACTTTTTCAAAAGCATAAAAAATCTTACCCAGCCCAAACATTTTAATGGTACTATATTTTTTTCTCTCTCAAATTTGACATAGACCCCATAGCAGCCCTTTGTAGGTTCCCGAATTCCCATTTGAAAACCCCTCTATTATACAGTACAACACATGTGACCAGAAGCATGCAAAATGTGATTAATTTCCACAGGTTGATACCAGTTCTGCTGCAAACCACTTACACACCAACTTAAAAGTTGGGTGAAACCAAAACCCAGCCTATTCTGCGAAATTCGACACTAAAATCGGTGTAGAACATGTGAAAAGGTCTACATCTGTAAAGCCACAACACAAAAACTCTTATGTGATTGTACTAACCATGATGTATTTGTTTTAGGACCCATTTGAAATTAGAGGGTCTGGAGGACTGCCATATTCTGTGTGGAGAGGACGACTCGATGTTCGACACGCACGGCTGCCCTGCGTACGTGAGTCCGGAGATTTTGAATGGCGGCGGGTGTTACTCAGGCAAGCAGGCGGACGCGTGGAGCCTTGGTGTCATGCTGTACACAATTTTGGTGGGCCGCTACCCTTTCCACGACCCGGACCCCGCAACCCTGTTCTCTAAGATTCGACGGGGCACATATTGCCTTCCCGATGGACTGTCTTTAAGGGCGCGCTGCCTACTTCGCAGTCTGCTCAGAAAGGACCCCGGCGAGAGACTGACCACCGCAGAGGTCCTCATTCACCCATGGTTCCACAGCAAAACGCTGGACACAGGAAACGCGGAACAGGACGTTAACCTCAGAGAACAGACAGTGCCCCAGATAGAAATGGAGCAGGATGAGGATCTTTTCTCCTGAGGAAACCCAATATAGCTTGAATATTATGGACCAAAACTGTTGGTGGGTTTTTGTTTATGATTTGGTTTCTTATACAGATTTTGTAACAGATTCAGAAGTATACACTCATTCAAAGTACTGTATCATCTATGTCAGCTTTAAGGACAGTGCGCACAGTGTGTTTTGAAGTCGTTTGGTGCTAGTTAACCATTCTTGTGACGTATGACGTATGAGTGAGACTGGGCATTATGGGTCATGTGATAATGAGAGAATGTGAGAAGTGAGAATGTCAGCATGGTGACTAACCTTGGCCTATGGGGTCAGAGCTGTGGCTTCACTCTTACACTGTCAAAACGAAGCATTCAGGTTGAGTCACCCGTTGAGTAGCACAGCAGCAAAGGTACATGTCTGCTTTCATAGGAGGTGAATGGCCGTTCAAACGTTAAATGTCAGTTATTGAATCTTAAAACTCATACAGATTCAGTGCATTGCCAATAAATGTTCAGAATGAGCCTCAGGACCGAGACAAACCATTACAGACAGATACAAAGTGTTCATTCATCCTGCTGTACCCTGATCTGTCTAGTCCTTCTAGTCACAGTTTCCTTACTTGAATCCAAGGGATCCTCATAAAAGCATGAGACTTCAGTATGGCAGGCCAGTTCACACTGCGGGTAAGATATGATGACTCAACTGCTGGGCGTTGGTGTAATGAAGAGGATAGGGCTATGAACCTCACTATGACTGTATTCATATCTTCACTCTCACTTTAAAGTAAAGAGAACAGTTCTACAATAGCACTACTGTGTCTTCTAAAGGTCTGTTTTCTGCTACCCTCGTGCTGGGGGTTGTACGTTACCTCTGAATCCAAGCATAATGGAGACATGCAACGTTTATGGTTTGTGAAAGGCTCTTTACAAGCAAAGGCTGGAGGCTATGCAAGATGTCTGTCTCATGCATGCAGCACATGGGGAAAGCTGACACGAGTCCACAGAGTTCATATTGCACTGTGAATTATGTATTTGTGACACAAACCCCAAGGCTTGACCATGAGGGTTTAAAATTCATTGTAGAAATGAGCATGTGTAAATATGTACATGTTAAGTGTGTGAACAAAATTGAATAAAGATTACTCTCTTATTTACATTTGTGGTGCATTCTGTGAAAAACCTATTTCTAAATGCATAACTTTTGTACGAAGCAAAATTGCAACAACGCTTCATTTTATTCCCTATTTCTTTTTCAAAATTCAGATCTTCATGTCTCTAAAATTGTTCTTAAAGCCTGAAGATTACGCTTGTGAAAAAGAATGTGAATGTGCACTAGTGTACTTCAAGTCTTAAAAGTATACTTAAGATCTGTACTTGCAAATACACTCTAAAAAATGCTAGGTTGTTTCAATGCAAATTTGCGTCAAATATGGACAAACCCACGTGTTGGGTTAAAAATGGAATTAAAAAAATTACAGTTGAAAGTGAAAATTGAAGTTGGGTTAAATTTTTAAATTACATTTTTAACCCAACATTTGGGTTTGTCCATATTTGACCCAAATTTGGGTTGAAAAAAACTCAGCAATTTTTAGAGTGTAATATATTAATGAAATAAAAGGCCACTTTAAGGAATAGTTCACCCAAAATGAAATTTCTGTCATAATTTCCCCACCCTCAAGTTGTTCCAAACCTGTATGAATTCTCTCTTCTGCTAAACAAAAATTAAGATATTTTTAAATACAATACCGGTAAACAAACAGTTGATGGGCCCTATTGAATTCCACAAATGCTATGTCTTCTTTTGTGTTAAGCAGAAAAAGTAAATTTAGGATTGAAACACATGATGAAATAATTTTAATTTCTGGGTGAACTATCCCTTTAAGTGTACTGACAGAGAGTGCACTTTCTTAACACATTTAAGTACACTTCAAAAAATATTTTGTCATGTTTTAAGGAAGTTTGCTTACTTTTCTGTTGACTAACACGTCAATGATTCTAATTTCAATTGTTGTGTGTGATTCAATATAACATTTAAAGCTTACATAGGCTATTTTAAATGTACTACATAACTTCATTATTACTTCATTATGTATTTTAAAAATAATATTTAAATAAATGACATACAAGTTTCGAAATTATATTAGAGGGATAGTTCACCCCCCAAAAATGAAAATGTTGTCTTTAATCACTCACCCACAAGTTGTTCTAAACCTGAAGTTTATTTGTTCTGAAAGAAGATATGTTAAAGAATGTTAACCAGACAGTTGATGGCACCCATTGACTTCCATAGTACTGTGGAAGTCAATGGGTGCAGTCAACTTTATCATGGGGTGAACTATCCCTTTAAAATGTTTTTGTTGACCATAAATGCATTTGGCAGTATAAAGAGTAATTAAATAACATATAAAGGTCCTGCTCAAGTGGGTAAAAAAAAATCATTCTGAAAATCCATTTAGATAGATATATATATATATATATATATATATATATATATTATTTTAAGTACTTTTTTAAAAGTAGCTCTATGCTAAAATTTACTTCATTACTTCTTTACGGGAACCTAGCACCCAGCAGCAATAAAATGTCCTCTTGTGCTAAATTGAGGACAGACTGAAAGAGAAAACTCAAAGTGCATTTTGACCTGAGAGTCAGCAGGTAACTCCACCCCTCTCTTATGAAGTCACAAAGGCTTGCGTAAGCGGCTGATTGGGTATCAACAGAGTAGCTGGAGCGTCTCCGTCATTGGGCGGCTGCCAAGAAGCGTTGCACGCCATGGATGCAATTGCCAAACATGTCGGGGCCAGCCTTGGGTGACGCTCTGATAAAAAAGTGCCACTGTTCTTGCACTACACATATTATCTTGACACAAGGCTCTCTGAGTGACATTGTGAGGCACTGCCGAGTGTATGAAGTTGTCTCCAAATCAAAAGATGATGTGATGGGATAAGGTTATATTTAAGGGCCTGTTAGCAGCTTAGTTGTGATATGCAGTCAGGCTTTAGACATGGTGATAGATAAAGGGGTGTAAAGTGGCTCTGTAAGCAACTTGCGTCACAACTTGTCAACTGCACCGACTATTAATCTGCTTCAAGTGATGGTAATGCCGTCAGCCATGAACGGAAGTCAGCACTCCATGAGCAATTATGATTCACTGTATATAACTGTTGTTGAGCATTTAATCTGATTGTAACAATTAAACACAAATAATAAACCACATTTGGTGTTATTAATGTCAGTCTCATTGCTAAATCTACATTCCCACAACATGTAAATAAAAAAACATAGATTTATGATGATCATATAGTGCAACCACTTCAAACTATGTGTTTCTTGTTGCATCATTTTGGAGATTTTCCATCCAACAACTTTCAAACATTATAATTCTACCTAAGCCAACAAGAGTTAAAGGGATGGTTGATTATCGAAAGCCTTAATTCTTTTTTAATGTAATGTTCACAATATCAGTCGGGGTAAAAGTGTAAAAGCATGGTTACCGTAATTTATTTGCAAGTGTTATTTTAGTATTATTTGTATGATATAGTATTTCTTATTATATTTATATATTCTGAATCATTTAGAAATACTATATTATACAAATAATACTAACATTTTCTGAACAAGCTTTTATGTATATATTTTCAGTTTCCATTTTAATTTTAGTCACTCTAAGCTTTAGTCATTTTTTGAACATTTAATTTTTTTAATTTTCCATAATATTCATATTTTATTTCAGCTTATTCAAATTAACCAAAATGTTTTTAATAGCTTTAGTTAACAATAACATCTCGGCCTTGGTTTATGCACACATTTAATATAGCCTAACAAAGCAAAAGTAAAGCGGAAAATTGAACAATAGAGTTCTAATTCATTTTTCCCATTCATATTTAATTATCAGTGTTATGTCACACCCATGTGGAGAGGTTAGGTACTGCAATAAAACATTTTTTTTTTTTTTTTTTTACAAACAATTAAATTGGATAAAGGAAGAAAAATCACTCGAATTCATAGACTAATCAGAACAGGTTTCAGATACACATATTTTTAAATGTGGGACAATTTGTGCAAAAATCCTGTTCTTCATAGTGTACATGGCAACAGTGAACCACCAGAGGCCAGTATTTCAGCAAAAGTTGGAAAAGGTGTTGACAAGCCTGTTGAACAGATGTTTTGTAGTTCTCCATGCCAAGTGCAAGCATCTGTTTCACGGTCTGTTTCATGTACATCCAAGCCCAAATCATTTTACCATTCAACCACACAAAATAGAGATGCTTTAACTTGTAAATTGGGATCTAATGGAAGTCTATGTATTTTTCTGTCAGTTTTAATTAGTAGTTTTGTTGCTAGACTAAGATCACCGATATTATGGCTCATAGGGTTATAGATCTGAACAAAACTTGGGATATAAACTTATTCTACCACTGTTATGTAACATACTTGCAGTTTAGCAGAAACGTGACATTAAGCGAAGAATTGTCTGTTATTTTAGTGAAGTATACTTGTATTAAAGGGATACTCCACTTTTTTGGAATTAGGCTCATTTTACAACTCCCCCAGAGTTAAACAGTTGGATATTACCGTTTTTGAATCCATTTAGACGATTTTCTGATATTTAGAAGAATACCAGTAAACAAGTAATGGGAACAGAAACTGTTTACTGATATTCTTCTAAATATCAGAAAATCGGCTGAATGGATCAGAAAATGTCTTGTGCCAGTATATATGTGCTTCTCAAATATTCAGATGCTTAAAGTCACCATGAAATCACAATTCTCTCTTTTTTTTATGGAACATTGCAGTATATTATAAATAATTTATCTGTGCACATCATCATTTTTTAAGTTCATGTGCCCTTTAATTTCTGACGCAAGCAACGCAATCAAAGTAAATTTAAAAAAGTGTTAACGCTATGGAAGGCCAAAATGTGTGAAAGTAACGTCTTAACGCATAATTGCATGTTATTTTCACACGTTTTGGCCTTTTGGGCCTCATATGACGTCATTTTCATTTTCACGTTTCATATGACGTCATGCCACTGCGTTGCCATGGCGTAAAAAATACAAATGGAAGGCAGGAAGTGATTTCCTGGATTTAGAAAGCACTATGACAAACTCAAAAGCCTGTGTTTTGAGTCATTTATGGTTACTTGAATCGATCGAACCACAAGGAGTTTTTATCGTGTACCAAAAGTTGTTGTTCATAAGGGGGGAAAATGCAAGAAATTGATCTAAAAACTCTGGAAAAACGGCTAAAGTCTAAAAGTCTAAAGTCTTAAAAGCTGACTATAAGGCATCAGGAAACTGCCAAAGTTGAAAGCAGTTGTTTAGTACAGTGGTTGGTTGACAAATCCAAACGCATTGACCACAAGCGTTTCCCGAATGTGACTGAAAGTGTAGAAGCTCAAAACATTTCGGGCGTTTACACCCCCATTGCCAAAATGCATCTTAATACTTTTAACAGAGTCCTAGTGACCCTGAAGAACACCATAAACCAATCAGAATGCTTTAACTATATCAATTTTCAATCAATTGTCAGGCAAACTCCAACAAAATGGCATCAAGTTTTAGAGAGGCAAGCTCATGATAGTTTTTTTATCTCCTTGTTGTGTTTCCTCAGGATATTTTTTATCCCTTTTCTGCTCCGTACAGAATATGATTCAGGTTTGAGCTAGCTTCCTTAACATTTCAAAAGGCTTTTTGTATACTGGAAGTGACAAATAACATGGGGAATGTTGCAATATATCTGAGAGAGAGCTAATCTTTTAATAATCTTACTATGGTTCTCAGAACGCAAGCTGCAGCACGCTGGTACTCCCTCAAGAGATCACGGGTTTGTCAGAGCTGGGTTATATCATTACCCGTCCTGATGGAAATGAAACGTTCAGAGAAGTAACACTCATTCATCAGCCATCACATCTGTTAAATAGACTGCTCTGGAAATCCTGTCATTTCTACACCATTGGGATGGTAAAACTGAACAGAGAAGCTACTTGTTATATCGACTGGTTTTAGATTAAAAGTGAATGATAATAATTAATATGAGGTATAATACGAGTTAAAATACACATTTCAGGATTGTTGTTGATGAAGGAGTCTCTGTGATTGTAATGGGACAGAGGGGGCACATATATGCAACATGAAAATGCTGAAATTGTTGATGTAACTTAATTGTTTTGTGTGTAACCATGCACAAGGTTTTAAAAGCACTTTTTTGAATAAATGTTGTAAAACTGATTTTAATCTTAGGGTTATACGTCACTTTAAAAGGGTGAAATGATACAGTTTTATTAAGCAAGAAAACATGTGGTCCTAACTTGTACTGCCAAACAGATAAAAAAAAGAGACAATGTTTTTTCATATATTTAAAGGGGTGGACAAGGAGCACTAAAGCTGAAACAGATCGTAGCATAAATATAAAACACAATTTGTTCCTTTTGCAGGCAGTAATAACTTCAGCAAATTTTGCTGTTTTATTCAAATTGCGTGTTGTTAATCAAGGGTAAATTGGACATGTTGGATGTATTGAATGTGACACAGTGAGGCAAGAGGCCTAAGTAGCTTATTTTAGATCCAGGCTCCATCAGAAAATACCTAATAAGCATTTTTGAAAAAAAAAAAAAAAAGAGAGAGAGAGAGAGAAAGATTAATTCTAATCAGTCTTACACCACATTGTGAGAGGCTTAGCTGCAATATCCAAAAATTGACCATTATATGCAAGAGCACAGGTTGCTTTGGTAAGGAAGCTGTGCATTTCTTTGGTGTAAAAATTAGTTAACGCCCAGCCTTCTGTAAAGCCACAGAAAAGAAAATCCTGGCTTGAGCAACAAGATTAGATTCCCTGCACATAACACCTATTGTGTTTGCTTCAAATCCCACAGATCAGCCATTTCATTGGCAGCCTTGATGGTTGTTCTCCCCATACGACAACTGGGATGTGATGTGTTAACAAGCATATAAATAAACTGCGACTAAAAAAAAGTAACTATAGGATCAAATGTGAGAAAGTTGGATTGCCCTTATGAATATATTCCCAAGCAATTCCCTCTGATATCTAAATCCAATAGCTATCAATATACATTTGATCAAAAGAATAAATATTGCTGTTTTGTAAAGTATAAAAAGTATCAATAAGTGGTCGCAACATATGTTTTTAAATAAATCTGTTTTATGCTATGCAAGATTCAACTAATTTAAGTCTGTTTAATCACGTAATTCAAGTTGAAATGACTTAAACATCCAAGTTGATGTATTTAAAAATTTAATTTTTCTTACAGTGTGGCTTATTTAAAACATTTATTTTGCCTTCACTAGTTCATTTTTAAAAATTGTTCTTATTCAATGATTTTCAGGTGGGTCGACGCAGTCAGTAATTTTGAGTTAAGATTTATGATATTTTGTGGAATGTAAATCTACAATAAAGTGATAAATAATAGTTATGTTTTAACAAGAAGCGCATTAAAATGTTGATTTGGTTACATGCCAAGGAAGATGTATCTTTCTGTTTGAGCATATTTCTTTAGCCTATTCTGCTCCAAATCAAACTTGTGTCATTAATGACCACAACAATCTTCAAATTGTTGCAATTTATTTCGATAGTCTACTTTAGACACTATAAGTAACTTTGAAACATGTCAACTAACTCTCATTAATTTGCAACTATACATCTACAAACTAGAGTATTAGTAGACTTTTAGGTTACATGGTAAGGGTTAATAGAATAAGTTGACATGTACTTCCAAAGTTACAATGTTTGTTGGGGAGCATCAAAATAAAGTGTTAGCGGATGGTAAGCAGACAGTCTATTAATACCACTGACTGGTAGTTGACAGTTGCAAAGTTATAGTTAGTACTAGTATGTCTAAAGTGGACTGTCACAATTTAAACATATAAACTTTTTGAATAGGATGCATACTTTAAAGAATGCCTTAAATCTGTGAATGCTTTCAACACCTCAAACGATTTATAAATATGCAAATGTTCCAAATTAACATGAGGTCAAAAGCTGCGTGCATAATAATGATAAAATAAGCAGCAAAATTGTGTTCAGAATAGCTTCAGATTGAGTATAGCATTTAACACCACAGGATATGTCAACCTTCGAAAAATATTTAAAGGAGCTGTATGTAAGAAATGTATTTCAAATAACATAAAATGTCCCTGATATGATCATGTTCATTTCAAATATTTATATCATTGACAAAAGTCCAGCCAGGATATTGTCATTTAAAAAGTGAAGTTGCAGCCCTCAACTGATGTTGATGTTGTGTTTTGGTCTGATGCTCCACCCTCCATCTATCTACCAATCACAAAGTCAGTAGTGACGCAGCATTCGGGTTGCCAGCTCTGCTTTAGTTACCACAGCTGCAGATACAAATGTGTCGGATAAAAAAAATGTTGGATCCTGCCGCCTATCACTGTAAAAAAAAAAAATTTTTAAAGATTTGTTATCACAACATTTTTTCTTTTGTCAAATCAACTTAAATAATTTATTTAGTTGAGATAACTTATAATTTTAAATTTCTGATGATTAAATTAATTTCCTACATTGTATTAACTCACCTTTTCCAGTTCAATCAACTTAAAATTTTAAGGCAACCAGGTTACTTACTTTTTTAAGTTAAACCAACAATATTTTTTACAGTGTATCTGGCAACCTCGAGTCAGGGGGGGAGGGGAGGGGATACAATGCTCTACAGTAATTTGAAAGGGATTGCAGTACCAGTTTTGGCCACAATCTTACATACGGCTCCTTTAATGTCAACTAAACCTGTATGCAGTGTTTATATTTACATTCATGCATTTGGCTTTCAAAGCCATTTACAAAGACTGCAGGAGGGACTCACTGCATTGTTTTAATGATGTGAAATAAAGGTTTTGTTCCATTATCATATCAGGGAGAATACAAAACCTTAGATTAACTTCTACACCAACACATAAAAACCCTGCATTGGGTCAAATTACAGGGTCTCTCAAAGGAACACGAAAAACTTGCTACACCTTTGCTTCAACTTTCTGTTTGATATGTGACATGTCATCATGATTCAATTGTGTTCTAAACTCCTTGCAAAGTGCACAAGCCATCTGTCCCTAAGGCATTTAGAAAGAAAGTGATTGCACATTTTTAACGTTAACTACCCTTTCTTGTGGTCGATTGAAGGGTGTAAAGTGGTTTTGCACAACCTCCTTCCACCCATCGCGGAAACCATCAACCGTCATACTGGTAGTCTAGTTGATTTTCATATGTGAACAAGAGTACGATGGAAGGCCATTTGCTCTTTTCGCAATAAAAGTAATATAGAATGTTGAAAGATGAACAAAATGATTAGAAGCAGCATTAAAAGAAAAACCCTTATGTGTAACAGGAAGGAGAGTGGCATGCATGACCTCCCGCAGGAGAAGCTGTGCTACTTTATAATTCAGCAGTGTGGCTTTTCAGAGGCATAGACCATGGTCTGATCATCTCCTTCTGATTATTAGACCTTTGTGGAGGCTCTGTGTGCTGCCAGGCTGTAATTATAAGAAGCCCCAGAGATAGCTTTTACATGTCAATGCCTTTCACAGAGCAGTTCTGGCAAATATGCATAGGGAGAATGAGCAAAAAAAAAAACGGATTGAACAGAACCAACTGAAGATAAAGAAGGTAAACATTATTTCGTATTTCAACAAATGTTTGTTTTTTTACATTAACTTGAATTGGCCCTCAGCCTTAAAATTAATTTCAGTTGCATTGAATGCATGTTAAATGTGTTGGTGAAATGTCATGGTGCAAAAGCAGACTGCTTATTAATGTCACGGTAAAATCGCAGTGTGAAGTCTGCATGAAGAAATACTCATACTGAAACTGTGAAATGTATTAAAGTTCACCCCGAAATTAAACGTCTTTTAAAAGTCATTCACTCACCTTTATGTCATTCCCAAACTGTAGGATTATTGTGGAACACAAAATTAAAAGTTAAGCAGAAATGTTCTTTCTGTTAAGCAGAAAGGATGACCAGCGGCTGTTAACATATATATATATATATATATATATATATATTTTTTTTTTTTTTTTTTTTGCTGAAGTCTGTCAAGTTGGTGAAGCACTAGAGATCTTATTTTAGTGTTCATAGGGGTCAAGACCCCTATGACGTTGATTAGGAAACACGCTAGAGTATAAATAATATTGAACGTCGATCAGGAGATGTTCAGGGACATTGATTTGGAGACGACCCAGGTAAACTTGTATCAGGTGCGAAAAAGAGAAAAAATTCTACTATTCTTATAACGCTTTGACAAAGACTCTTTTTTTTTATTCTAGGGATAAATTAATGGACAAAACAGTTCAGGAACCAACCGCACCAAAATAGTGGGCGGGCATTGTAGCACTCTATAGGAACTACCAGTGACGTTAAGTGGACTTTGATTGGCAGAACGCATGCCATATGACACACCGGCACCTGCCATTTTTAAATAGCCATTCAAACACACAGTTTACGTACTTATTCCAGGAACTAATTCCAAGAACCTCTTAAACATAGATAGATAGTATTTGCCTGTTACCTTTGTCTGCGGCGTTGTGTTCTTTTCTCAGCCTGCATGAAATGTTACTGCAAGTTGTCATGGGAGATTTTTCCTCTTTCAAGCGCATAAATTTATGTCTATATTCCATATCCATTGTCATGAAACCCATGACCCACAACAAAAACACAGCTCTGATCATGGAGTCCTCCCTTCCTCCAGTTGTCGCTGTCTGACGGCTTACGTCACTTCAGAGTTCATACTGGCGGTCCGAATGCAACCAGGAAAATGGTTCTAGGGGAACATTAGTTCTCGGGGGACCGGCCTGAACCATTTTGCAAGATGTAAACAACACTGGTCCAGAAGCACTTCCTGTTTCAGTTTTTTAACACTACATAAAAGTTGGGATAAAATACAACCAACAGAACATATAAAACTGAATCAAAAAGTTAAACGCATATTCTTAAGATGTTTTCTTTACATGTGAAATAAAGAAAACAGTTACAAACTGAAACAGGAAGTGTTTCAGTGTTGTTTACACCTTGTAAAATGGTCTATAACTACCCGGTGTGAAAGCCTAAGTGGAAAAGAACGACTTTCTGTCACACATAGGTCATGGGTTTAAAGATCTTGAAAGTAAATAATGACAGAATCTTTTTATTTGAGTGAACTATGGAAAGTTGGTCGAAAGTGGATTGGCATCATTGAGGTCAAGATAAAAGGAGCTGTTCAGATGATGTGAAAACATCAACAAAAAAAGGCTTATCGCAAGCAAAGGTATTGCCGTGAAGCTGTGACATAAATAAATCTTTTTCATTTTTCTCAGTGTAGTAAAGAAATACCCCGAATCAACCAAGCTTATGGAACATGAGAATTTCTGTGGTTAGTTATTTGTTATTTATATATATCTATAAATTATGACCTGTTGCAATGCTTGTGCCAAATCTTGCTTACGTCCCACAATACCTTTCAACTAAACCACAGCACGCAGCAGGTGTTCACTGATGTCCAACAGTGTCCAAAGCTCCATATCCCATAATTCCCTTCACCTGTGTCGACTGAAGGTCCTTCACCCATTGGGTGGACAGGAGGCTTCAAACAGCAGAGCTTTGAGTGAATTACTCTCATCTCTGTCTCCAGGTTGGCATCAAACTGAGAGGTGCGTCACGCTCCCCATCTACTAAGAGAGATTTACGTTTAAAAACAACACGAGTTGGCCAAAGTGCTTTATATTAGTCAGTCTATTATTAATTAGTTGTTCTTTAGGCTGCTGATTTTTGTTAATGGTATTTAGCTGCAACAGGATGTTTTGCAAAAAGTCAGAATAAATATGTTTGATGTCTATGTTTGACTTTTTTTTTTTTACATATTTGAATGGAATCTGGGAATCGATAAGCAGAATGAGAATTGTACTCTAAATCTCTAAAATTTAAATGATACCCATATTAACTATGAACAGTAAATTGGACAGTACAGTATTTGTATTGTTCATTAATTGACCTAATAAATGTATTTTTGCTTGTATTCATAGTTTTGTCATTAAATGCAATTTATTGATGACTAATTTTGTGTCCAGTGGACATACATGGTCTGCTGTGGCCAAACCATATAGGATCTCAGCCTCCTTTATACAATCATGTGTATCATCAGCAGTAGATATACAATGGTCCAACCAAGATGTAGTATGCCAGGCTTCACTCACATGTGTATAGCTATCTGCTGGCAGTGATTCCTTAGTGGACAGAATAACCTTGTTATCTTTGCAGAACTGTATCAAGTGTTGACCAAAAAGTGAATTCATATCTGATATATCAGCATTCAGATCCCCCAAGACAAACATGGATTCACTTTCCCTTATGTAAGACCCTATAAAAGCAAGCTTATTCAAATGCTCATTTACATTTTTGTGACATTCATATGGAGTATATACATTTAAGATTAGAAAAACATTCTTATTATGCACCAGTCCACATCTAACCTGATCACAGTGACCAAAGGGTCAAATTTCTTGAGCCAGAATATAGCCACACCTCCTGAGATACTACCACACAAAATTCTGGTGTTTAAGTCTGTTGTGGATTCCCCTGCCCCATGAAAGTCATCGTTCACAGTGTTGAGTTTACCCAGATCTTGAATAGCTAAAAAAGTCCCTTTCAAACACACCACATCAGCATTCACAAAGAGCTTGTCAATAACAGTGCGTTGGGCTCTAGCTCCAGCATCCTGCCCAATATGCAAACCACGGGAGTAATAGGATACAACTCTCATAGCAGTTTATCATTGTTTAACATGCATGGGACACCCTTTGGATCAGGCGCATCATCTCTGTGTCAAGTGGTGCTTTAATACCTGCACGTACCAGAGCCCTAGGCTCGCGATTCTCACAGAAGCGCCTTACATAGGTCCCTTCAGGCCACATTGCAGCAAATACATCTCTGCTACTTCCTTGCATTCAGCTATAAGTAACTTTGAAAGAACTACAGCGAGTATACTCAGTGCCAATCTTCTGACAAGTCACATCTCTGGAAAGCTATTCTTTTAAATAACTAGCCAGCGTCTCAGAATCTAAGTCAGGATCAAGCTTTGTCACAAAGACACTCACCAGCTTAGTTGTTAACACACGACTCTCCATTCAGAGGACGTCGGCACCTCAATTCCCCCGCCAGCTGTCTCCTCAATGACGGGCAACGCCGAGGGTCCTGGTGACTTGGTCCATGGAGCCGGGCCTCCTCACTGGCCATGATTGTGGCAGCATTTCCCTTGCTGGCACTGGGTTGCTCAATCACACTCAGTCGTTTGCTCCACGAAGGTTCTCACATTCAGTCGACTGCTTACACACAGTATTTTTCATGGAGACCAACTCTATATTTAGCCGTTCAATCTTACTAACCAGGCGAGAGACATTGAGGCTATTAAAAGTCACCGATGGTAGATCATCCAAGTGAAAGGACACAAAGCGAGGAACATTCTCACCAACCTCATTCAGTTGTTTTAGACAACTCTTAACATTGTTGATATCTTTCAGTTGCCAGAACACAGTTCAAACAGGTGTTTTCAATCCACTCTGATCCAAAATGATTTACAGCCATCAGGATAATGTCATCCTGAGGTACAGTCTTCAGTTTGACAGAAAGGAAGCTTAACAGTTCATCTTCCAGTATAATTTTGCCGTGTAAATCTCAGGTTTAATCCTTTGTTTGATAACATGCCGTGCGGCTCTGTCACCGGCGGCCATCTTGGATTTCAATCAAATTTCATAGGGAACATTTTATCTATCCTAAATAGACATCAATGATATTTTCACTTTTTTTTTTATATAACTTGACAAATTTACAGCTTGATTGGAAATGGCACACAATAAAAAAAAAGTAGGCTATAAATCAAAAGGGTATTTAAAAAGTAGAAGAAATATGGCCTGGTAAAATGTTTCCAAATTAGTTTTAATGTGATCAAAAAGAAAAATATTGAAATCTTGTAATTTCAGTAAACCAGTTACTGAAGAGAAGAAAAAGCTTTATTTGTGTCATTTTTCAAAACATGGGAACACTACATGTTTACACAGATTCTGAAAACCATCTTGGAAAGATAGCTTCAGTATCACTCCTGACAATAATATGAAACAGTCTGTTCTTTCAACAAAGCTAAATGGCTTTTTAAACCCCCTCGGCATCATTCTGTTTCTTTGGATCGGAGTGTTTTGCTAGTTGATATTAGACTTGATATTAGATATGAAACTTTATGGTCTCCCCCACATGAGTTTCTCCTGACATGATTGGGCGCATGAAGGAGGCTGGGATGTGAAATTAACGTTCCGCTCTGATAGTTCTGACCCTGAGCTTGCTGTATTCAGTGCTCCAAATATTGATGAACTTAAAATGCGTCCGAGGCAATCACAGCTGGGCACCAGTAAGGCCCTGTGAATGAATCATTCAGGTTGCCCATGGGAAAGTGAACAGGAGCAGTGATTATTCATGCATTACCCGCAGAAGCAGCAACAAATAAAATCTTTAAATTGACAGAGATTTTGTATAACTTGAGAAATGTATGATTCAGCATTTGGTGTTCATCATAGTGGCTCCTGCAGTCTGCAGTACCACCTCTTAGTCTTGTAACATGACAGCTTTTATACACAGTCAGACAGGATAGCTTGGTATAAGAGCTTTTTTGCTAAGGGAAATGGAAATATAACAATCATGGGTTGCAACAGTATTCATTCGTTCTATTTTTGACGTGTTACACACTTGCGCTACTTCCTACAACTGTACAAATAAATTTGGAAGATTCATGATTATGTGTCTAGTGTAGACATGGTGGTCACAACAAGGACGATCACTATAAAGTTAATAATCATAATAATTCCATAACAATATGGAAGTCCAAGCCATATAATAACTATACAGAACAATATAATCAAAATCACAAATTCAGAACGATTTTTTTGGAACTATAAAATGGCACCCTTTAGCGTCGATATAACACGCACAAAGTATGGGTAGGTTTGTAATTCTGGGGTAAGGTTAGGTTAGACCACTAGGAGGCGCCTTCTGGCCCATATATACTGTAACTGTGTCTCATATCGACGCTAAAGGGTGCCATGTGCGTTGGATGTAGACACATTAGCAAAAGCATCAGTATATGACGCCTTGGGATATGAACGGGCTGCTTGAACACATGGAATGAGACGGTGCTTTATTTGTAAATGTTGAATGCGATATTACAATTTTGCGCATAGGTTAAATATGCAACTTTGGATGGAGACATACCTAAATCAGAATCAACCTAACTTTTACGAATCAACCTACAAATTTAAAGCAGTAAATATAACTGCAGTGCGCTTATAATGCAAACAAGAGTTTACATTATCGTCTGTTGCTGTGGACGCTATCAGATATCTTTATAGTTATCATTCTTGGTGTATCATTTGTCGTTTAGAGCTATATCCAATGGCAGAGCAAAATTAGATAAGAAGTATGTCAATACTGTGCCTAAACATAAGTTAAAAACATAACAGACAAAAGCAAACACAATCGCTGAAATAGCTTGCCTTTTATTTTAACAGTGCGCAAACATGCAGACATCAACATGTATGCTTCTCCTCCATTCATTATTGAGGCAAGTGTGAAACAAGTGACTAAGAAACAATCTGTGGAGGGAGAATATATTCCAATTCACTGGAACCATGTAATTAAATGCAAAGTAGATTACCCAGTGAATTCATACATCAGGGAAAGCTTGATTAGATCCTGGAGTATGTGACTATTGGCATTAATCCATTGCCAAAATAAAGCTGTTTCACTTACATTCTCAGATGTTTGGTGTCAGACAGGTTTTTTTGTATCTTGGCAACCATTTAATCTCCCCTTTAACATGGTGGTGTCTAAATGGGCCTCATTTCCCAGCATCCTACTCATAGGTATTAGCATGTCAAATTTTGTTATGGTTGCCAAGCATCAGTAACATCAGGATTGTGTGCGTGTGTGTAAACATCTAAAAAACCATTAAAACACTTAAAGCTTTAACTTTAAAGTCCCCGTGAAATCAAAATTGAACCTATTTACTTTGTTAGCGCGTATTACTAGTCTTGTGGTGAACAATTAATCCGTGCAAGTGAATATATATTAAAAAATTGTTTTACCTTAGTAATCTTTAATCAAATTCTGAAAAGTTACTTCCGGTCTGGAACAGTTTCTTTTTCTGATGACGTAGGTTTCACAGTTTGGGTGGGGAAACGCTTAACCACTCCCCTCAAACCGTTAGTTTGCTATGAGCGAGAGATGGAGAGGAGGAGCGCTAGAGTAAAACCCTGCCCTCTGTTCAATATTCCGTTTCACTTGGAAATACGTCACAGCACTGGAGAAAAATCGTTAGCAACTTCCGGTTCACGGGGACTTTAAGTTAAAGGGATTGTTCCCCAAACATGACAATTCTGTTATCATTACTCATTTTGAATATGTATTGATTTGAATATGTATTGATTTGAGAGTTTTGAAAGTTGCCAAAATTTGTAAGATTTTTAATAAAAACAAATAACAATGTCTGTAACAGATAAAAAACCTGACATTTGACATTTTTTTAAATCATGGTTTAATCGTGAAGTTCACGATTATGATGTTAACAAAGTTTGTTGCAAATCTAATTCATGTGTGGAAATATTTTTTTCCACCCTCATTCGACCCTTTGTCAGAAATCAATAAACAGCCATGGTTATAATTGACAAAGGCCATTGCATAGGAATAAGTATAGCGCCCCCGCGCTATTGCACACGGGTAGTGTTCTGAAAATATCATTCATGTAAACATTATCCATCATTTACACACAAGACATTGTGAAAAGTTTACTTACGGTTTGCAATGATGTAACTGCTGTCAAATCCAATAGAGATGACTTCATCTTTTTAAAGGGGTGATGAACTGAGAATTCAATTTTTCCTTGAGCTTTTGACATCTAAGAGGTCATCACATTATAAGAATATCCTGTAAGTTTCAAAACTGAAAACGTCCTTGTTAGTCCAATAAAAGCTTTTATTGACACCAGGCTCAGCAAACGACTAATTTTTAAAAGTGGGGAACTATGACGTCAAAGAGGATTAAACCCCACCCCTGCAGAAGAAGATCAACGCCTACTTCAACACGGCCAGTTTAGCCCCGCCCACCGATTCACGTCAATGGGAGAAATCAATGGGAAATTTACTTCTGGCACCAAAGCTCTCTCGCGCTGTGGGCGGGACTGTGATGCTCTATAGGCTAACTATTCGTCATATGCAAATATCTTTGCCCATATGATGTCACAGATCCCCAAACGAGGTGCTTGATTAAATAAATGCCTATTATGAGGTGGATGATTTATGCTATGAAACTTGTAGGCTGTTTTAACAATGTCAATTTCTCAAGTCATATCCAATTTAATATCATATTTGAAAGTGGTTACAAAACTTAAAAAAAGTTCTTCGTCTTTCACAATCTTGCAATATGCCATCTTTGCTCACATTGTCTGTGAGTGCTGTGATTGTTTCCTCCAGTCAAATTTACCATTGCTATAATATATACAAGATGTTGTGTAGGACTATGACGTACGCTGTTCCAATTTTCTGTTATGCAGCATGAGTATCGCTTGCATTTCTTGGCATGTATCGAACCCACTTAGT
The DNA here is from genome assembly GCF_016745375.1 of Pimephales promelas. The sequence continues at coordinate 8,276,573 of NW_024121233.1, forward strand.
GGCCTCTCATCGCCCTTGTTTAAATGTACTATCACAGTCTTCCGTGCACAGCGGGTGCTCTGAAGTTGGGCAGAACACATTCTCTATCAATTACCTTCCTCGAGTCATTTACATCTCTGTCGTAAATCTTTTAACTCAGCCACCATTGGGTCGTCTTAGCAGTAAAGGTGTACTATTATGAATGATGGAGGTTTGGGTTGGAGGAGCTTTTATGTCAGAAAGGAGAAGTGAGAGTGCTCTAAAGAAAGATAAGGCCAGTCCTCCACGGCACTTATCTGCATGAGGCAGACCTCAAGATGCCCACTTCTCTTAAATATTAATGCATAACCAATTCCTGTCTCAACACACAGAAAGAAGCGTTGATTTTTCCCAACACATTAAAGTGCTCTCACAAATACATTAGGCTGTTGTTCACAAGAACTCAAAAGCTCAGTGGCAAAACTGCATATTTTCACAACCGACACATCAGTAGGTTTTCTAAACGACTAAACGAATAGGTAAATGTCATTTTTTTGCCATGGAGAAACTGATTTTAAAGCAATTCCTTTCAAACTGACCTAAGATCCAAGCATAGTAATCATCAGTCAATAATAATCAGTTAGTGTCATTTCAATTACATTTTTACAGGCCAAATCCAATGTGATCAACCACACTAAACTATACACTTCATGAAGAGAAAGATCCTTATAGGCCTACAATGTGTGCATATGTGTGTCTGTAGCATCATCACTCCCTAAAATCATTAATATGCTGTTCTCAATATTTTTGAGGAAACTGTGATACAGTTTTTTTCAGATTCTGTGATCAATAGAAAGTTCAAAAGAACAGCGTTTAAATGAAGCACACCAATTTTAATTATAAATGTCTTTACTGTCAGTTTTGAATGTAGTAATTTACTTTTGAACGACATGTGAATCTAGGCAAGTTATTTGACCCTTATAGATTTTAATCATTAATGTCCTAATGACCCTTTATAAATACATTAAAATAATTAAAAGAAGTACAGCTAACAATAATTTAACAGATATCTGAATGAGATATTTAGGACCCAAGCACCGATGGTTTATTATCTGACATTATCTTCTCACATTATCCAAATTCTAAACCGTTATCATCATGAAATATTTAATGCATCCATTCACAATGCTGGCATCAGATATGACTGATATGCTAATTTCTTGTATTTTCATCACATTTGTCTCATAAAAAAGGGAAAAATCAACATTAATCAAATTAGAATAAGGCGCTCCATCTAACAGCACCACATGGAGTGAGTTTTCATTGTGCGCCCAGTGTTTCGATGGTGCCCGGCATCACAATGAGGCCCCTTGAAGCCCTGGAATTTCCATAGCTTTGATTGAGCCAGCAGGTATACAAAAAGCGATCCAAATACATGATCCGTGTGAGTTCATTACATATCCAGAATAAAAATATGTCTCATGGAGTCTGGATGATTGATAGAATTTGCCATTTTTTGTGTCACCTATTACGCTTCAGGCCTTTTATTAATTAGCACCAGCTTTAGAAGTCATTTCATCCATTAATTCAGTGTCATTACGCTGTTAAGGACAAACTCTTAAAACTTTAAAAGCTTTTAAGAACATATCGGCACTCTTTCATATGTCTTTCATGCAGGAAAGGAACTGAATTCAACATACCTTTCTAAAAAATGGATTGTTTTTTCTAAGACTGGGAAAAAACAATATTTCATGAGTCCAGTAGTGGCTTCAATGTTCCTTTATGATAGCTTTTATGTTGTCGATCAAATAGGTTTTTCTTCTGGAGAAATAAGATATATAATCAAACAAGCTTTCCTCTTTCTAGGATGTTCAAAGCAAAACACAGACAGTGGGTAAAAGTTAATTTGACAACATAGGCTGGAAAAATTGTTTCATGACATGTTTGTCTTTCATGTGGAAGAATAAGTAATTAAATACAAGATAAAACAAGCACTTAAATAACTAAAGTTTATATTCAGCAATAGTTCTTGCAATTTAAAAAATAAGTTTATTATAATTCATGTTAAGTTTTGTATTAATATGATATTAAAATTTTGTATTGATATGGCCAGCAGCCATATCACCCTGTAGCCCAAGACTGGTTGCCCATTAAAGGTAAGCAGGGCTGAGCCTGGTTAGTACCTGGATGGGAGACCTTCTGAGAAAGCCAGGTTGCTGCTGGTAGCTCACCCTGTGGTCTGTGTGGGTCCTACTGCCCCAGCAAAGTGATGGGGACACTATGCTGTCAAAAAGAGGACTGTCCTTCGGATGAGACGTTAAACCGAGGTCCTGACTCTCTGTGGTCATAAAAAATCCCAGGATGTCTTTCGTAAGAGCAGGGGTGTAACCCCGGCATCCTGGCCAAATTTGCCCAGTAGCCTCTGTCCATCATGGCCTCCTAATCATCCCCATATACACCAATTGGCTTCATCACTGTCTCCTCTCCACCAGTAAGCTATGTGTGGTGAGCGTTCTGGCGCACTATGGCTGCCGTCGCATCATCCAGGTGGATGCTGCACATTGGTGGTGGTTGAGGAGATCCCCCCCTTCTATGTGAAGCGCTTTGAGTTTCCAGAAAAGCGCTATATAAATGTAACGAATTATTAATTATTATTAATTATTAATAATAATAATAAACTAGATTGTTCTCACATAGAACATCTCTATAGTTGTTGCAATAAGATATAGAAAAGGTGACTTGCCTTTAGATCCAAAAGAGGTCTTTTTAAAGGCATAGCAAGGAAGAATTAAAGAGTTCTTGTTTAATCTTTCTGATTCGAGTCATTTAAAAAAAAATACAGCAGAGCCTTTAAATGAGGAAAAAACGGTGCACCTTTAACAATACAATGTTACTGCATTTACATGTTTTTTTGGCATAAGTGTCATTGTTTTAAATATTATGTTCTGTATAGTGTGTTTCGTTCACGTTGCTCATTCAGTTTGTCATGTGATGATTCACAAATGTGTAAACATGACTGATAACTGTACACAACGAATGGTTATAGGACATTATTGCATAAATCCAATTCAATTGGACTTACCGGGATGGTTTAGAATCCCCAATATTATATATTTCTCCTTTAATTGCATTGCCTCCTGATGTTGCAAATGTACACAATGTTCATCCATGTTTTTGACTGTGCAAGATCTCAACTAAAACAGTGAAACTTTTCGAGTGAAACTTTGAAGTGAAGTTGGAGAAAACTGTCAAGGTAGACTGTGATAGAACAACCAAACTCAGAGCGGCTTTCAGACCGAGAGGCAGGTTACAACACCTGAGGAACTGTGTGTGTGTGTGTTAGAAATAGAGAAACAGCGATATCAACACTAACTACAGCACTTCACATTTCACGACTCTTTGAGAGTGGTTAGAAGGAAGACATTTTTGAAAAGCAGTTTTAAATCATGCCTGGAGTTTGAGAACATCTCAAAACGTTTTGAAGCCAAATTTGTGAAATGATGAGACTAAAATTGAGCTCTCTGCCTGGGAGTAAAGCGTTATATTTGGCACAAACGAAATGCTCCGCACAGTATCACGTTGTTCACCAGTATATGAGAACCTGTTTCAGTTGGTCAAAGATCTGCATCTAGAGTGAAGATTGATTTCCCATCAGGACAATGACACAAAGCACACAACAAAAAGGATAAAAGGATGGCTTGGGATAAAAAGGTTTGTGCTCTGGAATTGCTGCGGCTGGAGCCAAGCTTGAATCCAATCGAAAATATTTGGCACCATGACTCGACAATTGCTGTCCACCGACGCTCTCGTCTAATCTAGCAGAACAAATTTGCATTGAAGAGCAGGTAAAAATGCCAAATGTAAATGTGTGACGCTCAAACAGACAGACCCAATAAGATCCACGGCTGTTTGAGATATGCACAAAGAATTAACAGGGATTGGAAATGTACTTTTGCAAGGGAGACGTGTTTGCCATTTCAGAGAAATAAATCTGTAAATGTTTTGGTCTGTAAATGTGTTGTTGAGGGACAAAATGTACAGACTGGAAATATGGAAATAAAACAGCTGCTTCTACCTCTTCGCAACAGGAAGATTCATAAGTAAGAAGTGAAAAAGCAAATTGACAGCAAGCAACTTCCTTCCTGCTCGTTTTTCACCTTTAGTCTTTTATGGCACTGAATGAGAGGCTATAGTGTTATAAACAGTGTTCAAAAAGGCTTAATCTCCAATATTACAATATTAGCATAATTTAAACACGATTTTAAAAAGTATTTTGTTAAGCCCTGAGGATATCAAAGGTATATCATTAAAGGACACGCTTTTAACTTGCATGGAAATTGTGACTCAATATTAATTAAATATTATTATCAAAGTCTATTGAATGCTTCAGACATTACAGCTAAAGTAGATTTACATAATGATTCAGGTGTGAAGAGTCTGATAATGAGATAATGAGAAGCAAGGAAAAGGTTTTGCTGTGGTTAAATAAGCACGTTTGACAAAGTCGATAAGCTCTTTAAGCATTGACAAATGAGCTTCACAAGTTCACCTCAACCCCAGTCATGTGATGTAAAGGTCGGCCAAAAACCATGTGGCTGATAAGGACAGTCGATTTGATAAAAGTTACTGGACTACTCTTTATATATATATATATATATATATATTTGTTTTTGTTTATTAGTGAATATATGAAGCTACAATGGGATTTTGATGAATGTCGCTTGAATACACATTCAATTATTTCGATTTTTCTTTCTTTCTTTCTTTATTTTATTTAACATGGATAATCAATACTGCTACAATATGTACACTGGGATTTTACAAATGGCACACTCTTTTTAAATATTTAGATTTTATTGATGTACATATGTAAGCTTGTACTCGTTCTGGAAACATTCCTCTAATTGTATCCTCTTTTTGAAGGCCAAACTAAGTAGTTTGGCTTTCGCAAAGAAACAAAAACAGCGTCAGGCTGGTGGCAACAATAATACAGCGAGAATAAAAGTCACGCCTCCTGTCTTTGCGTACACATTTGGCCAGTGATATGAAGCGTTAAGAAGGCGTGGCTGAATCTCCACTTTTACAAAGAATATCTCTTTGGGTTTGAAACTTCGAGCTCTGCAGATCTTATACATGCACAAACAGCTACATAACACACTAAAGAAAAAGGAAAACAACAAATCAAATCATATGACCCCTTCAAATAAGAGAAATCTGGAACTGATTGAATTGGAACTGTTTTAAAGATCTCAGAGAAATCTGAAAGCCCTACAATATCCATGGCCTAATATAACTCTTGCATAGTCCAAATCAATAGAGCCGTTTGATCATAATGGCAATGGGTTGGCCAACCTGGAAGGTTGCCATGGATTCCCTAAGGAATTTCTAAAGCTAATTCTATTCTGGGTTTTAGCACGGCAAACTGAAAGCAGCTCTATGGCTGAAATGCCTAACTATTCACAGAAGAGCTGAAGGGACTAGGCAGAAACCTGTACTCACTGAGTCAGATCACAATTCAAAACATCACAGACTAAGTGCTCATTAGGGGGCTGTTGTCTCAAGCTGGCAATAGTGTTGGCTTTCCAGTGATTCACAAAGACCGTCTTGTTGCCTTTGCGGGCAACCATTACTCACTCACAGTATGGCAGATGTAATTACTTCCCTGTTTCCCAGCATCTCGTGTTTACTCAGTGTGGACCTGTGGCAGTGCGATAGGGCTCAAATCATAAAACATGCTTTCCTCATCTAACAAAACACATCTTCTGTGGCGTATCTCAAAGGCACGGCTATAGAGAGAGATAAGTCATACTGAGTTTCTGTGACACTGTGTTTTGACCCTTCAGATTGTCCATGCATTTCAAGTTTGACCACCTGATGTTTTCCCAAGAGGTCAAAGTCCAGTTTGGATGAAGCAATTACCTGATCAACATCTCATGATCTCACGACTGAATGGCTCACTGCTATGAACTACTGCCTGTGGCATTTATAGGGCTCTTATTATTGAGTGTTGATGCAGAGATGTGGCTTTTGGCATATCCAGGCTTAGTAAACTGTTTTTACTACAGCCTCACATCATCAATTCAATTCACACACTCAGAGAAAATTGTAAACTTCACAAGTGGGAGGCAAATTAGAAGGTACACCAACTTTGGCAGGCTTGCAAATGAAAGTCGTGCAGAGTTTGCGGGGTATTGAAGAGGCTCAGGATTAAGGCATTTGCTGAATATTAAAACACTACATCAAATGATTTCTATCCGATTTTCTTTTTTATTTAAACAAGCTCTTGTTTACACCTGCAGCATTCCAACCCAGCCATATTAAGTGGCCTCTGTCAATTAAAAAAAAGTCCAATATAAACAGAAGGATGTCTACATCTGATCTAAGATGAGTCAACAACGTATTTGACCGTTAGACGTACTCACGTACATTAGAAAACAACGTTAGCTTCTAGCTGCGTTGTACATCATGTCAATTAGCTTCATTAACGTATATCTGTAAATAACCGAGATAACAAATGTTAACAGTGTTGTGCTGAATGATTCATGTAAATACTGTAGCACCAAACGGTGATGGCAACAATATGCGGGTTATCATGTTTACACTGTGACCTGTAACGTTACATAATCTTTTCATCGACCTTCTCAACAATAAAATTATTAATATAACCCTCCAATAAGGCCCTTTAGGTGACTTCAAGATGATATAATTTTTCTGCCTCCAAAAATCACCAATTGCCTCCTGTGAAATGTCTCCTACTGTGACACCTGCCGTAACGCCCGAGGGGGGCGTGGCTTAGCCATAGGTCAATTGCCTACCCTACCTTTAAAGGTGTTTGATGACTGACGTCTGTCTAACTCTGCATAGTATGAAACATGCTGATGACGTATGATGTCTACACGAGCAGGCTGCACGGAGGTGTGGAAATACAAACTTTGACAGGACATCATCGTATCATATCGACATTTGAATGCAATGATTGGACAAACATCCTTTGGTCCTAAGCCTTTCACAGATGATATATGTGCACAAAAATATGTATACCACTTATATAGGCATAAATAGATCAAATACAAATAACCAGCATAATGGAAGAAAAAAATGTGTCTGGAACAAATCACCTACCCTGCCTTTAAGAAATGCCCGATACTGACCCAGCTAAAGCACTAATTGTGAGGTCAGCTTTGTTCATGTGTATTGAGAAAAACAGGAATAACAGAGAGAGGGTATATAGGTGGATTAAGTCACAGTTTACTTGCTTCAATTTCATCTGTGCCAAAACTTTTATAAAGGAAGGTCCACATTTAAGGAGTTATGGCAATTTTGCAACTCATAGAGAGCCTGATTATACATGATAAAGAACAGCTTACAACTTGAGAGCATTTTAAAAACAATACCATCATCTGACTAAAATTCTTTTAATAACTGAGTGTGAAATTTTTCTAACATAATTTGTCATAATGTCAGATGAACCATCATAATACGTGATGTCATGAATCTCACGAAGCCCCAAAATTAAGAAGAAAAAAAAAAACATTTTTGGCCGAAATGAAGCATATAGAAATGTTTTACATTGTAACATTATTTTTAACACATTGCCATAGAGTGCTTTACTGTTTTTATAAAGGTGATTGTGAAGAAAAGAAAAATTAGGACACAATTTTTGGCAAATTATTTAAGTGACATCCTTCTCTTATATAGTCCCTGACATGACAGATCATCAATGGGAGTGGCGCATTGATATGATGAAGAGTTACTGTATCATTTGTGTGCTGTATGGCTACTGACATAATCTTAAAACTGTTCTTAAAACAGTTATTTAAGTTTTAAAAAATCTTCTATATTTCTTTTGATTTTGAGGGGAAATGTTCTGAACGGCTTTCGTGAGAACCACAGATAGCCTATATGTTGTTGTTCCGCTACCTGTTGCATTTGTCAATGAACGTTCGCTTCACTTCCGCTATGGCTTAAATGATGCGCCAACTCCTGTATAACAGCCGCTTTACCGATCTGATCATTTCTCCTCTTTTCCATGATCAAATCCTCCAAACTCTGAAACTCCAGAATATGAAACTGTTTGTCAGGCAAAAGGATCTTTAATCTGTACGGCTGTTTTCCTATCCGTATCTCCACTCCCATCTTGAACTCCCGCTTACCGAATTTGCACCAGGCGGCGAAACACTCCGAATTTCTCCAACTTAATTCTCTGTCTTTCGCTCCCACCTGCTCCATTGCGTTCTGCACCACCATGTCACAACTCAGGGGTTTGAATTTGTACAGCTCGTTTACGATCCTGCCCCTCCTGCCCTGACTAGCATCGGTCAGAAAACTGTTCTTGACCTCCGCCCGATGCAGGTGCACCACCTGGAAGTCCCCGACGTACACAGCCCAGTGCGGGTACTGGCCGGTGGACACGAACTCCAGAACGTCTCCGGGCTTACATTTGTTCAGTAAATTCTCCGGGCTAAACGTCTCCAGTTCCCTAGTGTTGCCACTCTTCTCGTAAATGCACTCGTCTCGGTGGTAAACTGCGCAGCCCAGCTCGTTGTACGGCGTCTCGTTCTCCTTTTGCTCCGGTCCATCGACATGTTGATGATGATTATCGTCCAGTTCGTCGTCGTCGGTCGCGAAAATGTACGAGACCCCGATCCGCGGGCCGTCTTCCTCCGCGTCCAGTCCGTTCGGGTCAGTCGTGGGAACTTCGGCGTAACTTAGGTGTGACAGTTTGTCAACCTGGTTGCCCATATATGCCACTTCAGCAGCGGACAGATGGAGTGAAACGAGCTCCACCTGTTACGAGCAGAGAGATGTGGACATCTGGAAGTAGATTCGCTGCGATGCTCGTCTGCGCATATGGTCGCTTACTAAAGCTAGATCCGCGCGCATCACAATAACAGACCGACACAAAGTCTACTTTTCATAAGAGTTACGTTATTGTTTGGGATAAGTAAATGCATTACATCCAGTGTGTAGCGTACATCCAATGATTCGTGTTGTTGCTCCACGCAGTTAGTAGTTAGGCTACTTAGTAGTCCTATCACACCTGATGTGTCCAAGTTCTTCAAAGCTTCATACTGATGAAATGAATAAAATGTTTCTGCGGAATCCGAATAGAGAAAGGCAAACACGTTATTCGCGTCTTTACAGTTACGTAAAGCGGGTTGGCTCTCTCGTGCAGCGAATGTCAAAATGCTACCGATGGCTTGAACTGCGTCTGCTGCTGTTTGCTCGGGTCTATCAGATATGCGAACTGAACTAACAGGCAGAGCTGAAAAAAATAAATAAAACCAGTCACACTTACACGCGCTCCCTTATTTAAAGAGACATTACTGAAAAAAGCATAACAAGATTTAAAGCAGTTTAGACAGACACCATCAATTTAATATGTGAAGTAGCTTTATCAACCGCAAACAAAACTAGCAAAACCTAGGCTAATTCTATGAGAATGTGAAATATAAAGAATGATGTCATTAGAATCACGTTTAGAACAACTTTTTCTAGCCAAACAATAAAAACATTGACAGCCAATCAGTAGACAAGCCTATCTTGCTTTAAAAAAAAAGAGCATTAGGCTAATGCTGCCACATTTTATCGTATTATAAATAGGTTTCCTGGTCAGAAATTGGACAAAACACCCCTCTAAAGTCATAAATGAGAAAATAATTTTGATACCCGAGTTTCCGGCGTACTAAAAACTTTAAACGCAGATATAGGAGAATTAATTATTGCTTTTGTGACTCTTTATTAGTTTGTTAACACAACAGATAGCACAAGTCTATTTGATGTGATGTTTACATCTGGAGGACGTATTTTTAAGAGTGTTTCATTTGCAATAGGCTACGTCTATAGGATGTTTCCTGTCAGATGTCAAATCGTTTAGAAGATGTCAGTTTAACATGCATTCATCTTAAAGACATCTTCTAAACGCCTATTTGACATCTGACAGGAAACATCCTATAGACGTATTGCAGATGAGCAAACACTCTTAAAAATACGTCTTCCAGATGTAAACATCACATCAAATAGACTTGTGCTATCTGGTTAGGCTAGATATCACACATCCCTCATAGCACATCACAGAGACGTCTATTTGATGTGTGTGTTTACATCTGGAAGGCACGTTTTTTAAAGTGTTTGCTCATCTGTAATACGTCTATTGGACATTTTCTGTCAGATGTCAAATAGACGTTTAGAAGATGTCTTTAAGATGTAATGATTTAAAATGAATGTTAAATAGATGTTAGTAAAAAGCAAATGCTTTCCAGATGAAGTAATCTTTAACAGACATCTTGCAGACGTATGGGAAGCTTCATCTGGAAAGCATCTGCTGTGTAGAAACATCTGACAAATGTTTTTAAGATGTCAGTTTTACATTCATTCTAAATCATAAACATCTTTAAGATATTTTCTATATGTCCGTTTAACAACAGAACGGAAACGAGACGTATTGCTGATGATTAAACACAACTTTCATAAAAAATAAAAAAAAATAGGAAATAGCATATTTGACCGAAATTCAAAAATCCTCAGCAAGCTCTCAGATAGAATAATGTGACACTACATTTTATTCAAAATTTCTTCAAAACATTTTGACTTCAATAAGATTTCCCCAAGAAATAGGCAAGACTAAACCATGTTGTTCTCAATGATTCCTATTCTTTCCATCAAAAGCTTGTAATCACGACTTCAGAAGTGGGGAAGGACATCATTTCTGATAACATGTAATGGCAGCAAAGCAACAGACAACATGCTGTTTATTTTCCAACTGATGAACAATAAAACTATTGACAGCCAGTCAGAATCCAACTGAGCTTGCACATTTGAAACATAGACGACATAAACAGCACTTATAATAAACAGAGCGTCATTGTCTTGGCGTGGACGTGAAAGCAGTTATCATTATGTAATTATATAGTTATCAGTATAGTAGTTATTGGCTATTATAGTTGTCGTCCTTGGTGTAAACGCACCTTAGCATCTCTATTGCGAGTACAGGTTGTGAATGACTTACTACAGCTATAGGCAATTTATATCCATAACATTATCACATAATATTGGGACACATTTTAATGGGGTTTGTGCTACTGATGAAAGTCTACAAACACTCCTGTTCACAAATGAGGTCTATTTAAAGTGAGCCTCAAGTCTTTTCAACTGTAAATAAAAGTATTTAACCTCCTTCCAAATAAGTGACAAATACATTACACATATAGTTATTAATGTAGATAGTACCAGTTTTTTAAAGCACTGCTTAGAAATATGAAAGGGTAGAAAGAAAATTTTCTGGCTAAAAGTTTCAGAGGTTGCAAGAACATCTACAATAGAAATGTAACCACCCGCTGTCAAATTTCCTCCCATACACACATTTCTTGAAATATTGAAAGTTTCTGACTTCAGTTACTGACCTAGTTTTAAAGAGCAAGTCTCCAGATAAAACCATTTTCAATTATTAAGCTACAAGAAGATTAATTATAAAATTAATGACAAAAAAATAAAACCACTACGTACACTGGTCTTGCACATACTGTGGGACAGAAAATACATCATCAGATGCTTTTTCTCCCCCTCTATTCCTATGATAACATGCCCCATTTCAGGGCCTCACTGCCCCCTGGTGACACCCCGAATTTGTGTTGCTATAGTAATTAGAGTCACCAGGGAGCCGGCCTGCCTGTAGCTGAGCCATCAACAACCTGAAGAAAACAGCTTTCGAAATGAAACACAGCACGCTAACACTTTATAATTGGTGTTTTTGTAACATATTTATTAGTACTTTCATATACTTTATACATATTCATTTGTTATGACATATATTTTGGAGAACGGGATGGCGTGAGAGGGGAAATGTAACTTCTGTACCCATTTAATTACAAGAGAATGAACACAGTCCAATCAAGTACACAACAACAGAGAGTTCCTAAAATGCAGGGTGACTTTATAAAACTATCGTTTTTTTTTTTTTCCCTAACACTGTGACAGGGTCAGGCACGGGGCCGCTGATGTTTTGGATCATATCGATGCAGGAAGGAATGGACAGGGGAAATAAAGAGATGAGCAGAGAACGGCGCACAATACACACAACGACTCTACACACTCATCATGCAGCATCAAGATCTCTAATCGGTCTTCATCATCATCATACACCACTATAAGGTTTGTTTGGGAAAACACTGGCAACACCCTCAAGTAAAGGCATGAGAGAAAAGGTCAGGCCACTGAGGGGGATTTTAATGCTGTTTACTGCATAATATTCGCACGACAAACTCTAAACCTATACTGATATTCAACACATCGAGGTACTTATTTGATATTCGATGACCTTGTCACTAATTGCAGGTTTATGTGCCTCAGCTAGACTAAACCGAATTGAATCTGTCAAAACTGGCCAAGTGGAAATAAATGCATTTGATGACTCAGCAGTCTACTGGGCACAACGGAAATAAGGCAGCAAGAAAGTAAAATAATGGTAAAAATCAACATAAAACAAGTTGGTCTTTGGTCTCAGTGAAGCAGAAATGCTCCTCTGCTAAGCAGAACTGAGAGACAGGTTTTCAAGCTTGAATACGACTCAACCAAATAGACTGTAAGTCCCGACAAAGGTCTTGATTTACAAAGAAAATAAAAAACAAAACAAATCGATTATACCTGAATGTCATCCACAGGCTTTGTGCAAAAAGAAAACCTCAACGTCATGTTTTCAAACCCTCAGTCAAGTAGTTTTTGAGATTTTGTGCAGTGATATCATGCATCAGGTCACAAAACATGACAATACGAGTAGGGTGACTTTTCAACCACAGGATTGGTCCTATGTTTTCCGAGCAAAGTCTATATACACATTAAAAGGTCAATATAGGATCATTTGTAAATAGCTTTTCTATTTTGTAATGGTGTGACGTTGGGTGAATGGGGAGATGTTTGATTGAAACCGTAGGGATTTTTGAGTCACTCTGGACGCTCGCATCCAGATGTGATGAGTGGCGGCAGCACTTGATGGCTGTGTGTGATTGAGTGCCACAGGTAACATGGTAACTCATGACATAAGTGAGTGGAGTATGGTGTGGAGATTTTTAGAGTGCTATTTTATGTGGGCTGATCTCTCTGTGGGGCAGAGATGTGTAGAGAGGGAGGCGCTCGCCCGCTCCATTCCTTCAGCTTGCCGTCCTTGAAGAACAGGTTGATCGCAGGGAGGGGGACGCCAGCTTCTGCCGGGGGCTGACACAGGGGGCCCGAGACCCCACTGTCAGGGTCCGCAGGCTGTTTTCCGTCCTGTGAGGGACGGTGAAAAATGGTAAACTCACCACACATTCAACATTTGACTGAAAAAAAACACCTGGAGTCTCATTTTTCTAGAGATTGCACTCCCAAAGAGCAATTTCTAGCTGATGAAATATTCTACAGCAGAGCATACCCTGCTAAAAAAATCCAGCATAAAGCATCATGAATTTCATGTTGGTCCAGGCTGGTTTATGCCGGTTAGAGCTGGTATGGTGCTGGTAACAGAGCTGGTGTAGCATGCTGATCCCAGCATACTAAACATACCTTATGCTGGATTTTTCACAGGGTAACTAGATATGCATAGAAATTGACTTTTTTAAGTTCCTGATTTCTTTAAACTCCATGATGCATGATGACAGTGTAATACTGCTGAATTACATTTTTGAACTGCTATGAACTAAATCCACATTATATTAGGAACAATAATATAAAATAGAAAATCAGTGAATATTTACCTGGAATGACTGAACAAAACTGAGAACTTTTAATGACAGTTTTCGACTGGAATGTAGTAACTCTTGAAGACTGCAAAAGAAAAAGATGTTCCTTATTCTTCAGTCCGATTTGACCATATCAGTTGTAAATAAAGCTGTCAAAACTAACATGATTAAATATGCTTAACGCTGCTTAAATTTTCTTAATATTGTTCATGCATTTATTCAATGTCATTTTGCAAGCAGACATTGTTTCTGATTAAAAAGCACAGGTCATTCGCAGACGGTCACAGGAACAGGTGTGATTTCACACACACCTATTTTTAGTGTTACCTGTCAGTATAGTAAGATAGTGATAATGAAACATGGCAAATGTGATTTTTTTTTTGTTCTTTCTGGTATACACACATTGAATTGGTATTCCAAAACACAGAGAGTTTATTTATAACATTTCAGATTTTGCATCTTCAAACATTCATTTGTACAAACATGAATGAGAAGGTAATTATTTAATTGTTATTTAATTATAACAGATTAATTATATCACTGAACCAAAATATAATATATTTTAGTGCTGTCAATTCTGTAAAAATAATTATAAACAATAATCGCACTTTTTAATGCAACCCAATATGTTTTTCATATATTTTTGTATTGTAATAATTTCACATTAAATCCCCAATTTAAGGTAGAAACAACAAAGACAGTAGCTCATTACCAACCACCAATATTTTTTTTTCTCAACCACATAATTAAAATCTATATATTTTTTAAATAATTTTAACATTTATTAGGCTTTAAATAATGTAACACATTTTAATTTAAGTTAACTTAAAATAATCTTTACATAAACCCATTATAATAAAGGCCCCATTTACCTGCCCTTCAATATATATTGTGCTCAGTTTCAAGTTTTTACTTGAGTGATTTTCTGGGTCTTTTGTTCTTTGATTAACATTAATGACAGACATCACAGCGGCAGGATTAATAGGATGCTGTCACATTTGCTGCCACCTGATGCAGTGGATCAGACGTACATCTATTTTCTCACAACTCTGCATACATTTAATACTTAATTTAACTGTGCTTGCAAGGATACTCGTCAAAACTGGCATTTTGGCATAATTTTGTGTGTTGTGCGTTCAAGCGCTGCTTAATGTTAATATATATATATTGATTTGGATAGTGTACAGACAAAAGGAAATGGTTTAAGAGAAAGTAAATGGGCTGGATTCATATGTGCTTAGCCAAAAATATTTGGAGGCATGCTACCACAGTATTTTTAAAAACCTTTATGCACAGTAAAAAAAAAGTTGTCACCTGTCTTTGCTGCAGAGTTTGTGGGAGACGATCCTCTGACACACTTTGCGGTTTAGCTCAGAGCTAAAAAGAGGCATCCCGAAGCAAAGCTCCAGAGGAACCCATTCATCCTCACTGGACGTCCCTGGGAGAGTGAGCAAACATGATTTTCTGAGCGCCTCATATTGATTAGCATTCCCCACTAGTACTCTCAGCTCAGTTTAACACATTCTGGCATGTTCAAATACATTCAGCATGCTTTCTCAAAAAAAAAAAAAAAAAAAAAAAAAGAATACATCTGTGGTTCTGGCTATATCAGTCAAAGAACACCTACCTTCTGTTCCCTGTTTCTTGCTGCCATCTCCGTTATTCTCCTCTGTAACCAGCTCAAAAGATTCATTGCTCCCGTTGGTTTCAAGCACTCCGCTAAGATCAGGGTCTCCTGTGAGGAAAGTAAAGAGAGTGAATCTCATGTTTCTTTGAGACCATGAAGGCAGCGTTCATGTTTCACTCTGATAAGTGATGCAATCAAACATGTGGACTGCAATTAAAACATTCATTGAATTAGAGACCTGCTCTAATAAAACACACTGGTGAGAGCTTGAAGTGGTTGTTGTTCTCATTCTAATCTAATTGCAGCACTTATCGATACAGCTTGGAGTGGCTAATGATCAGCGTAGGTGCTGTCCTTATCAGGCCTTTCGCAGATTGGTTAAATGGGACAGTGTAGATTCAGAAGAAGCTCTTAGCCCCACCGTCGGCGTCACTGGGTCGTCTGCGATGTCTGTTGTTGTGGTTGAGCATGGTGATGTAGCCACACTGGTGCTCCAGATCCACTTTGTCCTGCAAGATCTTAAGGGCTTTGTGCGCACACATGTTGGAATATGAGAACTCTGGGAGAGGCAACACAAACCAGAGCGGCCAGTTAGAATGGCTCTGCTATTCAGAGTGCTAAAATGACTCAAAAAAGTATTTAAACACAAAATATAATCACTTTTTTTAATTTTAACTAATGACATTCGGAGATTTGTATGTCCAAATACTGTATGTGTATAGATAAAGATTTTACCTGCTTTAAGGTCTTCCTCATCAAATGGGAAGGGGACATAGACAGTCTCACCATGTCCATGCATTCCATGTCCCTGGACAGAGTGATACATTTTGGTATAACTTGGATATGAGAAAATGTTATATAGTATGAATATGTAACTCTTAGTTGTTTAGGGTCTCCCTGTATTACCTGAATGAGCACAGCAGAGTGGGTCAGCGCGTCATTCAACATTGTTAGCACGTTGGATGATGGGACTACCCCGGGGTCATGACCCCATGATGTAATAAGCAGTCGATCGTAGGCCTGGATAACATGCCAAATTAAAATGCATTTAAATGCATAAAATAAAATGCAGTCTTGGTGTGAAAAAAAAATCCTTATTTATTTACATGGAATTTAAATACATGTATTTAAAATGCATTCAAATATTGAAATATATGCATTTTAATATTTAAAAAGGAATACTGATGCAATAAGAATACTGATGCAATAATAATAAATGCACAATAAAGTAATTTTTTTTTTTATGAAATAAATATGTGAATGCTGAGACTGACCTGGAAGATATCTGGCAGCTTCCGGAGCCTGGAGCCCTTGGACAGCAGCAGTGAAGGAGGGCCTTGACCAGTGACAGAATACAGATACAGCTTGAACCAGATGGAGCTGACCTCAGGAATGGCTGGACCGATGTGCTGAAAGAAACAGACAAGAATATATAAAGATAGTCTAACATACAAGCCTAACCTAGTGACAAAACGTGAAGTAATGTGACGTGAAGTTATTCTAGACGCACACTGAAACTTATCCCCAGGCCAACTGCTGACCTTATTTGTGCTGTTCAAAATAAAAGACATCTAAACAGCAAAGAACATTATGGAAATGCAGAGCTGGGTAGTTTTATACAATGTACAACTTTTGTAAAGAAACCCAGAGGCAAAGAAAGACCTATTTAGCTTGAATCATACTCTCAAGAGGACGTGGATCTGTCTGCTCACTGAGCACACACAAAGTCCCAGTGATCGCACATCCCTCTCTACGGGTCTGACTACAGTTGGGACTACCTGAGGCGTGCAGCTGCTGATTGGTCGGATCTCGTTGCTGAGTGGCGCCATGGAAACTAGCAGTTTGTAGTTCTTGTTTAAAACACGGCTGCAGGTGGCAGGGTCCAATCCCAGCAGGCTTTCACAGCGGAGGAGGTCCAGAGGCAGACCTGATGAGAAAAACAAACATATATTAGTGCCAATCAGAAAGTGTAAACATGCATGGACTTGTAACACTCCATAATTAAAAAAGAAAAATTTAACTCATCATTTTTTAGATCATCCAGTGATACAGTTTAAATAAGGACATTGATAATGATTACCAAAGGGAATAAAACAACATGCCATTAATCCAATATCTCATTAGAATTTCAATGAAATATTTACTGATGTTTGAAAAAAACGTACAGACCAAGGTTGGGAAATATACATCTATTTTTGCAATTTTTATATTACATTTGGAATACTCAGTATATATACTATATTTGATATACATATATTTGCATTTGCTCTGAAAATACTTACATTTAAATCCTTAAAAATGATTCAAATGTTAAAGCGGGAACTTGAATAAATAAGGAGCAAAATGCTAAATTAATCAAGGCATATTTCACATTGTTTTTAACTAGATAAATTTTTTACATATTTTATACATGCTTTTGTGCTGTATATATATTTTGTATATTTTTTCATTAATTCAATTATTCATTGTATTCTTAAAAATGCATCTGTAAACATGAATGAATTCTTGAACAATTCAGAAGGCCTGATATGTGAAATGAATTCATTTTTGTCAAGTGACGTGCATGAATATTTGATTTGTCACCAAGGTTTTGCACATTCAAGCCCTCAGATACTGACACATACCTATATTTGGTAAATCAGGGCCCTGATCAGGCGTGAGATCTTTGTTGTAGCGCAGAAAAAGTATTGTGTTCCTGAGGGTCAGCGCATGGTCAAAATATCTCTGAGCCTCTCCTTCAGCCGTGCTCTCCACCTTATAACATGAAAGCATCCTTATCAACCTCAGCAACACAAAGACAGTCATTATATGAGTGTGAAAACGTGTGCAAACAAGAAAAGAGAGATTAAGGGAGAAATGCAATAGCCTTTATGCTTTTATGTGTGCAAGAGATGTGAGAGCAGAGCCAAAGTGAAAAATGTGAGTCTGTGTGTTGTATAATCAGCTCCTGGCGGTGGCCCCTTTCTATTTCAATACAAGCACAGAGCCGGAGATTGTCTGTCCACTGTATCCCTCAGCCTATTTTGTGTCCTATAATAGGGTATTACCTTCTCCAATTCCATGAGAAAACTGTCCAAGGTCTCATCAGACAATTTCCCCACCTCAAACATCGTCACGGCGTGGCTCTTCAAGTTCTAAGATGAAAAGAACCAAATGACATCCCGGTATTTATAGATGATATACAAAACCTCTTTGATAGCAGTTCAATCTTAGACAATTTTAGAAAATCCTTGAGTACGAATCCTCCACCAAGTTAACTAAATCGGTGTTTCTTAACTGGTTTAGCTTCAGGGTCCAGCTTTTACACGGGAGTTCAAGTGGTGACATAACACAGTACTAAAATTGTTTAGTGTACAAAATTGAATTTCGATGGTTTCATGCTCTCGGCTGGCAATAATTCACCACACTAAACACATTGTGGAGGGCACAGATCGTGTTTTGTCCTTGATGCAAGTATGGAACTCATATTTAACGTATTCTGGGTGTTTTTCTTTAACTTGCTTGAGTTTGTTCTTTTTTTTTTTTAAAGGGCATGACAGATTCATCAGTCACTTGATAAAAGCAGCCAAATAAGGCAGATGCCAAATATGAATTGTGTCAAAAAACCATAGAAAATTACCATTATAAGGTCAGTGCAAGATCAGACATCAGCCGATATTAGAGTTTTTAAAATTTGACATTCGATAGTCAATATTGCCTTTTAATTTTTACATTTTGATGACCTTTGCTGTAACCTAACGTTCACTTTAAGTTAATCTTTAATATATATTTATTGCATTTAATTAACAAACCAGGCATGCAATCTGCAATAAATGAAGCACTTTAAAAATACACTATAAATCTGTCAACTGTTAAACAGAAATACAAAAAACTGTGAGTGAGACACTAACAGGGGAGAGATTGCCCATCATGAGGAAGGCGGTGAGGGTGGAGTCAAACAGGAAGGCGATCCTCTTAGTCGGGGCCACTGGAATACTTAGACTGCTCACACTTGCTGTGTCTAGAGGATTGGGAAAAGCACAGTCATTTCATCCCCATTATTGTGATTTATGTACTGATTGGAGCCAGGCTAATGTTTAACAGTAAACTGCAGTAGAGTGAGTTAGTGTTTAATGGTTGAGTGGAAAGCCGTTTACGATTTAATGAATGCAGTTGTGCTCTCACCCTGGTCCTCTAGGCTGGTGGTGTCTGTGTCAGTGGCTGAGGAACCTGCCTCCATCACTGGACTGCCACCCTCCCATGACAGCAGCATCTTCTGAGGGTCCATGGTGCCCCTGTCAATGTGAGACAAACAATCTCATTTTAAAACACAATAAGCCTTTTACAGGACGTTCACATATACAGCAATTGCAGCCAACAACAACAAAAAAATCCTGATTCGATTTGACTCTCAATCACAAGCTCTCAATTCAATTCTGATTTCAATTTGTTAGTGTAAATTTTGGCTGTCACACTACAGGTTCTCTTTATTTGAACATTTCCAAATATTTTAGCCATTACAGAGTGTGAAACAAAGCTTTCTTTCATGGGAAATGAATCCAAAAAAGTATTATTATTCTGAATTATTGTTAAGTATGCATACTTTTAATATTATTTCATTATCAAATATTATAAATATTTGATATAGCAGAAATGTTCATGCATCAACTCTAAAAATGCTTCCAATCTTTGGATTTTAAGAATCAATATTTATTTCATACTCATTTTCATTTATTGGAAGGACTAAATCAGAAAATGTTTTTTTTAATCAAAAGAAATGGCCACCTGTGTAGCCCACCAATAATAATAGAGCACTTAATAGTCACTAAAAACAACCAAACAGATAGTCTCTGTATGTCTGAATTGTCCTGAATCTGGCTGAACTTGAGGTTCCCACAACAGTTTTTTGTTTCCTCAGACATGAGCCAGCACTAATAGCCTATTCATCAGTGTCAGTAATGTCTTCTCATACTTGAGCCTATTGACCGAAGGGGCACTCTTCCATGAGAGGTGCAGCTGGTCCGGGCTGATCACCTGACCCTTTTTGATAGCGAACCCCAGGCGACAATACATGGACACTGCATTCTGGAAGACAACAGAGAAAAGTCCAATATTCACTCAGCAGCACTCATACACAAGCCAATGATGATTATTGACAACTATATGTGCATGTTAACACCGTAACTTCATGGCCAAGTCGTCCAGCCTCTGAACTGTCTTTGGAAAGCATCCACACATCTTCATTAATAATCCATAGCAATATCGGAAAAAGCTTTATAATAATAACAATTATCACAGCAGCATCCTGCCAAAACACAATTTCCATCTGTCCTTTTCACCTGACAACAAGAGACTCATTTTGCAGCTGTGCCAACCGAGCTAAGGTTATGAATACATATTCCCTTATTTTTCCAAAGGTTATTCTCTACATGGCTATAAGCACAATTCAGAATGGTTCCAGGTGAAGTGGAACAGAAAAGAAAATTGCTGTACTGTCACATATGAAGATAACACTGTTGGCTCTGAGAAAGATTGAATGGTGCTGGAGAAACTAGGTCAGGATTTGGGCTCCATACAGCCTGGTATTGTATCATTGTGCAATAAATTATGATGATAATGAGAATTTGAATATCACGCCACTCTATTTTTAGATGAGAATGATTAGGATTTTCACTCAACACTGATGTTTCTGAATATTTTTATTTTATTCATAAATCATGAGAGGAATGGAATTGTGTGTAAATCATTAATTAATAATGTCCATTAAACCATCCTTACATAAATTGTTGCATGGACTGGTTCAAGCTTTTCCAACTTGCCAAAGGTATTTGTCTTCAGGCACATCCCTATCAAAAGGGACCTTGTCAGCCATGTAAACACTGACAGCAATGGATCTATTCAAACATACTCTATTTCATCATCATTTACTAAATGAATAGGTTTTATCTAATAGGATGACAGCAGGAAACGTTTCCTTCTATTTGTCTTAGCAAAATGTCAACGAGATAATGAAAATGAATACTGGCTATCCTGCATAAAAATAAATTCATTGGTAAAGATCGTGTCCTTTGAGTCACGTCAGTGTTGGTTTTTCTAATAAGGAGTGATGGTTTTTCATGACAGACCTTATGAATAAGATTGTTTTCCACTCTGCCAGATATGGGGGTAAATGGCTACAAAGGAAATGTGTGAACACAATGCTCCATTCTCCTCAGTCTGCATCATACATTCAAAGAAGAACTCATTTCATAACCCATCAAAAGGGCAAAGGGTTTAGAAAATTGCCTTTTTTTTTGTTTTTCTTTTACAGTGCTGGTAATTCCAGCACTGTTGCATCCTGGATTCACTGCTATAAAAGCATCATTTCATATCAAACATTCCATGTAAATGTCCTTCCATTTCCATCCCTGCAAGACACGTACCTTCACCAGGCCCAAGTCAATCTCCAGTACATTAGCCAGCTGAAATGACAAATAGAAAAGTGGTATGAGGGGCTCAAAGACAAGCAGAATCACTGAAGAAACGAGACAGCATTTCAAGAGCACTGCAAAGTGAAAACTGAAAATGTACCTCAGACACGTTAGTCTGCTCGTCGATGGAAACGAAGATTTTGTAGAGAAGCGTCTCGAAGTAATCGCCCTGGACTCTGTTCATGACAAACCCCTCAAGCGGAGGCACTGAAAATGAGAACCAAGTAGAGGTTGTGTGGGTGAGCCATCATCTCTTTTGATCAATGATTCTCCCATCCTCTATTGCGTACAATCTAAGCGAAACTCGGGATGGTTAACCAAAATCCTTTCAAAAGGGTCATACTTTGGGTTTCATACAAACTCACCAGAGAGCTTATAAATAAAGCCTATTTGATAAAGTGTAGTGCATACCTGAAATACAGCTGTCGTCTGATATGGGCACATCAAGATATATATAGCCCCGGTTGTACAAACCTGAGAACATGAGAAAATAAATAGGTAGGAATTTTCTTGTACTGAATGCACCATCTATAAGAGCGGTGGCTAAACTGTGGCATTTTCAACCACTTTTTCTGCATGTGCGACTACATTTTTGTTAGAGGTCGTACTGTTACTGGCCCCATACTTTTACATTACCTGCTGGCATGGAAACCAATCCTCTGCACAGGCCAATGGACAGCGGGGCACAGTCCAGCACAGACCAGACGTTACTGTAGTAACTATGGTAATTTGGCTCAAATGTTAAATATTCAGTAAATATTCATGTTGTTACTATTTTTATTCTTTGATTTTATATCTGTCCGTTATATAGTCTCATTTCATAAATTCACAGTCAAAATATTAGGCCTATATAAATACGATATATATTAAAATGTGTACCTTTGTATCAGTGTCCCAACTTCCTCAATGCTTTTACAGCCAAATATGAGATTTTATGGTACAAAATATATGGTGATTGCATTTATTGGTCAAAACTAATATTTGCAATTATTTATTTATTTATTTTTTGTCTTTACTTTTTTGTTTTAATGGCTCTGTCACAAGTGCTACCTAATCAGAAAGTTTCAACATCTGCGGTACTGAAAAGGGATGACAATCAAAGTTATTATCACTACATTGATTGCATTATAACATTAATGGTTGCCTTGGCTTTTGGCTTGCTTAGTTGGGGACATTTAATATTCAACAATATTATTGATCTGTGTTGTATTATTTTTACGTTATCACTGTGAAGCTGCTTTGATACAATCTGTATCAAAGGTGACTTGACTTGGTAAAACATCTAGATCAATCAGTACAGTAACTTGAATTCACGCATATATTATTACAAGTGGTTTTTCATTTAAGTTGGCCTCCTAGAAGTCAAGGCAAGTTTATTTATATAGCACATTTCATACACAATGATAATTCAAAGACTGAAACTGGCTCAGTGACACTCACTCAGAACCACATTGTACTCCATTGATCCAGCCAGCTGTGGTCCAGAATCGATCAGCTTATCAATGGCAGACTTCTCCACCACAGAGCAGATCTGGAATCATCCACCAAAAAAAGCCACAGGTATTTCACACCAGTTACAAACCTTCAAATGAACAACTAGGAGAGACTTTGTCCTCTTGACAGTTTCATGCAGGAAAAATTACAAAAAAATGTAGCAGTTGATAATAATTTGGTTCTTTGTTCAGATCATCTTCTTTTTTTAAGGTGTGTTAAGTCTTAGTTGAATCATAACAGGAATATTAAATTCATAATTAAGTTCTATTCTCAAAAGAAGTAATATTCTTTTCCTTTTTCCAATTCCAAAAGCCTAATTTTCTAAATAGCCTAATAAATAAGACTGAAGAAACATAGTAGAATTAATCCGTCTTACCCTCATGTCGTCCTCTGTGATGTATCCGGTCTGTACCACCCACCAGGGCTCTACTGTGATCTCCACAGGTTTTGCTGGCAGGAGATCCCGAGCCGTTTTCCTCCGGAAGAATTTCTAGCCACAGACAGATGCTGCTTAGGCAACAGTGTGAGGTTATCACTGTGTGTACAAAGCACTGCTCTCTATGGATTTAGATCTTTCATCTTCAAAGGGACCCATGAAATCATCCAGATTTGAGAATCATCTAATGAACATCATGTTGAAATCCCAGAAGAGCTCGGAAGTTAACCAAAAGATCCTAATTGATCTACAGTGTGAAACCAAGAACGACTTACTTTGGAAGACCTGCATTGGTTCATTAGGTCAATGTACTGGTTCCTGCCAATCCCAAGTAGCCTCAGACCTGAAAAGGTCAACAATTAGATCAATTAATATGCTAATGGAGGCTGATTTTCAAATACTTTATGTGTGGACACCTAATCTGCAATCTATGCCCCAGATCCTGCCTTCCTGTGGCCTCAGCAGCCTGTCCCTCCCCATGCATAGGACACAGGGTCCTGGGATCATTAGAGAAGGCCAGGGCTGACCGAGTCATGCCAGGCATGATGCCAAAGGCTGTGGAGTGAGCTGTGAAGGGCAGGAGAGCAGCACCACATCCAAATCAGACTAAGATTCGAGAGAGAGACACATGGATAGCCTGCTGTTTACCTTCTGTCTACCCAACCTAAAGACCATGCTCTCTGAGCATGCACAGCCTAACCAACTATGGTGATTAATTATTGTTTCAAATACAATTATTTGTTTCATAACATGGTTTATTATTATATATTTTGCTATTGACGTTTTACCCAGATGCTTCGGAGTGCATATGTACTGTATGTATGAGTTGTCGCACTGTAATTCCTTCTACACAATTCACTATAATCTGTGCCTGCAATTCCCATAAAAGTGATGACTTCAATTCCAATAGGATACACCAGCACGTGAATTCATGTGAATGATGAGAAGACATATGGGTAAATGTAAGATTTTTGTAAAATACTTCCCATATTTCCACAAAATAATGTAGTGTGAAGGTTTGTTTTATTGTCGAGTGCTTGTCGACTATTTTATTGCTCCTTAAAACTCATATTCATAAATGCATAATCCAGCAAACTATAGAAAATACCAGACCAAAGCCTAAACACACTTTATGTCGATGTCTTACTATTTACACAGTATTTTACACTTGAACCTGCAAAACTATTGATTTCAATGCTATAAATTCAGTGCTTGTTGAATACTAGGCATACTGCGCTTCTAAACTACATTTAACATTCAATTTAATGGGTCTTTCGATGATATATGATATTTATAATAATAAAAAAACAATACCTTCAGAAATTACATTGATTGCTGACTGAATCAATGTACAGACATTTTTTTAGTTTTACAACTCTAGCTTGAACAAATTCAACTGCATAATTTTATTTCTATTTTATTTCATTTCTTATATATAATCTGACGTTTTCACAAACTATATATATATATATATGGCAAGCTTGTAGTGCAAAGACAACATTACTAAATTAATTACTTTCAAAGAATTAGCAAACCATATTGATTAAAATATTTACTGTACGTTTTATTTTTCATTTTGACTTGGCATTTTGAAGTGTTACTTCATTTTTGAGTGGGCAACGTTCAGTCGTCTCTAGTGGTTTGTGGCCTCATTATAGTGCATGAAAAGTCAGCAACAGTACCAAATAATGATTCCCAGTTCCGACAGAGAGAAAACAACTTACAATCAGCAGCAGTGAAGTTGGGCAGGGAATCATAACTCTTCTCACAGTTCATGATGTCCTGAATGAAGAGGACAGAGATTGGGTTGTTATTCAACTGAAATGAAGTTACAAAACAAAAGCTTTGATTCTATCATCATACTCTTTCCTTATGCCTTTCAAAACCCATATGACAGCAGAATGTCCAAGCTGCTCTTTTGAATGGATGAATAATGACTATGGATAATTTTCATCACACAAAGCTATCACATAGCTTCAGATTATTTAAAATACAGCCTGGATACCATCCACTTTCTGTCACTCTGGGTTGACGCAGAGAATGAAAACAAAGATCTAATTGTAGCAGTAAGGTGTTTAATGAAGAAACAACAAAATAATCAGGTGACTTTAAACACTTGACAGAAACAACCTCTTTATAATGACAAGAGGATCCAGAGGAGTAAATATGGAAACAAGATAATGAGCGACTCAACAACAAACATGAGCGTAAATCAATCAGTAACCAAGGCAACCAACAAGGAAATCATAAAGGCAGGCATGCAAATCCCAAAACTAAGGGTAAGTTTACATGACAATAAGCTCGTTTCCATCCACTTTTTGCGCTTTTATGTTATCGACAAAGTGAATGCGAAAAAAAAAAACATTACGAAATTTATCGTCATCAGATTGTTTCCATTCAATTGGCCTTTAAGGGTGCGTGCGTCACGAATGACGAAAGCGATTTGTCGCATATGTTTTGGTGCATCGCAAAAAAAGTGCCCTTGAGCCATTTCCACACACTTTTTTAAATTTTATTTTAATATTACAAATTCTACCTTTTGGGGTTCCAGTCGGCAACACCAAACAAACACCAACACCAAAAAAAAAAAAAAAAATGGAGAGAGTATTCTGGCAGTTAATTGAAATTTGCCAGTTTACTGTCATTTCAATTTCACAAATAATTGTCTGAAATATCAGAAGACGACAGCATGGCAGAATGAAGCAGTTGCTAATCTGATAGGACTCGAAGTACCCTTATGTGACGGGTCTGGGAGAGACCACGGAATAAGGCATTCTGGGAGGAAGTTGTGGAGAGACATTTTACAGAAAGTGTAGATTTTTAGACATTTTTAGACAACATTTTAGATTTTCTTCAATTAAATGGAGAAAATAACGAGTCTCGTCATCTGTTCATGAATACCGCTCCGAGTCCACCATGGGTTGTGACAACTGCTTCCACGTGATGAAAATATCATGTGACACCACATTTATTTGCGTTAAAGCCCTTTTTCTCAACAAAAAGTGTTTCCAAACTAGTTTTTCGCAACATTTAAAGTACCGACATAGAATTTATGTGCTAAAGTTAAAAGGAAAAGGATTATGTGACGTAATGACGCAAAGACATGCTCAAATCTCACGCGGAAATCCACCAGTACCACTTGAATAAACACCACTGGAATTGAAACACAAAACTGAAAAATTATTACAAGCTTACCGTTTTAAATTGAACACTGGCTGGTTATGTACTTGCTCAAATTTATCATGGATAATTTTTAACCCACAAATGTTATGGAATGGAGCTTTAAGTCACAAGAGATACAAAGCAGACACTTGCTTTATACAATTAAATATGGTAAGCTGACACACTGCATGAGTCATCTACAGTAATCTTCATAAGCTCAAAAAAAAAAAAACTACCCGTCTAACAAAATTACATGTCTGGACTCTGGAGCATTGTCAGAATGCATAACTTATACTGTAATGATCATTAACACGAGCAACAAGAAAATTGTAAACAGTTAATACTTCTCTATCATTAGGAAGAAGAACAAAAACACAACGCTTGGATGACAGCCCATGTCTACCATATGTTGCAACAGTTTTCACATCATCGGTGGTAACTGTAGACCAAATAACTTGGAAGGACTGTTTGAGAAAATTAAATTAAATTCTTTAGAGATGTAGCCAACACATTTAGCTCTGGTGCTTAGGTGGGCAGTGTAGGTTTGAGTTAAGCATCATTTGCAGTCCATCTGCAAATGATGTTTATACTCTCTTTAAAAAAAGTACAAAAAAATGTTAAATAAACGCTTTCAAAACAGTTCAAGACTTTAAGAGTTTAAGAGCAAACCTCCATTATGCTGATGTAGTAGGAGAAGGGGGTGACCCGCAGACCCTTGACCATGATGTCAGACAGGTGGTAGGGGTAAAGCATAAGATGCTCTCGGCTGTACTTCAACAGCTCTTCATAATACTTGCGTTCATCCTTCTTCACATGCCTGACTGTTAAAGAAGAGGTTTTTAAAGAAGAGCGACCGTGTTGTGGGACACTAAATCAGGGCAATGATTCAATCACCCCTTCAAGTCATTACTTTTATGTAATTACATCTGCTAACAGAAGCTACAATGAGCTTTTTGGTCTGGAATGGAGTGAAAAATATGAGAAAAACAATAGATTTTCTGAGTTGATCTAACGCTTACCTAGGTTATTGCGGAAGCGTAACTGGTTTCGGATACTGTACAGAAGAACCTGCTTGTCATATTCACGCTGCGAGTTTCCAAGACTCTATGAATTAAGCAAGATGATGACAATTAAAAGGTGAAGCAGGTATGAGAGAAAGTGCAAAAACATTTAATCCCAACAGAGTCAGGAACACAGTGCATGGTCAGTAAACACAATGTTCTGAGAATTTGAATTTGACTGCGTGACTATGAATTGAATGTGAAAGAAAAATCAACTGCCACATGAAAAATCAATTTCAACATTTTATCAAGTATTTCAAAAGCCACATTTTCTATGTTATAAACATTTACTGTATGACACAATATTCCTACTGTATGTCAATACATGTCTCATTTTGTTTCCTTTTTAACCCTCTGACGCAAGCTTTCTAATTTTCATACTCATAAATATTTTAACTAGTTTATATTGCAGTGGATGACTCTTAAAATATATCATTTTGATAAATCAATCAATCAATCAATTGATAAATTAATGAACTGCTCAAGAAATAATTCAATAAATACTAATAAATAAACAAATAATTCATAAATGTTATAAAATGTATATATTATGTCTACTACAATATAAATTACAATTATGGATCATAATGCATAATTTATGTTGTATATATATATATATATATATATATATATATATATATATTAAACATTATTTTATTAATATATTGTTAACTTTAACATGCATTGTTTCAAAATAACGCTGCATTACAGGGTTACTAGGAATTTTAAAGAAACATGATACATGCACACATCTTATTCAATAATTACATTTACTGACAATGTAAAATTAATTATTGGAACAAAATGACAATTCCAACGGTCTTTAACACATAAAATATTCAACTTTCTATAATTAACCTTCCAACATCTATTGATCTTACACATGGACTAGTGTCATGCAGAGGAATCTAATGATAGTAACGACGACGACGATGAGGATGTGTGTGTGTTTACGGGTGAATGAATGAATGAGAAGATGGATGACAGAATATCTGTAAATTGTGCTGATGCTGTGAATTATTACGCAAGTAGGGCAGGCAGCGATGGCAAATGTGTGTGTGTTTGTGTGTGTGTGATAAAGACATGTGTGCTGCTGTGTGTTACTGTACCTGTTTGACATTTGCTGGCAGTTTGTTCCACGGGTAATTCTGCCTGACGTGAAATTCAACGTCCGTGTTCATTGCTGGACTCGAGCACCACGGTTATTCAAACAGATACTTACGGGCTTTCGGGTAAGTCCGAGATGACTATACCCTCCCGGAACGTATTCAATGATAGGTCACCGTTGGACTATTAAATGTCTCCTTTATAAATGTTATTTTAGCCTTGACAGTGAACGTCTACTTCCTTGTTGTATTTCTAAGCTAGCCTTCGTCACGCTTCTTGCTATGTACGTCACTTCCGCTCAGCGCGTGACGACAGTTGTAAGTGCGGATCATCAGTTAGTGATGGGAAGCCCGTCTCATTTTTGCGCATCTCTATTTCAAACGGTTCATTTCTATGAACGGGCTCGGAAAACTGATTTGGCGGATCTTGCTGTTCTTTCTGACATAGCCTACAAGCGAGCACATATCGCTGTTTATTAGTATGGGTGTCCCTTATGTTTTATTAATCATGTTTTTTTTTAGTTCGTTTTTTTATTAATTTAACTAGGGCCTAATTAATGGGGAAAAAACGACTCAAATGAACAATTCGTCCACGAATCAGGCGTCGCTGAATACAGATTAATACACATTCCATATATGTAGTAACCAAAATAAACTCTGATTGGTTTTTATTAAATCTTTGCCTACAACTTATTAGGCTATAAAACTATCATTAAGTTTGTTTTGTTTTTTTTTCACTGACTCCAGCGTTGTCTTTTATTGGTTGTAGTAAGGACTCCAAATTGCATATATATTGCCTATATATGCAGTCAGGCATATAAGCGTTCAAAATGCTCTCTAAAAATGAGAAATATCCTTAGTGGGACTGTTTGTGTTTAGATAAACGAGTTAACTACATGAGCAAGGTAATTCCAGGTATAGGCCTAAAGCATGCAGTGGGTAAAGCAAACACAGCTGTTGTCATCCAGGGAAGAGGTGGCATTGCTAAAGATGATGCTCCCTTGCTGACATTCCAGACTCCATGGCATTCAAGGACTGTCACATAATCTGCCTAGATGCATGTTTGTTTTTCTTTCCCTCTCCAGCAATCTAAACATGACAATAATTCATCTTCTCCCAACATACAGCTGATGATATCTGCTCCAGTACATAACGTTCAGTTCATCTGAGATGGGTTTTACTTTCCATTTTATTTCTTTGCCATCTTTTAATCTGCCAGTATGACTTCCATGCTTACTGAAAAAGACAGGTAAAAAAAGACACAAGTAAAAAACAATAAAACTTTATATTCAAGAAACCAAAAACCATGACTTGAGTTGAAGAACAAAATATCTTGAAAACATCAGATATAGGCTATAGCAAATATGAGGGGTTTAAAACAAGATAACAAGAACCCCCAGCATACTTTAAAATAGAACACAAAATTGTCATATAAAAATAAAAAGACATGAACATAAAACATGACATAAAAACAAGGTAAAGAACATGTTGAAAATGCTGAAAGGTCTAGGCTATCTGAATGTCTATCTTAAAAGGCAGGTAAATAGCCGCCCGTTGTGGTTTTCTCCTTATCTTCTCAAACCAGAGGCAAACCAAGGTAACCGGGCCTAACGGTTCAGCTGTTCACCACATTCATCCTAGCCATCAGCACTGCACTATATTTACCAGCTTCCTGAGTTACACAAGCCTGCCAATGGGTGTGCACAAGCCCTCGACCCCTTCCTCTGTCCTCCGGATAAGCCTAGTTTGTCACTGCCATAGTAAACACACAAAAAGAATGGTGCACGGCCCACCGCTGAGGGAACAAACAAGGGGAGGGTCACATGTGAGACCCGGAGGGCAGCCCTCCAGACTATTCTAGGTAACTGGAATGTATACAGCGACCTCATGGCAAAAACTTGAGACCTCGTGTCTTTCTCCATGCCACTCTTGACTGTGTCGTCTTTGAGAAAGAAATTCGGTAGAAATGAATCTGCTTTTATCCTGTTGAACTGGGTCTGATTCACATTGGAACTCAAGAACAAACAGGTGAGTTCAAGAGGTACTTTAAAAATATAAGCAAGATTGAATTAATGTACAAATTGCAAATTCTGATATAGGGCATATGCTTTTCCTGAATTGTCCTGCTAGTTTATAATGTAGTTCAAATCTAGTTATTTTATGTTACCTGTTTGATGAACTAGAGAATTATATTAAAATCGTCATTAGTTATTGTTACTCAGCCATTTTCACAACTGATTGTTTGTTGTCTATTTTGAAGCTGTCTTTTTTTTTTAAATGAGTACCACTGGAATATGATATGGTATCTTTTTTCTGTGGGGAATACTTTCAGCCTTGTTGTGGTGTCTCAGAATGGTGATTAATAATAAGAAAAAAACAATTAGCATCCCAAAATAGACGTCAGACCGGCCCATGTGACCTAGAGTGAAATAAAATCAGTAGCTGTCTCTGGGGTGATTAGACGACTTAGTGTTGATAATAGGCCCATGAAATGTCCTGGTCTAAATGGTTAGGCTGTCAAGGGCAAACCTACTGAGAGGATCAGAAACAGCTGGCAAGTGATACAACGGCGTTGATAAACTTAGCTTTGATTGGGAAATGTTACCAAGGGTTACACATGAATGCATTAAAATGATTTAAGGGACTCTGGAATAGAACATACGGGGTGATAAAACAACTGAGAAAGCGAGCGGTGCACAGGCTGTGCAGTGGCAATGACAAAAGCAAATGGTAACTTCTTACTCATGGTGACTGAACGCTAATGTTTATTTGCCATTAAACTCTCAATCCTTACCCTTTGCAGCATGGCTAGTACATCAACAGAGATCTTTCCGTTCAAGGACCAAGAGCTGCCTGCTCACCTCTTGTTTCAGTTGAACATACTGAGACAGGAGCAGATCTTTACCGATGTGATCTTGTGCATCGAAGACAGGGAGATCCCGTGCCACAGGAACGTCTTGGTTTCCAGCAGCCCCTACTTCCGAGCCATGTTCTGCAGCAACTTTCGGGAGAGCAGCCAGACTAGAGTGGACCTGAAAGGGATCGCACCGGAAGTCATTGAAGGTGTCGTGGATTACATCTATACTGGTGCCATCACCATCACCATGGAGCTTGTGCTGCCACTGATGCAGGCAGCCTCCATGCTGCAGTACGGAAGGCTCTTTGAGGCCTGCTCCAACTTTCTACAGGTACAGCTCAATCCGGAAAACTGCCTGAGCATGATCCGGCTCTCTGAGATCCTTCACTGTGAAAGCCTCAAGGAGAGAGCCAAAGAGATGGCCGTGCGGTGTTTCTCGGACGTAGCTGCCTCCGAGGACTTCTGCGAACTTTCCCTTCCCGAGCTAATGTGCTACCTGGAGGACGACCGACTGTGCGCGGAGGAGGAGCAGGTTTTTGAGACGTTACTTGCATGGATCCACCACGACCCCTTCTCCCGTCGAGGAGCCATTCACGACCTCTTCAAGAAAGTCCGTTTGCGGTACATCCATCCGACGTACCTCTTCCAGTTCATCGCCAACGATCCGCTCGTCCAGTCGTCTACACTGTGCACTGAGATCATAGAGTCTGTGCGACGTCTGATGTTTTCCGTAAGCGCCAAATGCACTCGAGAGCTGAAGCCTCTCTGGACCACACCGCGCCGCTACACGTGCCGGGAGACTCTGGTGGTGGTCGGAGGACGCAAAAACAACGAGCAGACGTCTCGGGAAGCACTTCTCTATGACGAAAGGACACAACGTTGGCAGTGGCTCGCTAAACTACCTTTGCGGCTCTATAAGGCGGCTTATGTTTGTATTCACAGCATTCTGTACGTGGTGGGTGGCCTCAGTCTTAGTCTGGTATCTGGAGACAGTGCGGTTAGTGCCACAGTGTACACACTCTCATTGAAGACAAACCAGTGGAGGACCGCCGAACCCATGCTGGTGCCAAGGTACGCCCACCAATGCGTCTCCTACCTTCACTTTATCTTCGCTCTTGGTGGAATAGGGCCGAATAAGCAGATCTCGAATGCGGTAGAGCGCTACAACAGCATGTTCAATCAATGGGAGGCCATGGCGCCGATGCCCACAGCAGTCTTACACCCTGCAGTGGCGGCCAACGACCAGAGGATTTATGTGTTTGGAGGCGAGGATGCCTTACAGAACCCAGTGAGACTAATACAGGTAACGAAAGTTATTCGGGAAAAGATAAGATGTGCTTTGCTTAAGGTGTGATCCCACAAATACCTCTCATCTTTCCAAGGTTTATCATATCTCCCGCAACTTGTGGTCTAGACTGGAAACCAGGACAGTGAAGAACGTCTGTGCACCTGCTGCAGTGATAGAAGACAAGATTTTTATTGTTGGAGGTGAGTAAATATTGTAAGAAAAAAATATGCAAATTAAATGTCAGTTTTATTTATTTATTTCAAAAAGAAGTCATATTGTAAAACACTTTTTGTAAATCTATGTAAAAATTTTGCATTCGTTTATTGACAATTTAGTTTTAAAGCAGCAATGTTGTTTTTTCAACCTTTATACTATTTTTCCAAAACCCTTGAGATGGTATATCAATGTACAATAGGTTGAATGACAAGTCTGCCATAGCCTGACGTGGTCTGTATCGCTTTTACTGGCACTCTGTAACTTCGGGGAGTGGGTAGGAACCCGAGCACAAAAAGAACTACAAAATTCGACTGCTTTACGGCACACGTCACTTCCCCCAGTTCCTCAAATTCCAACGTGAGAGCCCAACGAGCGTTTTTTTTTTTTTTTTTACCTCACTATGTTGTCATGGCTGAAACAGCAAGTATTAAACCAAATGTGAAGTGTGTCAGAAAACAGTTTACTGTTGGTAATGTGTTGTGTAGCTTCGCTAGCTTGATATTATAATATTGACGACATGGCTATTATCTACCAACAAACATTGAATTGCTAATGGATATGCTACATTACTATAAACACTATACATTACTATAAAGACGCTGGCTTGTAAACGTGAGCTACGCGATCTTTTGACGTTTGAATAAAATAAAGCCCATGACACTATATTCATAAGACATGCTGAAATATATGCCAATACCTGGGATGAAGACATTTCACACGCAACACTGGAGTCTGGCCAAGATGTGAGGGGTATCACTTGTCAACAAATGCACGCGTGTATTCCCCCTATGACAGATTTTACGACAGTAGTAGAAGACAATACTGTTTCCCAACTGTAGAGGGACCCCGAGAGCAAAATTTCAAAAATAACATTGCTGCTGCATTTGTTTACAATTTTT
Source organism: Pimephales promelas (assembly GCF_016745375.1). The sequence goes on from NW_024121233.1 coordinate 8,310,838, forward strand.
TTTTTACTTTTATGCCTCCCACTACTCAATATTTAAAATTAATAAGAATTAGAAATGTTTTACTCACAATTTCTTCCCAGTGTAATATTCCAGAGCTTAGCATAACTAGAAAAAGAAAAATGCCCATGGAGTTGTAATAGGCTATTTTAATAATAATTAAGAAGAAACACTTAAGACAGGTAACACACTTTGAAAATTGGGCTACCTCATATATCCTTATTTATATACACTAAGAACCCTGGTCTTTCAAAGTAAAACAGATATTTGTTGAATTAAAATAGGAAAAATCTTGATTTTTAGTTTATTTAGGTTGTTTTATATTATTTGAAATAATTTTAGGCCTGCTTGAACCACTGATTTAGTTGAATAATTTAACAATGACCGGCTAAACGTAAATTTTACATTTAGTCAAAATCAAGACATTTTTAACAAATAGTCATAAAAACATTTTAATATACAGTATAACATTAAAATAAATTCAAAGGTCACTATTACACAATGACAAAATTGATTAATCAGAGAATTCAATGAATAGAGCAACATTGAATAAATGTTGAGATGAAATCAGTCAAGAGGAACATTCTTGTCCCCTCCATGAAACATCTGTTGAGTTGATGCATTAATTAAACTACTGTGTTTTGACATTCTTTTTTAGGATACACAAGTAGAGTGATTGCCTACGACACCAAAGCTAATAAATTTGTGAAGTGTGCCAACATGAAAGAGAGGAGGATGCACCATGCGGCCACAGTCATCAATAACAAACTCTACGTGACCGGAGGACGCTTCCTCAACGCTCATGATGTCATCGAGGACTCCGACTGCTTCGAGTGCTATGACCCTAAAACAGACGTGTGGACTTCTAAAGGAACTTTACCGTACAAACTGTTTGATCACGGTTCACTATCACTGATCTGCGTCTCAAACCGCCCCAACCCACCATGATTGCTCAAGGGGTGCAACATCTCTGCTTGGGCGTCCCGTTCGCTCCCCTCCTCATTAAGGGAAATGAAAAATATGGGGCCACAGCTGAGGCAGGAAACCATCTGAGGAAGGTTGCATTGGTTTGTGGGTTGAGTATATCTCAGCTGGGGCTTTGATGGTATGCTGCTGGTGCTCGCCAGCATCTGCGCTGTCTTAATCAAAAGAGATTTGAGCTGGCAATTGCAAGTGTCACAGTGGACCTCAGGGAGTGAGCCCAGGACCTCAGAGCAAAATGGCAGACTTATGCAATGCACAGATGTCCCTGAAGAACTGCGACCTAAAAATCTTCAGACAGATGTTTCTCATCAGAATAGCTCGAGCAGCCCAATTTTAGTCAATATAGTGCCTTGTTAGCCTGATGTAATTAGAGAGATGTGACAATCTTTTTAGCCAGAGTAAAATCTGCGAGCATAAGGACATGAGTAAGTGATGGAGTAATTGGTGAGGTGAAGAAAACATTCCCTCACAGTTCTGTGTAATTAATAAAGGCTGAAAACAAACCTAATGGATCATGAGATGCTTGATGTACACCTGCTTCTAATGAACAGAGTTTATTTCTTCTACACACATTACTAACAAATCAAGCATGCAACAGGGTCATGCATTTCACATCAACCCAATTTCTGAAACTTTCCCGGCTCAAAAAATTGATTTTGTTTAGCCAATATTTTTTATTCTGAAGAAAGATAAACATAAATAGCAATGAAAGCCAAAATATTAAATGTCATGGATGAATATTTATGAGGTAATCCACTGTTTAATTATGCATTAAACCTTGGGCAAAAAACTCCCAAGCCTAAAAACACAACTGTCAATGTTGGCATGCATCAAACATTGCTAAAGTCAACAGATTTTACTAAAAGACCAGTAAAAAAAAAATAATAATGATGCTGCCATCTTTCTAAAGACATTTACAACCTCCTGTGATCTGGCTCCAAATCTCAGGTGAAAATTGTCAGTTTGACGCCCTATAGTGGATTACTCAGTAAATATACATTTATATTATGGCTTTCTTTATTTATGTATTTCTTTCTCCTCCAGACAAAACCCAGCAAACATCAGCAGGACAATATGAACACCTTTCTGTTTGTAACTCGGTAGTTAATAATAGGGTAAACTTCAATATAAATACTGTATATATTTTACATTCCCTATTACTCCAACAGCAAAACAATCAAGGCCCGAGACAAAATTTAAAGACACTCCTTAACTTTTGTAATAAATCGACTACATTAAAAAATAAGTCAGTTTAATGTTGTACATCCTTTTATTATTATTATTATACACTCTCAGAAAACCTTTTCAGGTTTTGTCCATTTTAGGTGCTAATATGTACATTTTAGGTGTTAATTATGTACATTTTAGGTGTTAATATGTACATTTTAGGTGCTAATAAGTACATTTTAGGTGTTAATATATGTACATTTTACGTGCTAATAAGTACAGTTGTCCATTTTAGGTGCTAATAATTACATTTTAGGTGTTAATATAATCCATTTTAGGTGCTAATAAGTACATTTTAGGTGTTAATACGTACATTTCAGGAGCTAATATGTACATTTTAGGTCCTTATATGTCCATTTTAGGTCCTAATATGTACATTTTAAGTGGTAATATTTATGTGCTAAAACGTACCACTAGGTACCAATATGCATCCTTTGGGTAAAAGCGTACCTTTTGAAAAGGTACAGCCCCAGTGACAACTTTTGTACCTTTTTTTCTGAGAGTCTATTACATTTTAATAAAGAACTAAATATAAATAATTTTAAGACTTGTAAGTTTGCCCAGCCAAATTCTTGTCTGTGTGAACTTTTTTTTTATCCCATGTGATGGGGAGGGTTAGGTTTATACACAAGGGGATAGAATATACTGTTTGTACAGTATAAACATCATTATGTTTATGGAACGTTCCCATCAAACAATATATATATATATATATATATAACACTATATATATATATATATATATATATATATATATACACTATATATATATATATATATGTATATATATATATATATATATATATATATATATATGTGTGTGTGTGTGTGTGTGTGTGTGTGTGTGTGTGGTGTTGAGGTTTACACATTCTTTTGGCCATGTAGTTTATTTCCCCTTTGTGTCAAAATAGCTTTGAATGAAAGACTTTTGAAAGAACAGGAAGTGTTGGGTGTTAGTAATGATTTGTGTTTGCGGCAGTAAACAGTTGGAAAAGGTTCTCTTCTATGGAAACTCGATTATTAAATAAAAGATGAGGAATTGAAGAGCCCTGACATCTTTGAAGACACAAAGGACCAATGGATAGAGATTAAATCAAGATGTAATTCTGCTTGGAAGCTGTCTGCTTGACCTTACCTTTGATGAAATTATAAGAAATATCTGTTTGAACAAGTGAATGGAAGAAATGTTGACGGATTTAGTCTATTCATTCCTAAAAAACCGATCGATTCAGCTTAGTTTTCACTGCACTTTGTCATTTACGGCACACAACTACACACTGAGCATAATAAAGGGGTCTGACTGCAGGAGGGTGAGCGTAACCGGAAGCGCAGCTGGTCTCGCGCTTTAACCCGAAAGTGCACACCTCAAGCACACAGCCCTTGACAACTGTTGTCGTGGTAACAACCAATGAGACCCCCAGACAGGCTTGTTTTGCTACTGTCATCTCAGTTTACTCTCTTTCAGCTGAAACTCAGTAGGAATTTGTTTGTTTGTAAATGAGTCGGCAGGCTTAATTCGGCCTATTCAGGCTTAATGAACACTGTTGAATGAACACAGGCTTAATGAACACTAAGTCTTAAGAAGTTGACTGTATAGCTCCTTATAAGCCCAAAAGTATTGAGACAGCTAGATTTTACTATACAGTTACTCAAATGAACTTACACAGGTTTGGAACAACTTAAGAATGAGTAAATTATAACAACATTTCGGGGTGAACTATCTCTTTAAGAAATGTAAAACATGCCAGAAGTCAGCTGTTGAAAGTGATGTTTTTCTGCCCTCTAGTGGAGAATTTCAATTCTGTCTCTCCCCTACTAGTTCATGTCGTGCATCCACAGCTATTTGGATAGTCAAATGTCAAAACCAGAAGAAGAAAAAATGAAACATCAATATTCAGGTAATAATGTGTGGAAAAGTTTAAGTACACGTCATATTTAACTGATCTAATTTAAACTGCCAGTATCATAAATATATCCTCACTGATTATATTATTTTTCTTTATTAGGGTTCCACAGAGGTATGTGATTATGGTTATAATATATCCTATGATGTTATCAGTTTTATTCCTTGACATATCAAGTCTGATGATGAATGTTATAATACATCAAATGCAATTTCAAATGTTCAATTTTCAAATGCTTTATTTATTGGCAATTCTGTTTCTTAGTCTAAAAAAAAATCATAGATTTCATCATGCACACCAATCATTCTTTAGCTTAGAGGAAGGCAGTACAGTCAGTTTTGCACAAAACAGAAGAACAAGTGCATGTGTATAAGTGTGTACGTGTTTTATAAAGTAAGGAAAAACTGAACAAATCTTTCCAAAAACCCTGACAAGACTGAAGTACCTTCATATTACGAGATGTTAAAGACTCCCAGGGTCTTTCATTGCACAAAATGAGTAATTAATAATATTACATAACATAATTTACAAAGTTTTAAGACATCAAAATAAACATGGTTGAAATATTACAAAATATATTTAGAAGTTGAGTGAAGGTTCAAAATGAACCTGAAAAGATAAGCAAAATTTGACACTTCAAAATAAAAATCATTATTAATAATATAAATCATATAACTTTAGAACAATAGAGCCTATTTTAACAGATGAGATATACAGTATATGTACATAAACAAATCCTACAAAAGTCCTTCCTATTTAAAAGAGAGCGATGGTTTCCCCCTTCGGGCCGTCACTATCTCCGGTAAATGTTACTGACTATGTACATCAGGTCCAAGACACATATTGCTTAGATTGTGGAGATTTGTTTGGCACAGCCGATCGCTCCATTAAGAAACACTACAGCTTTTAGCATCCGCTCTAAAAAAAACACATCTTTGCCCTCGTCTTTTACTAAAAGCTCAAAAACACAGCCATCAGAGGAAAAATATATATCTGCAAGTACTCTCTGTAATTATCTAAAACGCCATTCATTTGGACCGTGTCACTGTTACAGCAGCGATTTTAACGTTCAATAAGAAAAACATTTGGTAAGACTTGATTTTGAGTTCATCAACAGTCAGACTAGTTCTTCCTAAAAGGGGAAAATTAGTCCTTTTGGATGCCTATTTACATCTCTATTTACATACAATTGAACTGCTTTTCTTTACTATATTGAAAAATGTACATTCAGGCCTTGGTTCTTTCAGTAATCAAAGCAGCCTTGCGTTTTCTTTTTCACACTGTCATTTTCATTTCATTCCGTGTTAATTCAGATTCATCTGTTTTTGAGGAAAGCTGGTTTAAAGTGTGTTAAACTACATTCCAAAGCTCCAATCGCAGAATCAAACCATTTCCTGAGAAGGCTGGTGCTTTTAAGGACTCATGCTGGAAGAGGGACGGCTTTATTCCTTCACCTCTGGCACTTTTTAAATGGAAAAGAAGAGGTATCGAAGGTACGTTACAAAGCTAATAAGAGTGGCCGTACACCTTTCACATAGCAAGCTTATTTCTGTCTGGCACGTTCACAACAGGCGAGAACAGTATAAACAGGAACGTTTTTATAGGAAGGAGGACCACACCGTGAAAGTTCCGAGCACTTGGGATCCTAAACCTCTTTGATAGTCCGTTCTGAAGGTTTGAAGTGGGAAGAATTGGTGTTGGACATGTAGACTGAATGGGTCCTGCGGTGCAGACGGGCACGTTTGGTGGTCTGGTTACGCCTGCTGTTGCTGATGATGTCGTTGATGAACTTCTTGCAGTCCACGCAGACCTCCATGGTGCTCCAGTCTTCTGTGAACTGCTCGGGAAGCTCCAGCTCGTCTTTGGAGGACGAGCGCTCGCCGTGCTTTGATGATCTGAGAGGGATCGTGACAAGAAACGCTCTTAGTGGAAGCTCTAACTGTGGTACAGATGATACTCATGATTTCTGGAGCTCACCTGGACATGGAACGCTGAAAGCTGTGGCGCTTGAGGCTGGATGCGGAGGAGGTCTTCTCTGCCGGGGCTGATGCTCCAGACTCCTTTTTGGGCAGAATGCTGGGACCCAGAGAGGAGATGGGTAGGCTGGCATGGGGCTTGGAGGGCAACTTCATCTGAGATGAAAGGATATGAGGTCATTAGCAGATTAGCAGTCAGTCAGATTAATAGTGTTAATACCTTTATTTAGCAAGGATGCAACAAATTGACCGAAAGTGACAGTAAAATATTGATAATGTTACAAAATATTTATTATAGTTACAATAAATAATGTCCTTTTCTATTTATCAAAGAATATGCAACAAAATGCATCACCGTTTCCAAGTAACTGATAATAATCAGTGATCATTTATTTACAAAGGATCATGTGACAGAAAACAAGAGCTTGCAGCTTTGCCATCACAGGAATAAATTGCATTTTACAGTTAAACAGTTATATTATTTTTAATTATAATAATATTGCACAATATTACTGTTTTTACTGTATTTTGATCGAATAAATGCAGCCTTTTTGAACATAAGAGACTTATTTTAAATTGTTATTTTATTGTTTTTGGGGTCAACTTGAATTTTTATGCTTGACTGTTCAAATACACCTTATTTTTCATTCTTGCAGCACCTCTCTTTTGAGTAATGTTCAGAAGAGAGGTGCTGCAATAATGTAAAATATCATTTTATTAATATTATTAAACAGTTCCTGTCTCTATGAAGCTCCTCCTTCCAATAAGCACACTGTTTTCTGATTGGTCGGTGTGTTGTGAGTGATTGGTCAACCGCTTCGGCATGTTCCTATCTGCGAGTTTTGGTTTTGACACCCTTTTTTTGCGTATGGCTTGGAAAAATGAATATTTTAAATGAGGAATGTTCATTCCCGGGTCTTGAGAAAACTCAAGACTACAATGGAGGTGTTTCACAGAGTTCAGAAACAAACAGCGCACACTGATATAGAGAATAACTCCCATTGGAGTGGACATTGTAACTTTGCAGATATTTTTCATGCTCAAACATTAACATTACACACTAAAGAAAGTTGAAAATGTGCAAAAACCATAATAGGTCCTCTTTAAATATTAATATATATATATTAATGCAAAAGTAGCAAGGGGTTAAAGATGTTACATTTACCTTTTTACAACACTGTGAACAAACAGGCCTGTGAGAGTAAAAGGAGAAGAAATATGATTTCACTGCACATCGCTAATGTGTTTTCATTATTTCAATTTCTGAATGAAAAGCTCCACCCACCTCTTACAGAACTGGCAGGTGTAGGCCCAGGTGAAGAGCGAGAACTTCTTCGTCCGACACGAGAAGCAAAGCTAACGGAATAAATTGCACAATTAAACACTTACTGTAGTGAGCAGGATGTGTGCTCCAATAAAGCTTAGGCTGTACATTTATAGTGGGCAGTGAATGTACAAGAGTAGAGAAAGTGTACCTTTCCTTTCTTCAGCGCATTATAAACCTCTTTATACTGTTGGAACTTCTCCAGCTCTGCTTTGACAAGAACCTGTCTGATATGCATCACCTCCTCGACGGTCAAAGTCAGGCACTCGACAGGGTAGCAGAACTCCTCCTGAAACAAACACATCACTTTCACAAACATGCCGAAGGATATGTTGCATATTTAAACATGCCATGCTGTCACACCCAAGAATTAGGGATGGAAAAACTATTACATGCTAGTCCATGACTCTGCAGTATTTCACCCTCTGCCAAACACGACACAAAACAAAACCCACAACACAATGGAGATGGCAGGAAAGCAATATTAAAGGAATGTTAAACATGAACACATTCATGTTGCTTTGCATGATTCACCTCTAGGTCAAGCCTTGTATGGAAAATTTGCATATAAAGGTGAGTGGAAATCTTAAAAAAATAAATAAATAAAATGAACGGCGCCCCAGGACTAGTCCTTACCCAATTTAATAAGGAACACTGATTTAAGTACACATAAAAGCCAATAGACATCTCTAATACTCACATTCAATCACCTTAACTACCACTCGACAAGACAAATCATCACTACAAACTCATATTGGCTTTTATGCCCCTTGTCTCCCAGTGTTAGTGTAGTATCATCAACATGTAGTTTAATAGGACGTACCACACGACCGCTGCCTAATGCGTGAGCCTGACCAAAGAAAACAACATGGCTATTATTTAATATTTGTTGAAAACTGACTTGAGTATAATTTCATGTACAAAAATGTCCCTGATACTCCCTAAATGTTTTAAAACAAGTAAATTACATAAAAGTAAATGAAAGTATATTTTAAATGGGCAGAAAGTCTAAGAAACACTAATCCAGTATAAGAAAGAGAGCAAAGACAAACCTATTTTAAAAGCATCAGGCATATAACATAATATAATATATTATTTATGACTTATATTAATTATATTAATTATACATATTATTATAATTAATATATTATATTAATAATATATAATATTATTATATATATTATTAATTATAATATATTAATTATATTATAATAAAATAATATTATATTATAAATATAATATAAAATTAGTGCTGTCAAATCGATTAATTGTGATTAATATCGCATCTAACATAAAAGTTTGTTTATATAATATATATATGTGTGTGTGTATGTGTGCACATGCATATGAGTGTTTGTGTATATACAGTATAGACAGAGAAATACATGTGTGTGTGTGTGTGTATGTATATATATAATATATACACACACATTATGTAAACAAACTTTTATGTTAGATGTGACTAATCGATTTGACAGCACAAAATAGAATGTAATATAATAATTATTACTTTGCAAATATTGCTGGCTATCACTATATTATCCCTTTTTATTTAAATCTTAATTATAACTTATCAAAATCTAACACTCTTTGAATGATGCACATAACTTATAGCATTTTAAGCATTATTCAAAAAGGAGGAAGCTCATTGATCAATTTTGTCTTCCATTATGATCATAAAATGATCTTGATGACGGGTAACTGAAGTGATTTTACACTCTGCCCATTTCCTCCTGCAGTTTCCCTTACTGGCCATGCAACACTCTTCAACACACACACTTGAAGCAACAGCCCAGCTGAAAGACTATAAAGCGATTTCACTGCAGATGAAATAGTGATGAAATGACTCCTCCAAATCTGTGGACATGAGAATGTGGAAGATGTATGCTTTACCTTGTTGTCCGAAGACAGCTTCAGTGTAAGGCAGGAAAGGAAAGTAGAGCAGTTACAGCTCTCTATCTAGTATACTGCAATAAAACTACAGTATCACTTACTATCTAAAATAATCATTTTCATGTAAAAGGTCTGTGACTGTCAAATTTACAACGGTTCAAAGACCTCAGAAGTTTCGCAATCAGCACTGATCACTTACAGTGATTTTAGACAGGACCTAACACAGTCAGCATGACTAAATCTGAAGCAGTCATTTTTCATTTATTAAGCTGCATGTAGTAAATCTATCAAGGCGGATAGATTATATGATGCACTAACTTTCAATGTTTAGGGTACTTTTTTATTTTAGACTTACATTTGATCAAAAATAGAATAAAAAAAGTAATATTGTGACTGACATGGCACCTTCATAACCATGACATGACATCTGTCTTGAATATGAAGTAGGGTTTATGCATGTTTACGACAACTGTCATTAAGTGTCTTTCGCTCATAATCTGTGGAAACTCTCATTTGGACCTTGAACCGTTTGGTGCCCACTCCATTATATGGTAAAAATCCTGGAATTTTTTCATCAAAAACCTTAATTTCTTTTCTACTGAAAAAAGAATGACATGGACACCTTGGTGACATGATGGGGTGAGTAAATTACCAGCAAAAGTTTTTGCTACTCCTTTAAGTGTGCCCACAGCCTGCAGCCAACTGACTGCTCTACACCAAGTTATTCTCATTTACTGTCCTAAAACTTTGCAGGCAGAAACATGTCAAAAACATGGAGCTAAGGAAAGGTTGTGTTGCAGTTACCAGAGATTTGGAGTTCTGGCGAGACGGAGGCAGGAAAGACCGTTCGCTGGTGGGAGCTTCCTTCTCTATGGAGTGCCTCCTCTGCGGAGCGAAGCGTTTGTCAGGTTGAGGAGTGGAAGATATGGGAAGGAACTTTGGAGGAACTGGGAAAAAGACAAAACAGAGTGCAAAAAGAGTCAATGACATGTATTTGTGTGACTGCAAATACAAAAGTTCTGCATATTTCAGTATGGTTCTTACTCTTTTTGCCCACGACGGACTCTGGAGATGTGTCCTCAACCAGCGAGGTGGATATGCTGGAGCTGCTGTCGGATTTTCGAGTGTTTTGGTCCTCCTGGAGTAAGAAAAAGAGGCTAATACAATTGACTCCCACAGGATTCACCAAAAAGTCTGGTTCAACATTTTGGCAGGGTTACTGCAATATAGAAAATATAAAACACACTCACATCAGAGTCTGAGCTGTCGAGCTCAGCCAGCGTAGGTGCTTTGAGCAACCTCTTCCTCTGGGACAGCGGCTGTCCTCCGGCTACACCGTTTACAGGGCTCCGAGTCGGCGTCGTGCCATTGGCCAGGGACAGTGTGCTGACGGCCAACTTTCGGGGTCCGTCATGGATGTCTGTGTGGATGGGCATTACGGACATAATCAGGTACCAATCAGAACAGCAATGGCTTGCACATTAGGAAAAAGTATACTTTGATTACACTGCACCCAACTGATCTTGAGCACTAACAGTTCACATTGAAATTGTTCGCATTGAGATTACATCTGGTAGCCATGTCTTAAGAATCAGAAACTGATGCTAAGAAACTGGGAAGTTTCCAGAAAGGAAAACTGGAAATGTTGTCCATCATGGCATCTTGCTGTGTTGCTGAACTCATAAGGCGCATGAGTTACTGTATTTACACGTTCATGGATATACTGTGAAAAAAAGCGGTTCACTCACTACATAGCGAATGCCACAAATTTCACTATAAGAGAAAATTAGTGCATACAGACACAAAATGGTCCAAAATGCCAATTTAGAGGTAAAAAGAATTAATTTTACTTGGATTTCAAATCATTTATCTAATGTAGTTTGTTGAATTATAATTTTTTTTTTTTTTGCATTCGGCAAATAACGGCCTAGGTGGTATCAGGGTGAAAGGTTATGCACAATAGAATATAGTGATGAAATTACATAGCAATAGCATTGATGTCCATAGCATTGATGTTCATACATAGCAAATTAAAATAGTGTAATTCACAAAATCAAGTCAATAGCCACGATGTCAACTCTGTGACCTAGTTGTCTTCTACGGACTGATGAGGTTTAAAAACAATATGGTTTAATATTTGGGGTCGTTGAGATTTTGATAATGTTTTTCAAAGAAGTCACTTATGCTCACCAAGTTTGCATTTATTTGATACAGTAAAGGAGGGATATTGTGAAATATTACAATTGAAAAATAAAATTTATATTTGAATATATATATATATATATATATATATATATATATATATATATAAAGCAGCCTTGCTGAAGAAAAGTATCAATTTCTTCTTAAAATAATAATAATAAAAAAAACCTTTGAATGGAAATGGAAATCTCTGCCACCAAACACTAGATTGGTCTCATGCTGACAATTATCATGTAATGTAATTTAATGTAATGAGACAATGGTCTCATTACATACAATGTATGGGACTCTCACACAACAAAAAGCATACAATCAAATAATTGAAGATAATAAAGACCAGTATACTACAGTTAAGATACTGATAACTTCTATATTAAGAAAACAAATATATCTGAAATCCATCTGTCAAAGTTCCTCGTCATTTAAGCCTCAAGTTATGTATTTCTAGAACAGCAAAAACATTTTTAGATGGACAGAGTATAAAAATAAACTGCAGCATATTAAATATTAATGCCTCCGGACTCAGAGTTACATAACCCCCCTCTTAAACTAGACTAATCCTCATTCAGAAATGAATTCTGTGAGATCTGCGTTTGATTCATACACAAGCTCTCAGAAGCCAGGCATTTCTCAAACTGGGCTCAGAGGTGATGTGACAGTCATGCTTGCATCAGGAATACTTTACCTGAGCTTCGGAACAAGTCCTGTGGGGTGCTCATACTTTTGCCTGCGCCTAAAAAGGAACATATTTTTCAATATGATCCCAACAGCACAAAACAGGTCTTTCTAGCTGACTTTCACACAGTAAGTTAATATATGAGTGTAAACCCCACTTAGGTTAACCAATCAGCAGCTTGGGGGCTAACGTGTGACTGTGACATCAGCACAATAAAGCACAAACACAGTGCATCTACAGAGAAGCAGCAGCCATACATGACAGAGGATTAGTGGGATATGGAGGTGGAAGGAAGTGTGCGCTAACAGAGGGAGGAATTATACAGGAAAGTCCAGTGCAAACAGCCATATTGGAGGCTAGGAAAAAACGCTTTTAGATTAACTATTAGCCTAATAGTGTATATAAATGTAACACAAATGAAAACAAGGCTACCAAGAGAAGGAAATGCAGTGGGCTTTATAGATTAAACACCGACAATAATTAACTCCGCATTGCTTCCATTTGCGTAAAAGCTGAGCTTGCGGTCACTAATGTTGTCAGAAATTGACAACTCTCATTGGGAATGAAATATGCTGCAGCAAAATGCAGTCAGTAGCTATGTTTCCATCCACATATTTATATGTAAATGTTGGGAAATGGCATTTAAAAAAACTGAACGAAAATGACAAGATGCACATAAAATCTTAAAATACGCTTAACAAAACAAGCTCAGTTGAGATGAATAATTGTTTTATTCTGTAACAAAACATTTGCATAAACTATGAAGAAACGCATTTACTGAAAATTCCAGGATGCATAAAAAGAAAAAGAAATCACGTGTCTGCCTCAACAGATCATGCGATTGGATAACTGGACTAACCTGCGGACCAAACTCATCGCACACCATCTAAAATTTTGTCAATATTCTGAAATGCCTAACCCCAAGTGTCATCAAAATGATTCTGTATAATGCAAAATGATTTTCCCTCTGAATGCAAGATAACACGACAGTGTTTGTTTTATACGAAAGTTTTTAATTCTTCAAAGTTTAATTTGCAACTTTGGATGGAAACATACGTAGCATGATCTTTCTTATATCAAGGTTTTTATATCAAAACGGTGTCTTGAAACTCCTAAGGGGAAGTGGATAACATATACTTTTACAGTAGGTCTGTCAAAATGAATATATTTGTATCATACTTATTAACTTGAGCTATCAATAAAATAACGCAACTAGTCAAAATATATTTAACAAATCATTTTATTCCATTGTTTTAACTAAAAATGTATTTGTTTTTCAGTTTCTAGGGAGAATCTCCTTGTGCATAACATTTGTGGATGGAAAAAAACATGATACCACCATAAATGAATAATTAAATGATATATATACCCATGTATGCCTCATTTTCACTGGCGTCAAATTAAATATGATATATATTTGCATAACTAAAGTCTATTCAAATATAAGAATATCATCTGGTTATTAAGAATTACAATAAGAATCAGGACATTAGAGTTACTCTCTATTGACTGATAAGCAAATACTAGAAATCATTGCTGAAAGAGAAGCTTATACAAACCTAGATTTATTCTCTATATCTAGGTTTTATTTGTTTGAATCGGTCTTACTTGGTCAGCTAAAAATGCAATAACTGAAATTCCTGAAACTGGAATACACCACATGACTTTTAAAAATCTGAACAGATTTTAAAACACGAGGCATCATACACTTGTGAATGGTTAGAGAAACTCTGTGCATCATACACTAACACTTTGTCTACACCATATATACGATATATAACTTTATTGTCAGACAAAGTCTGAAATTTGTCTTGAATTACATTAAATTAATTCACACTTACAAGAACCATACGACACGACGTGACAAAAGCACATAAAAACCATTATAATCAGTGATGCTGTCTACACTGGATGCATGACGCGACAAATTACCAACAGTAAACTGATACCCCAATTTCTGCAGTGTTTCAAGCGCTCAAGCTACTTCTGACAAGAAAAACAAATGGATTTGCAATGGCCGCTTTGTCGCGTCACCGTGTAAATGACACACTACCAGACTTTCAAGTCATTCCGAACACAACAAACTTGCACAGAAACGTGCCTTATTGCTAGGAAATGCATGACAAATGAAAACAATGTGTTCTAAAATAGTCTCAAAACATTAAAAGCTGACCAAAATCTGCAGACTGACTCTGACATTTGTCAAAAACTACCAACTTGTCCAGACTGCAAATAGGGGCAAAAGCTGTGTAGTGTATTCCAGCCTTTCCAGAATGCGATCCTGGTCTAATAAGACCTCTATCAATCTTGATAATGTCAGAAGTATTTCCTTTAGACTGAAGGCACTGCCTTGTCCTCTTCCAGTAGAGGAGCGTGACATAAGGGTAGGGGTGACCGAGGAGGTCAGGCACAACCACAGAAGCAGGGTCAGTGAGCTAACAGCGGTAAAGCCACAGTGAAGTCTTTACCTGATGAGTCAAAACTGACAGACATGCTAAGTGGGCACATTACTGTGAGAGAGAGGCAGAGGTTATGGATGAAAAGAGAGGGAGGAGAAGATAAATAAAGCCATGGGTTAAAACAAGGTATTAAATGTAAATGCATTCAATGTCAGATACAAAGGATGCTGTTCTGTAAATCTGTTAATAAACAGGAACACAATTCTACAGCTGAGCAGTCAAATAACATGTCATTTCTTTTGGGATTCAAGAAAGAACCCATGTTATTTTTGTACAATTTTATACCAGACAACCACTATGCAAGTAATACTGACAAAGCTATGATTCACATTACGAAACTGAGGACTGATGAAGTTTTCTGACAACATAAAATGGACAGCACATTCACACAACCAGTGGCATAATCAACTTTATAAAACTATTTAAGTGTTTTTAAGATTTCTTTATCGCAGTTTTGCACCAGGCAACCACTATTTAACCTTAAATTTAAAATGTGAGAAAATAGTACAGTCCAACTATTCAAAAAACATACAGTAAATATTATTATAATAATCTCCTTTAAGTTTTAAAGGTTTATAGACTGTGTAGACTCTAAAATTTGTCTCTTTAGGCAAATGGGGAAAACAATACTCTTTTCACCACACAATCTGAAAATACGCCTATGGCATGCAACTTAAGCGACTTAAATCTTGAGACATTTATCCATGGATCAGTCTGATATAATGATTGGCAGATTTGTGCTTATGTAACTGTACAATCATCCACACAAAATAGCCTAAAGGCTTTTATGTATGCACACATTCAACACATTCAACCCTACTGAATTCTACAGAGCAAATCTCAGGGCAAATGCACTATTAGGATTACGTACCCTCTCTATAACCTTTTAAATATCAATGGAGCTGATGTACAGAATGTTACATGAATCTAATGTTTTGTAACAAGGTGAATAAATACATTTAAAAAACCTACAGTATCAATCCAAGGTGCAATATTAGAGATTTACAGCTGTAAATTAAATGTGCAGCACAAGAGTTAAAGACACAGGGCTTTACTACAGACACTGTTAGAGGCAATTGAAAACTGCAATGGTTCAGTATAACACAAGCAGCCATGCATGAGAATGACACACTGTCACACATCTGTACTGCTGTCTGTCATGACACATACAGTACTCACCTCCCTCCACATGACTGAAATACTTGATATTTAGGTTAACAGCATGAAGCATGGTTTTAATGTAAATACAATGCTAAGTAAAATCAATAATTTATATAGAATATGAATAGAATGTATTTGGAAAAATATTTGTGCACAGAACGATAAACATGGAGAAATGGTGCACTGGTAAATGATGAACACTAGCAGCCAAAAATGTGGACACACTTGATTAAAATTATCTTAAAAACCTTTTGATTATGCTTCAATCTTTAGAAACTGTGCTTGTTGAATAATAATAAAAAAATAATTATATATACATATACACACACACAGTAATTATTATTATTAATTTTTTTTAAATACACACCTACATACATACGTATATTATCATCATCTAATGATTATTATTAACAGTTGTTTATAACTTAATTATGCGTAATGTTTTCTTTTTTTATGGACAAGTTGAACTAGTTAGTGATGGAAAAGTAATATTTTGGTCACTAATAAATCCCATAGTTCTATTTTTGTTATTTCATAGTTCTGATAGCTTTAATATTTTTATAAAATTAGAAAAAAGAGAAAGAAAGAGTAGATGTCCCCAGATGTTTGACTGGTAGTGTATGTAATGTCAGAATTAAAAATGCCAGTGTTTTTTATTAGTATATGTAGTCCAGCTTATGTTTTTAGTCATATGCTTAAATGATGTGAAAAAGTGCACTAACCGAGTCGACTTCTACGGAGCATGTCAGGTGAGACAGGCCTCAGCTTTCTCTCCGACTTGATCTCTTCCAGGATACGTTCATGAAGACTTGGAGGTATTTGAGGATGAGGCTTAAGCTTACGAGCAGAAGCCTAAAAGCACATCCAAACACACAAAGGAGTAATGGTTGAAAGGTTTGAGGTAATAGGTGTATAATTTGTATGAATAGATTCATTTAATTTTAAAGAAACTCTCACAAATGACCAAAAGTAAGTGTATTTTGTATGCTTTCATGCTTACAGGATTCAGTGGAGGCCTGGATCGAATGAACTCCAGTATGACCTCATGGGCACTCTTCTTTAACCTCGGAGGAATGTCACCATTGACCTGCAGTAAAAAGAAGGCACAGCGGGGATCAAAGGTCAGACAGGCTCTTTACAATAAGCACATGTTGTCAGTAAACTAAAACCCAAAGTCTGTGTCATTTGCATTGAGTCAGAAAAGTAAGCACTGGACACATACCAAACAAGTGTCCTGTCTGAAGAATGCATTCAAATATTATTAGTGACAGCTATGTGCTATTGTCTCTGCATTAATAACTGGAGGCTTGTTGATTAAAAATTTGACCCATTACCTGACTAGGTTCAAATTGGCCTATAAAACTTTTTTTTTTAAACCTAGAGCTTCAGAAATAAGCCTACTTGAATTCTGATAAGCAACGTAAACATTGTTTTGGTTTATGATCTCTGTAACAAACAGCAATAAAAGTGAATTGAACTGTGTGACTAATGTTGGTACAAAAGGAAAAAGTGACTCATGCTCGTTTTTTCATGGAGAAATAAAGTTTAAAAAGATGCTGAAATCACAATATATATAAATTCGTGAATCATCAATTCACATATTTATCATGTCCACACTAACCATGACCTTGCGAAGTTTGTAGCGTTGCGAGCGGATGTCATCCATGAGCATCTCATAAGGCGTGAGCTGGTACTCGAAGGGTAGAGGGTTATATTGACGCTCCTGGACCTTCTTCAGCTTCACACCATGTCTTAGGTCCCTCATTACCTGCACCCAAAACCGTGCCTGTGGAAAAACACATCCTGATCCAAAGTGCACTCTTAAAGCGATACTCAATATCCCATATATACTATAGAAGTCAATGAGACCAGAAACTGTCTGGTTACTGATATTCTTCTAAATATCAGAAAATCGGCTGAATGCATTTGAAAACAATGAAACTCAACTGTTTAACTCTGGGGGACTTGTAAAATGATTATGCCTTTAACAGAGCCTAGTCGGACTACATTCAGCAGCATTACTTTGGTGGTATTGCTCTTACCCAGTCAGCATTTTGCAACTCATTCAGGTCTTTGACGGGCTCCTGTGTTTCTCCTTCCATCTTTCGCAAATTCTGAGAGAAAAAAAGACAGAAAACGATCTTAAGACATATTCCAAAGGTTTCAGAAGAGGGCTGTGAAGATCCTGCAAGGGCTTCACAGACATATAATTCTCAAAACTGAAAAAACAATATATAAAATACGTAACATTTTATTTATAAAAACATTTTCCTATGTAGAAATATATTCCCCCCCCCCCTTTTTTTAAATTTCTAAAATATATAAAAACTTATTTCTTAAAACATATTTTAAAATGTCTAAATAAAAATAAATGTATTACATATCTATATAGTATATTACATAAAAAAAATTGAATACACCCCTTACATTTCAGCAAACATTTTAGTATATCTTCTCAAGGGACAATACTATAGAAACTAAACTTGGATATATTTTAGAGTACTCAATGTGCTGCTTGTATAGCAGTAAATATATTTACAGTCCTCTGAAAATAACTCAACATACTTTTGTTGCCAGCTATTTTGTCAATAATGGCTGAGAGTACAACCTACGTCATATTAGCATGTTCATGTTTTTGTCTGCTTGACAGGATCATACAAATTTGTGTATTAAGAAAGTTAAAATTTGTGCTTTGAGTACAATTCTCATACTGACCACTGGATG
This sequence comes from Pimephales promelas, assembly GCF_016745375.1. The sequence continues at coordinate 8,329,365 of NW_024121233.1, forward strand.
TTCGACATGGAAAAACAACTCTCTAAGGATTTGAGAAGTAGAATTGTTACTCTCCACAAAGATGGCCTAGGCTATAAGAAGATTGGTAACACCCTGAAACTGAGATACAGTACAGTGGCCATGATCATACAGATGTTTTCCAAGCAACTAGTGAAGCTGAAGGTCATAAACTGCACACTGCAACTAGTCGGTTTGCATGGCTGTCATCCCAGAAGGAAGCATCTTCTGAAGATGGCTGAAGGTGTTCTGAAAGCATCCTGTCCAAGAGCATGAATTAGTGGAACCATGCCCTGTGGTCTAATGATATTAAGATAAACTTGTAAGATTTAAGATAAAAAGGATGATTAAAGCAGTGCTAGATAACAATGGTGCTCAGTGCTCACACAAAATATTGACACTTTGGGCACAGTTTCGACGTTCACTTAAGGTGTACTCACTTTTGTTGCCAACTATTTTGACAATAATGGCTGTGTGTTGACTTATTTTCAGAGGACAGTAAATATATTTACTGCTATACAAGCAGCACATTGACTACTCTGAAATAAATACAAGTTTAATTTCTATAGTATTGTCCCGTGAGAAGATATACTAAAACAAATTTCTGAAACGTGAGGGGTGAACTCACATTGTGAGATATTGTGTGTGTGTGTGTGTACACACACAACACTGCATATTGTATATATATACAATGTACTAGAAATCCCAGGAAACATTCAATAAAATGTATTCAGAATTGGTGTAACAGATGGCCTAGATTGTCCTCAGTCTGGTGTTAAAATAAGAAAAAGTCAATGTCGCTTTAACCATTGTGGGTCTGGCTTGTTTGTAAATCGATTTGTTCTCATGTGACAGACAGTCCAAGCAAGTAGGACAATATTAATTCATCAATATTGTAGCATGATCAATATGCAGCTAATCTAGTCTTTAACTACTTTAACTAGTCTAACCTACATTGGAAAAAGGTCATTTCCACAAAGGGTTGAAGTTGGGACAACAGCATCCATGATGGTGGTAATGGCTGTGCCACCTGCAACCAATCGACAAACTATATAAACGTGTTTAGTAGACTTAGAAAATGCTCTCAACGTGTTTGTTGTGAGTTCGTGTGGTTTGACGTTGACGACAAAATAAAGGAGATTTACCATCACAGGACAAATTAAAATGTGTACAATTTAAATTAGGATTTTTTTTTTTCTGGCATAGCCTTCAAATTATATAAACCAGGCTTATGGTCAGAACAATAAATCATTCTTTTGCAGCCGCTTGGATTGCATATTAACTTCCTTTGGTGATTTTGGAGTCTTTCCCCCTCCTGTAACCCAGAGTCTGATCCCTTAAATCAAACACAACTGTGCTGCATCATAAAACACAATCTAAAAAGGAAGAATTCATTGATGCATAAGAAAGAAAAAGAAACAGACGCAGAGGGAAAAAAAAGCTCTGAATCATCAGAGCGAGACTATTTCTGTCAATCTAGCTAAGATCAAAAGAACCACACAGCAGATTCTGCCTTTTTCTGCCCCTTTCCACTCGCTCTCTTCACTCATCTTCTCCTCTAAAGCAGGCGTGCTCATTCAATCCAGCTTCTTAAAATCTACTATGGTGCATCATAACTAACAAAGAAGCCAGTAATATTCAACTGAACAATTGATCTGGGCTGCTTGTTCTATTACTCACAGTCAATGTGCAATTTGTCAACATTATTTCACACTTTTTTGATGACTTCACTATTATTTAACATGTGAAAATCAGAACTATTAAGATTGAGTAGGTGTGTGCATGAACTTTTCACTAGCCAATGTTAAACATGCAAAAAGACGACCGTCATAAAAATTCCATCTTGATGAGCTGTTGCACACATAATAAAGATTACTGGAGTACATTTTACAAGAAAAATACTATTTAATTCTTTCTAATTTAAAATGTCATGTTTTATTCAACGTGTGGGTCTTTTCTTTGTAATGATTTGTGAAATTTACTTGCCACTTCCAAGTGAAAACTGTTTCCACGCCAAATTTGTTCAGTGTAAGTATTAACATCTATAACATTTAGCTTAATTTCATTACTACTTTACTTTTAGGTTCATACATTAAAAAAATTGACATTTTTGACAACAGCAAAATCCCCACAAACTCTATCTGCAAAGGTTGAGGGAAATGAGAATAGAGTCGCTTTGAAAATCCACTAAGAACCACACTAAATTAAATGTTCAATGATGCACTCAATCTAATCTTGTATACTATTTATAACAGATAGCATGTGAAATTTGTCCTGGATTAGCGGTTTGACTAGATAAGATGTGTTGAGGCCAAGACTGGTTGCCCATTGAAGCTAAACAGGACTGAGCCTGGTTAATACCTGGATGGGAGACCTCCTGAGAAAACCAGGTTGCTGCTGGAAGGGGTGTTAGTGAGGCCAGCAGTGTGGGTCCTAACACGCTAGTATAGTGACAGAGACACTATGCCTTCGGATGAGATGTTAAACTGAGGTCTGGACTCTCTGTGGTCATTAAAAATCCCAGGATGTCCTTCGCAAACGAGTAGGGGTTTAACCTTGGCATCCAAGCCATATTTGCCCTTTGGCCTCATCATCCCTATATGCTAATTGGCTTCATCTCGGTCTCTTCTCGACCAATAAACTGGTGTGTGGTGGGCGTTCTGGCGCAATATGGTGGATGCTGCACATTGGTGGTGGTTGACGAGATTCCCCTCTTCCATGTGCGCTTTGAGGTCCCAGAAAAAGCGCTATATAAATGTAATTAATTATTAATATTATTAGAGATGGGACTAAATTCGGGTTTAGGATTGAGCAGCCCTGCTCTAGACCCATGATAACTGCTCCTGTTTCACCCACAAGGCCACAACCCACCAACATGTGACCTCCACCAAGTGCCACTTGGTGCTAGAGGATTAGGAGCTATAGCAAACAGGCTAATGCAAACTAAAGCCTTTGAGAGAAAGAACACATTCAAAAGGATAAGGCTCATGTTACATGTTCACATGCCATTTGATTGCATGAGACAGTTTAAACAATCAACACATTACACAAAAATGGGCTAAACATGCCTGTCTGACTAGGGAGATCAAACAGCTATCCCCTTAAAACCGCTTCTTACGAGCCTTAGTAATAAAATGAAATGCACACTATTATATATGTATCTGTGTAGTAATGGGTAGTGTGTATATGTATGTAGGGCAAGATTTAAATTTTCTTATTGATTATGAATATGCAAAAAAGATCCCTCAAAATCTAAAAACACATAACTGGAACACTGGGATCAAGAAGCTAAAACACAATTACAATTCAATTGAACTCTAAAATCCTATTATGAATTGAAAGAATGTCTCAGAGTGTCAGAGACAAAGCAGAGACTGATCCTGACCATGCACAGGCTTCAGTGAGCGCAGTCTAGTCATTGAGGGTGGCAGACTTAGAAAGAGCTGGTTATGCAGAGAGCAAAGAGTGTGTGGTCACAGCAGGACAGGAGAGATCGAGACAGATGCATTTCCTCCTTCACGGTCACAGATTTAAATCAATAAGAGACCTCCACATAAATAAATAAAAAATGCATAAACTTAATAAAGAACTTTACAGCCATGACTGAAGTAGAACAAATAGATAATATAGGATTATAGGACAAATAAAGATAATATATACAGCAGCACAGGCTGTGAGATATGTGTAGATGCGCCACAGCCTTTGGGATGAACTGGAATGGAGATTATGGGTCAGGCCTTCTCCTCCATCATCAATGCCTGATCTCACAAATGCTCAACGGGATGAATGGGCAAAATTTCCCACAGAGTGGGAGCGACAGGGGGACTAACTCCATTATAATGTCTATGTATTTAGAATGCAGTTTTATCACAGTCCCTGTTGGTGCAATGGTCAGGTGCCCCAATACGTTTGTCCATATTGCATACATGTATGGATGCATAAACAACGTGTACATATCTATGGGTGTATGTATTGGTCAATATATGGATGCTTGCATGTACAGTATGTATGGATACATATATGTATGTATGCATGTATGGATGTCTTTATGGATAAATGGACGGATGGATAGACAAATGGACAACATAGTGCAGTCATAATAGTGCAGTTCATGCCGTTTATTAATGAAATGTCAAGTATTGACAGGTAAAGATGTTCATAACCTTTATCATGAAAATATTAGAGCGAATCTCTTCAAAAGTTTCGGCATGACTTGAATGTAACATTTAGACCCTCTTTCATTTAGCCAATGAAAGCTATGAGGGCCATGCTACAGTCTATGCAAATATTGTTTTTAAGAGTTAATAGCATCTAAATAAAACCATGTCATCAAAGTATAACACTTCATAATAATGTTTGTTAATAAATCACTGTAACACTTTGAGTCATATCAATAATAATTGGCTTAACTTACAAAGCACTGCTAAAGAGCTTGCCATACTAAAGTCTTGCTTTATTTTTTAAAAAATGGCTCTGAAAATATTTGAGATACAATAATCTAATAATGACGAGACACGTAAAATCAAATATGTAATATTTATAATAAATCAAAAAATGGTTTAAATAAATAATAAATTAAGAACAAATTCATTAAATACCAAAATATTTACATATCCAATACTTAAGCAAATATCACTCTCTAAATTTTGTCATCTTTACTGTAGTAGATTATAGAAATTCCAGATCTGTGTAGATAATCTATATGTAAATGTCTGAGAATATTGAAAGATTTACAGCATTAAAACCAGATTAAACAAGCGTATGGCAATGCGTTAGGTAATAAATGCACTAAGCATTGTTGGTTTCAAACCAAATTCACAGTCCACTTGAGCTGTCAGCCCACTCACTCTATTCTATTTTATAAACACAATAGCCTCATGAGGCTTTCAGCAATGGAAATATACATCTGTTTTGATTTTCACCCAATCATACCAATATTGTTGTAAGACGCTGACCTTTCATTTGTTTTGTTTTGTTTTTCGGCATAAATCACAAAAACACAACCCTGATAATATGTGTGCGCGTGTGTGTGTGTGTGTCTGTATATTTTTTTTAAAGTCACCCACAATTGGCAGTTGTCCCATAAATAACTAGACATGAGTGTCAATATGAGGGTCATTACCTCTTTGGCACACTTGATCTTCTCCAAGAAGGTGCGTAGCTCCTTGGTCTCTGTGTACAGGGCTCGGCATACGGCCTGGTAGTGGTTGGGGGCATCCGTCGGGCTGGGGAGGTGAGACGTGCAGAGCTGGAAAGGAGAAAACAGTGAGACTAAAAATCACAGCATGAGACCAGGAATTCTGAAAAAAAAAAGTTATTTCCATTTTTTAGTAGAGTACCATTTGTTTGGGCAACCATCATATGACCAGATGTTGTCCCTTAGACTGAGACCAAACAAGCAATAACAGTAAATTTAACTTTTAATGTTTATTATTTCCCATTTGAATGTTGCTATTAATATACTAAACACAACAATGCTCCCAAACATTCCCCTGCTTTGTCCCATTCGCAAGCAAACTGGTTACATTACGTCTACAAATCTTTACTAATTGCTCTGTTTGTGAGGAAGTCTCTTTCCTAAAATAGTTCACAGGGTTGTAGAGGAGAGAAGTGCATTTTAAGGTCAATGCACGTCTCCTCTATCTCTGTCTGAAAAGTTAATCCTTGTATCTTTTACAGACTTTAAAAAAAAATCAGTCTAAGTTAATTCTTGCATTACACATTATGATTTGGCACATAGCTGAGAGCCAAACCCAAAGCTTGCATTCCTAGCAGCTGAAAAACACAGGCCCGTTTAAAGTTCAGTGTCCCAGGTATAATAGTTTGAGCATGACACGCATTTTAAATATACAATTACGCCGACCAAAGACACCTCCAACCGGCTTAATGACATTTCTCCCCACACCTTCCTCGAGCTCTGCCCACTTCAGGAATGTCTTACACAGCGTAGATTCCCTCCATGACGCGTCTTGCTGAAGAATCACGCTTGACGAGAATACTGATTACGCCAAGGGAAAGTGAATACAACTTAGGGGAAGAAAGCTAGACTTGACAGGAGGAAGATATGAAGTGAAATTACTTTCCCATTCCAAGCAAATGGGCCGATATAATAAAAAAGGTACGTCTCAACAGTAGTGCGCTATCTTTAACTTTTTTGTAAACCTTCCTCGGTCTAATTAAAGAATTTAAAAGGTTTCACCAGGCAGAGTATAAATACAGTCAGTCAGCTTGAAGAAATCTAATGTCACGGTTCGTTTCTGTGCTCCTAGACAAAAAGGAAGGCCTGAAAGGACAGAGATTATCTAACTTGTCCTGAAAAGATCCTGCAGAATAATGTAGAACGTACTGTGACCCACACTGACCATTACCAGATGCATGTTGTTGTTTAACTCAAGTGGTTTATCTTTCCATATGTATTTTCATGGCGAATAAGTTAAAGGTACTGCTCATTACGATGTTAACTCCCTCAGTTTGGTCGTATTCTTTCTTTCCACAGCTACATTAGCGTATTGATAAATATGACTAATTTAGAATAACTGCTGATAAGTGTCTAAATGCCTTTATGGAGTCTCAGGGTAATGCGTTAGTGGAGTGGGCCTGAGGGAGCAGCATAATGAATACCAGCGGTGAGAGTATCTCTCAGTAAATAACATTCAGAGATAAGAGAGAATAGATTAAGCCAAGATCTTGCTTTCCAAGACTCACAAAGGGGGAAAACTTTTTTTTACTTATGTAAAAATGTATACAATTTCTATATGGATCATATTGTATACATTATATTTAATAAAAAAAATCTATATTTCAATAAGATTTTAACTGTAACGTTAGGAGATAAACAGACACATATGCGTATCTCTCTTGATTCATTCATGTTTATTTATCGATGGTAATATCACAAGCAAATAAATGGCTTTTTCCTTCCCAAAAAATCAACATCTGTCATTGTTCATAGCAGTTGTATGTGTGTTTTATGAGGAAAAATGTATTAGTAATTAAATGTTATTTGAGAAATTCCACAAAAGGCGTGATCTGTGAGTAGCTGACCGACACCTCCTCTCGATTGTCGGCTCGGATGACGTAAAAAGCGTGCAAAGTTGGTGCAGACACTGAAATGGGCACTTTAAATTTTCGCACTGTTATGACAGCGTATGTCATGCGACAACAACATGTAGTACGTCCGGACTCATTCATTCATACTACTCGTATTCATACTATATACTGTAGATTGCACTTTTTTAACGGTCGCGAAGTACGTTCTTATTTAAATATAGTACGTACTCACATGGTACGCGATTTCGTGACTGTTTTCCAAGATGGCTCCTGTCTGTATACACGAAGTGAACCGTCTTTATAAAGTATCTCCTTATTAAACGGTCTTACAAAGTTCTCAATGCTTCGTTTTGCATGTATGGACCCTCATTATGTTACTGTGTTAGTGTGGGGCTATTTTGAGCCTTGTTAGTAGTATAAACTAGCGATTTCTTTTTACTTAATTAGTAAACGCCCCCATTACTAGCGTTATACGCTAAACAGTTTTTAGAGATAAAACTCTTTACATTCGATTATCATGAAAACAAATCGCAAAGAACGGTTGACTAGGTACCGATGCTCATTTTGCGCCGGAGTTATAAAAACGTTATTTCTGAATGTTCTAGGAACATTCAAAACGTCAAGCTTTTTAGATGTTTTATTAGCGCTATTTCTTGGTTATAAGAACGTTCAGTTCTCTCTAAACCAGAAAAGCGGCTTAAAAAAAACAAAACGTGATACACATTTTTGGTCAAACCGCCCAGAACGAATCTATCTATACTTACAGAAATGATGTCACGGTAGCCACGAATGTTGGAGACTTCTGTAGGTTCTTCCTCTCCCTCATCCTCTTCTTCCGTTGCCTCGTATCCCTCATCAGGACAGTCTGTTTCTGTGTCTGCCATGTTGGTCATGAGGTCGATGAGTTGCTCCAGAGGAGGGCTGAGTTCTCGCTCCTCATGCTCCTTCAGGCCGTAATCCAAAGCCTTGTAGATCATTATTCCCAGAGACTCTATGATCTGTAATACACACAGTCACATTCATCAAGAATTACTGAATAAATAAGCATAAAATCATGACATCAGAAGCAACACGTGCTATGACATAAAACTTTATTTTACAAACCATATCACGACCACTGATAAAAGGCATCAGAAGCAAGCTCAAGAGAAAGAGCCTCTTGGATACGCCTCATTACAGTCTTATGACTCTCAGAGGCCTGCATGGTTTAATGGAGGGGGAATTCAGATGTGACAAACGCTGGATACTTGGCTCAAATACGGCTTGACAATGCTGGATTTAGTCATCTGTTGTAAATCTGTGTTTTCAAGATACATTATAGGATTTATGCTAATGAATGTCAGTTGATTAATGATTGTTAATGAATTAATTGAATCTAAAACAATGAGAATATTTTCATCTTGACGCTTTATAAAAAAAAAATTAAAATAGCAACAATGTGTATTATCCCTTATCAGTTATTTGTGCTTTGCAATTTATTTTTTGTTGTAAATTTGTCTCATGAAGAAATAGAAAAAAAATAAAATAATTGTTAAAACATTAAACAATGTATTTGATATTTATTTATTAATTAAATTAAAGATACTCTGACATTATATAAAAAATATTGTTAAGGACTGACTGGACATTTCATTATTTACAAATATTCATTCATTCATTCGTTCATATTATTATAATTCTGACAAATTATATACAATGTTTCTAAAAATAGCAACAGTTTTTTTAATTTGAGCCTCATGGTCAGTGAAAATTAACACCTTTCAGTGAATCAAATTTCCAGAGAAATATGAACCCATGCTGTTACCCACCGTGTGCCTGACAGTTTCTGTGGACACAAAGAGGCCCTCTGTTATCACATGAGCCATCAAGGAGTTGATGGACTAGCGTTTTGTACAAGTTCAATATTAGGCTCATGCAACAGAAGCGGATGTACTCGTGAGTCAACTAAAAATCAGCCTGGGAATCACTGAAGCTGGGTTCGCATCGGGAGACTGTCATGACCCAACAGCCAACAAGCAATCGATTAAACAACCTAATACAATTGAGTTGCAAGAACATCTCATGCAGGGCAAATGATATTATGCAATTACTGAAAGAGTGGTAAAACCAACTATTTTGCCAATGCAAAAGTTTGGCAAACATCTCAGAACAACAAGATGGTCTGATAAAGAAGTTCAAATAAGGAAGAATTAAGATAATCTAGATACAGATTTACTCTCAACCCTTTGTCAATAAACTAACAAAACTGCAATAGAGAATTAATTGTTTATAAAGGGGGCTATACGAAACGCCTTATCAGCAAAAAGATATAAAAACCAACATAATTATTGTTATGTAAGAGTGTTATGTCAAACAGATGAGGCTTCTCCATCATGTCTCCTAAACATTTCACCACTTACAGCGCTGATGTACAAACCAAGACTCATCAGATCTGCTCATCTCTATCTCAATATTGACATTTTCCAGGCGTGGATTTGCTGTGGTTCACCTGCTAAAACATGCTGTGTTCCAGACGTTAATCCTTGTCATGAGGAAAACAAATATTATAAGTGTCCTGCTCTTATGTAATCTAATCGTCCATGTAATACACTACACAAGAGCTAAGCTACATGATTCAAGCCTAGCCTGCATAGGATTGCAAACACAGAACTGTGTGAAACAGTCAAGGATTCATTCATCACTAGCAGACTTGTTTTTAGTTGTTTAACACTTCAAATGCTGGCTAATACAGATGATAATTATTACCAATAAATGGTCAATATGTTACTATTTTGTATTTTATTTATACTACTCAGGTTAAGATTTGCCAGATAACATTTAACAGTGCTATTGCTGTTTTGAAAGATTAAAGGGCTACTTTACCACTTTCAATAAAACTTGGTTTCCTACACAGTAGAAACTAGAAAAGAAGGGGGGGGGGGGGGGAATTCGGAGCTACCCGACAGGAGAAAACACAAAAAAGGCTGTTGTCGTCCCTTTCGCAAAATAGATAGGAAAACTTCACCACCCATAATGCACTGGGCATGTTGCTGTCCAAGGCCACTCCCACCAGTCTACAATGGAGCTTCCCATAGTCAAAAACTACCTTGCTTTAGTAGGAAATACTTCTTCTTGCAAAACTGTTATCCACTCACAGCAGTGGGCGTTTACTTCCATGTCTTCAGTGCGAGACACCCATAAAAACTGAGCGTTTTTGAGCTGGGCTCAAAACTAGAGTAGAAAATAGCCTATTACTTAAACATTTTGATGTTTTTTAAATGTAAAAAACAGGAGAACATAATAAGTTGACCTCAGAAAACAATATAAACATTTTTTTTTAAATCCAGTTCATGACCCCTTTAATTGAGCATGCAATAACTGAGAAGGTAATCAGAATAATCAGTAGGTAATCAGTAAAAATAGAGGAAACGAGCATGCAAAATTATTTTTAAATAATATTTAATATTATTTGTAGCTAAATACAATTCAATATAGAAAGTCAACAAATCCAGATCAACTTAAAAAAATACAACTTGTTAAAACCATGTCCTGTTCAGTTTTCCAGCCTTGATCTATGATTCTTTGTCACGCTCACATAACATCAATCCTGCCCTCAGTATAACAACTCTTCTTCCATCAACGTCATTTTATTCCATCATTTTCAGGTGTGGTCAACATCAACAAAGCATCAGACATCCACCTCAGTTACACATCTGGGAGAGGCAGAGCTTTTACATAACATAAGTTCACCAAAAAGGGGAAGTCAGGAGGAGGAGGATGCTTTAAATGAATGCAGCAACAGCTTATCGAGTGGCTTATCATTTATTAAAAAATAGAGACACACGTCAGTAACTAACAGCCCTAAAGCTGAATGTAACAGTTTTGCTAATTGTTTCACCCAGACAACAGCTCCACATATGACAGGCATTTTTCTTCCACTCACACACACACACCTTTTTTCTGCAGTAGGGCTAGCTGTACTGTACTGAGACTGTGAGAACATCGAGTTCCTGCAGACGTCTTGAAACAGTGGAGGAACACTGGACTATCTCTCTGCAGTTTTCTCTCCAGGCTTGTGACTCAGAAGGAATGAGGGAAAAAAATGAGTTTGAGAGAGAGCAGTGATGGTGGAGGGAAAGTGACAAGAGACAGCAAACATACTGACGACACACTAACACATACAGGACTAAATCCAGTCAGAAGCACGAGACTTGAACTGGACATCCATGAGAGAATTTTTATGCTTATCAGCTCTAAATCATTGTTTATTTTCTGATAGTGGAGATTAGCTTTTTTGGTCATGCCATGCATATAACTAGCCCTTAACTAACCCCCAACAAATCCAATTTGGAGTGATATTTCATCTCCCTCGGTTTAAGTTCACAATACTGATGCATTTGCTTTCCTCTCTTCCTCTCTCACGCTACGCAAAACAATGAAGACACAGGCTACTGTTCGCTCAGACCAGTTCACATGACATCACTGCTCCGAGGCAAATCCTGAGTTTGTTAAGCCTGTTCTCAAGACCTGATTTAAGGATGAACAATATTCACAGCCCTAACAATTTGTTACAATTGTTGCTTTTGATTTTTGTGCATGCATAATTGAGACAATTTCTTTTAGATAGATACCATTAGCTATTTTTGCAAATTGCATATTCCCAATAATTATGATTAGTTTAATTTAAAAATGCACATTTTAATAATTTGGTAATAGCAGGTGACATACTGCATTTATAAAAATGACTTGTACACTTTGTATATAATAATTGTGTTATATAATAATAACTTACAATAATAAGTATTATATAATAAGAACAATAATTAGGGTTATTATTATATAATCTACTCATATGTAATAATAATAAAATTCACTAAAGATATTTTCCTATTTTTTTGTTACTATATTATTTTCCTATATTTGTCTATCAGAACTATAAGTGAACCAGACTAAAGCAACAAAAATAAAAGTCTCACCATTAAAAAGCCATGTTCCAAGCACTTTAAAAATTAAGTTTTAAAATTAATTTCCTTACCAAAAAATAATAATAAAAAAAAATTCTATCCATCATGTACCATCATGGCGAACAGTGTGCATCTGAAGTGTCTCAACTGAAGGAAATAATCCATTATTTATCAGCTTAAAGAAAACATTTACACGACAACGATATGTTTAAAACTGAAAAGTTTGATGCCGATGAAACACTATAGTAAATATGTAATACACATGATGTCATCGTCTTCAGAGATTCGCATTTTTGTAGTTTTCACTTTGAAACACGTTTTCAAAAGTTTGCATTTTCAGGCACCTAAAACGCTGTTGTCGTGTAAACAACCCCTAAGATATCAGCCAAATCTTCATATCGGGCCGATAAAGATAACATTAATTAAAAATAAATACACATCTCGGCAGATAGCGATATGCTGGCCGATATATTGTGAATCCTTACTACTAGCAAACAGCATTCTGACAGTAACAAGCGCTGTCTGCCGGTCAGACACAGTTGGGTACCGCTCTCCTCCCCTTATTGAGTTAGCATGCCAGTCCCTTTACACAGATGTGGGCAACAGTCAGCTGTCTGCTGAAGCATCGGCATGTGGCTCAGCACACACACACAAGCACATGATGCGTGAACCAATGTGTGCACAGGCGCACATAAGAGGCCATGTGTTTCTGTAACCTCTTAACAATGTGCCACAAACAAACAGCATTCAAATTCTGATTATTTCTAAACTTTATCTGAATCATTCCAGAAACAATATTAAGAGGATGGTCAGCTGTGCCAAATCGCCCACAGCAGACCTCAATAGCACATAATCAATAGAACCGCTTGTCCTGAGTCAAATCACATTATGCAAAAGGGAGGGGAGGTTTCCAGGTTATTTATTTATAGACGGCTGACCCTATTAAGATGGACCATCTAAACTACAGTGCAGACAAGATGAGACGGGTTCTTCATCACTGTTCATATTCAGTTGGGGATATTGTGCTGATCACCAGAGTGCACAATGGGAAGGTATTAACATTAAAACACAAGATGAATTTCTTATAGAGACCAAGGAGAAAACCATTCATTAGTTTCAGCCTCAGACTCATGCTATTGATTAACCTTCATATGGTCTTCGTTTCCTGTTTACACTTCGGCTTCGGGGTTACGACCCCAACAATTGATTGAGTAATTGTTAAAAAAATATACATTTTTAATCATACAAATAATATATCTTTTTTTTTGGTTTACTTCTCATCTATTGATTAATGCTGTGTTTTTGGTGATATAAAGTACTTTTGTATCCATTTACCGCACAATTCCTCAACTACACCATTAGCTTGCATATGAAATATTATTTTTTTATGATACATTGCATTTATGCTCTAGTACTGTATTGTACTAAACTAAAACAATTAAAATACTTGTGAAATATGTATTTACAGTCCAGTTGTATTACGGTAATAATATACTTCCGACTTAAAATGTTATTATTATTATTATTATTATTATTCCCACTCGGAGACTGAGGAATCTCAGACAGCAAAGTTACAAGTTTACAAGTAAAACTTGGATATTGGTCCTTAATGTTGTGTCAATTTGTCCCTGTGGTATTGAGAAAATGGTATCAAATACCAATATTTTTCCAGGTATTGTATTGAGGTTAGAAATTCCAGAATCATGACAACACTATATGGCAGTCAAGAGTTTCACGTCCCATCTAAAAAGCCTTTCATAAGCTAAAATGGACATCTCACTTAAAAATCGAATTCTGCATTCATAAACTTTCCAAAACACTTAAAAGCGTTTCCTTAGCAACATTCCATTAATAGTTATTCATTCAACAGGTGGGTTTCCTGCAGTGCTAAAGACAAACTAAACACTGGTAAGTCTCTGTTCATCCAAGATGAACTAAGCAAACATTCTGAGGTGAACAGTTAAATCTGAACGGTCTGTGGTCGGTTTGACAGTGATGGTGGAGGGGAAAAGGCCACCCATGTGAACTGAGCAGACAGGAGAGAACTAAAAAACATCCTGCCACTTCTTCCACGCATATACATTGCAGCTCTATGAAAAGAATATGAACAATATGCCTGGTTTGACATCCCACCTCAATAGCTAAACCCACTTTGGAGTGATATTTCATCTAACTCAGGACATACAAATGCATAAGATGCAGTTGTTTTCCTTTCTCCTGAGCTCCATCACGTGACATAAAACAATGAAGACACGGGCTACTGTTGTCGGAGCCCTTCTCACATGACATCACTGCTCCAAGGCAAAGTTTTCACCATTTCACCAGCATCATATGGAGATGAGCCACTCGAGAGGAGCAGAACAATGCCATTCTTCTCTAATTTACTCAACCGAACTTTTGAAAATAAACTCAGGATTTCAGACCACCCATTGGGAGCACATTCTCCAAGACCGCAAATGCCCAGGGGCCTCAACCACACCTTGATAAACTTACAATGAAGCAAGTTGGGGGGGGAATGGCGCTTGTGCTCCAGGGTCCCATGGTCCTTTTACCAACCCTGGATAACCTACTGTACATGAACAGGATGTGAAATTAACATCCACCACCAACCAAATGTTGGAACTTTTCGTTTATTGGCAGATAACAGAGCAGTTGCTTTTAGTTTTATAATTGTAGCGTTCATTGTCCAACTTAACTGGTTTTTATCTCTATAAAAAGCAATGACAGTAGGGGCAGTGCTGCGGTAGGCAAGTAAAGAGGTAACTGAGGTAACACAGAACATAAAGCTTGCGCTCAATCCACTCTTTCACTCATCAGCTCAGGCACAGCAGCTATATATTAGATTAATTATTTAATTTGAATTTGTTTAACGTTCTATTAATTTGATACATTTACTTCATAGGCTCTAGTCTACTGTATATAAATGCTTTATTCATTCATTCAACCTTCTCTGATATATCCATTCTACACTCCGTTAGCTTGGTTTTCTGTATTTCTTCGTCAAAAACACGTACACGCTGGTATCGGGTTCGGAGCATTTGAAGGACTACGAATACACGAGCGCAGTATCATGCATCCCTATAATGTTTAAATATTGCCTGCAGTAAATGCTCATAGAAGACCTGATTTAACATCAGCTTTGCCATCCTTGGTTAAGGCTGATACTATCTCTGGATGGTGGCATGGGGTGAACACTCCAACCAAATCCCGTATGTCATATCCACCTCATTCGTTCGTTCCTTCTTATAAAATCCCAAATATGTCTATACATTTTATTTAAATAAAATGTAGCAGCCTTTGGAGGACAGCCTTTGGAGGACAAAAAAAGGAAATTTCACAAGCTGTATAAGAACATAAGCTGTATTTAAGGGGCATTTAAGGACTGTTTCTCAGGAATATTTGGAGCATAAAGTACAGAAAGACATCCACTCTTACAAAAAAAAAATAATCAAGAAAAAACACTATGAGAAAGTGAATGAAAAGAAAGCGAACAGTTACATAATGATCTGGGCTACATCCAGAAGCCTACAGCAAGGTGGACATTTGCTTCCCTCCGACGAGCACTGTGACTCACTGTCCCATACACAGACTGACAGGGCGCCGACTTGTCCTACTGTTTTAATGTAGGAAAAATTGTTTCTACTGCCTCAACTCTCTCTGACCTCATTCAAGCAAAAAAATGAATGGAAAATCTATTCTGTGATGTTAAAAAACTTTTTTTTTTAAATTTTTAAAAAAAAAGTTATGTAGCTGCTATCGCTCTCAGTAAGAAAGAGATAGACAGAATTAAAGAGATGTCACATGTACTTTATGTAGTCTTAGTCATTGTGCAATCTGTAAGGATGCATCGAAATTTCGCCACCAAAAATGGCTTTTTTTTGTTTGTTTTGTCTGAAAAAGAAAAAAGGCTGAAAATATAGTTCCTGGAGGAATGGCGTTTGGCTTGACTGTGTAAAGGCTGTATAGAGCTGAAATTATAATAAAGCTACTCTGACTCTCGGCAGATGCAGAATTGCGGTGGGCTCAAAGCAGCAGACTCTAGATTATCTGTGAGGGGGCTGGACACTACGCTTCTTCTGAAACCTAAAACCATTAGTCTCACTCTGCTGTTCCCCACCCTTGAAGTCCTCTGGGAAAGGATGTGGTAACTTTATAAGGTTGACTCATGGCCAAAACAGCATAAATCTCATCAGACAAAGCCATTCAGCAGTTTAGTCAACCACTCAGTGACAGAAGCGACAGGTTAGGGATGTACGCAAACTTAAACTAAACTGTGGATTATATCAAAGCATTCCAGATATGGATATTTAAGTGTTCCCAACAGGCACACAACGTCATAAGACATTGATATTTGGTTAAATTTCAGGTGGGATGTCGGGTGACCATAATTCAGTGTAAATTCAACAACTAACGTCAATGTTAAATTGATGTCCAATACCGAATACACTGAATTTTGGTTTTATTGATATGAACACTTTTTTTGGTCCAACTATTAAGTAGTAAGATAAAAGTTATTGTTCAAGTGTAGTCTCTCATAAAATATCTTTTTATTTTATTTTATTTCATAAAAATAAAGTATATATATATGTCACCTTTTTTATATAGCGGTGGTTTTATATTCCTAAAACCACCACCAATTTGGGCATGGATCGATATGATATATGTCCACAGTGGTCTGAAAGTCCAAAGTCTTGCAGTATTTTTTTTTATTTTGAGTATGATTTCACAAAAATAGGTTGCTGTAAGCTATCATGGCATGTTCCAAAAATTACTAGGGTTTGTTAAGTTTTAGTGACTCTCAGGTTACAGCAAAAATACTTCAAGTCAGTAGGATGTCTAAAGTGGACAACCAGAATAAAGTATTACCGATTATCTAAGGCACAAGAGAATAGGTTGAATAAGAGAACAACTTGTTTTTTGACGCTTATTACGTGGCTGAAAAGTGATGATCGTACGTAAATCGGCTCCAAATACGACTTGGAAATTTAAAAATAACGTTGTGCGTCAAGGCTGCGTGTGACCGGGCCAAAGTACTCAAACATTCTACCTCATCCTTACACACTCACACAGTCAGCTGAGGAAGGAAAGTTATGCAGCGAGGAGAAAGAAACAAGCTTTGTGCTAAGAACAAGAAAACCTCTGGAGAATAAACCACGGGAGCTCACAGCTAACAAACAAGTTCCCCAAACCCACACAACAACTAAAAAAGAGAAAGTGAAAGTGAGATGAGGGGTATTTCAGAGGTGAATTGTTTAACAAAAAAAAAAAACCCAGACACGGAAGGGGAGGTATAATGGGAATTTACTTGAGTCTCTCAACAGGTGTTTTACAGACCATCAACATTCCTCCTCATCCAAAACCTCTCTAACAGCAGCCTCTCTCTCAAGTCCAGAACCACAGACAGGTAGTATGACCCGCAGCTTGAAGAAACTCTCATTAAGAGGTCTGATAATCCCCCTTTAGCCACCGAACTAGATCTTGGGTCTAATCCTCTTTGTCCGTGCACCTTGGCGGACGAAACGCGGTGATCTTTACAAGTTTTCATTAAGCTGCCAAGATGCCTATTGGTCAAAATGGACTGTGTCTTTCACCCTTCAGATCATGTAGATCAAAAAAAGCTTTAATGATCAGTTGGCAGATGCACATCAGTGAATAATGGAAGCACTTGGAAACTGATTTTGATGGAGTGGGTTTGTTTTTAGCTGAAAGACCCTGGTGAGAAGCCAAGGCATCTAAATGTGATTACTATTCTCCTATTTATAAAGCAATCGAGTCCTGCCAATAGTACTGAGTTAATGGGGAAAAACTGGGTCAGCTCGCCTCCAGAGAACTGCCAAAGGCCAGAGTGAGCCGGATGAAGACCAACCGAGAGCACTTCCTAAAATCAACACCATTTTGGGCATGGATCGATATGAACTTTAAATGGTTAGGTAAAAAATTACAAATATCTTTGAGAGAGAGATTATGGCTGTCTGAGAGCTGAAAAATGTTGCATAATACCTTGCTAACCAAGATGCCTTCATCTGGTTTTTAAAGGCAGAACAGATGTGACCTTCACTATGATATCTGGGTGCCAGTGTTGTTGTTAACTAAAACCAAAAAACTATTAAAACTATTAAATTCATTCATTGAAATAAAGCTGAAATAAAATAAAATAAAATAAAAACAAAGAAAAACTGAAATTACTACTGAAACTGAAATAAAAATAAATCTAATAAAGCTAAATAGCGTTAAAAAAATAACTAACGAAAGAACATAAACTGACTTAAACTTAAATTGAAAATATAAACAAAGTTAGTTCAAAATATGAATAAATAATACACCGCAGAGGGCTTCTTTTTATCCAATCCATTATAAATATATTCATTAATTCATTAAAAATGCATTTGCATAAGTTGATTTAAATACACATTTTATGATGTTTTTACATTTTTAAATTTAAAAAAAAAAAAAATGTTTTTACATTTAAAAAAAAAAAAAAAATTTACACAAAGTAAAAAATATCAGGGTGATGACAGTCCTAATGAAGACAAAGCAAGGGATTAAATTTCTAAAAAGAAAACTTTACCGAGTAGTTGTCAAAAAGAAAATTGTTATCAAAAAAGATTTTGTTCAGTTACTATAAAGTCATGTGTTGTGAATCCCTAAAAAGTTTGTGATATTTATTAAATAATAATTGATGATAAATGTTTCAAAATACTTCAAAACTTGATTACAAAATGATTAAGATGTGCGTTCGACCACATAATATTAAAGTCATTAATTTTTTCTTGAAAATGCTAAAACAAATACAAAACCACATACATGAAAAATAAACGTGACGTGCTTTTAAACTAGATTTTAAGTCGATCGCGAAGAGTTTTCAAAATTAGAGAAAAAAACCCTATTGTGTAGTAAAAGTGTCTAGGGGATGCGGAGGTGCGCGCGCTGTTACATTCATTTCATTTTTGCCATGCGCACCGAGTTTAAACAAGGCTTTAACCAGCTCAGCAGCCACAGTAAACTTTATTAGCCAGCTTTAAAAAGGCTCATATTAGCCAGCTAAACTTTTACTAACCTGTTAGAAAACATAAAGAGCTGCATAGTTTCATGTGGTTCTTCTCCCTCACTGTATAATGGGTTTGCTATGTGGGGGGAAATGTGCTGGTTACATTCGTGAGACAATCAGCATGAGACGACGATATGTTTGTCCTGTTTTAGCCACCGTAGCTTCTTTGAAAGGGGGGGGTGAGCAGTGGGCTGAGCCCTCTGTGTAACTCGCAACCGAACCGCTAGACGTTGCTAAAAAAATACACACTGCCATTACACCATTAAGTCGCTGATGGACAGGGCAGTTGGTTTGAGAAACACACAGCCAGAGGGGGCAGTGGATGCGTGTCTGTGGCGACGGCGAGCAGCAGAATTTTGTTCAGTCAGTGTCGAGGCATTCGCTTAACTTGGCCATGAGGGCGAGGTCTTAAACATGCATACTGCAACATCACATGATCGCTGAGAGAGAGGTGCAGTCATGCAGAGCAGAGCGCACACACACACACACACACACACCCTCTCATTACTGGCCTAAGACAGGGTAAGCTCTGATCTCACCGAGTGTACATATGAAACATTACGTACAAATGATTATCCTGTCATCATTTACTCACCCTCATGTTGTTCCAAACCTGCATGACTTTCTTTTTTCTGTGGAACACAAAAGGTTTTTGAGCTTCAAAAAGGAAGCACCACTATAAAAGCCTTCTGAAGCCATACAAATTAACTAAAAGTATGGAAGCTTGTTTACGCCACTGAATGATAAAAAAAAAGGTAAGAGGCTGAGCAATTTTTCATCTTGCAATTCTGACTTTTTTCACCTCAGAGCTGCAAGACACAAACTTGCAATTACAAGTTATAAAGTCAGAATTGTGAGCGGAGTTTTTTTCTCTCCGAATTTGACTCTCGCTTTCGTTTTTCTCGATTCTAAGGAAAAAAACCTAATATTTGTGGGATATACAATCACGAAAAAAGAAAGTCATAATTATTGTGAGATACAAACTTGCGATTCTGACTTTTTCCTCGCAATTCTGATTTTACCACTCGCAATCGGGAGTTTTTGAATTGAAGAATTGCGAGCTGACTTTTTTCTCAAACTTGGACTTTCTTTCTCGTAATTGCTAAATTGTAGCAACTTTTTATCTTGCAATTCTGACTTTTTTCGCCTCAGAGCTGCAAGATACAAACTTGCAATTACGAGTTATAAAGTCGAAATTGTGAGCGGAGTTTTTTTTTTCTCAGAATTTGACTCTCGCAATTGCGAGTTTTTCTCGATTCTAAGGAAAAAAACCTAATAATTGTGGGATATACAATCGCAATTGCGAGAAAGATAGTCATAATTATTGTGAGATATAAACTTGCGATTCTGACTTTTACAACTCGCAATCGGGCGTTTTTGAATTGAAGAATTGCAAGCTGACTTTTTTTCTCAGACTTGGACTTTCTCATAATTAAGTTTAATTCTTACAATTCTGAGGGAAAAAAAGTGAATTGCAGTATATAATCTCCAATCTCCCCTGATGATAATTGAGTGGGAAAGAGAGTAAAGTGCATTTATCAAAATTTCTCCTTTTGTGTTCCACAAAGTCACACAATTTTAAGCAACATTAGGGTGAATCAATATGCAAGGCTAATCTGAATCGCTAGAGCTGATGCGTTTACTCACTGATCGGTCTCGATCACATCTATGAGATCCAGTGACAAGTGCTTGAATTCAGCAAAGAACATGTAGGACTCTGTGATTTAACCAGGTAAATCAGCGCTGACATTCCCAACAGCACTGACAAACACGAGAAACATTGTGCCATGAACAATCCAGTCAGAAGAAGGCTTTTCAATCAACAAATCATCATCATTTACCATGGATTTAAAGTAGTAACACTAACTGGCTGTCCCACATTGTACTCGGCTCCAGCTCCACATAGCCAGTCCACCCTTGAACTGCACCATGGTATTATGGCATAAATATGGTATATTCATATAGAATTATTATATTATTAATAAAAGAAGTAATGAAATGTACTTACAGTATTTCTTTTATTATTAAGCTATAGCATTTGTGTTAATACTAGAAATGTATTTAGGCTAATGTTTTTCATAACAAATAGCATAGAAACTATAGATTTTACTTTAGCAATGATGGGGCTGGTTTTACCTATGGTTCTCATGATCTAAATGTATGATACAATGGATGATGGATAATTTTACGGTTAATTCTAATAAAAGTAGAGTCCTAACTAAATATTTTCTCACAATCACTTTTTTGGCCATATCAGCCCCACATCACACGGTCTATGAATGTTTTATGTTCACAAAATGTCTTATCTTTGATGTGCATCAACTGTGTTTGTGTGCAGAGGAGGCAGGGCCCTGCTGTTCTGCTCTTTGAATATCCTCCCATTCACAGTCACGAGTTTACCGTCTAGTGCTCTGTTGATAATCTCGTTCAGAGATGGCCGCATGTGTTCTTTTTGTTTGGAAGTCTGGCTGTGTGGGCTCGTGCTTGCATGTTCGCATCCCCTCTGTGGACCCATCTGTTAACTCTGAGGGCATTCTAAAATCGATCACATTTAGCCAACAAATCTTACTTCAATTTTTTTTTTGCATAACACACAGTCTTATTTGCACAGCACTATCTTCTTTACTAAATAGGAAGGGCATACAAATGTCTTGCCCTGTTCCGAGAGATCTCTTGGTGCTGAAAAGCTTGGGAAAACTATTTCCAAATGTATTACAGCAAACTAGCTTTGGCTACTTCCCAGAGTGGCAGGGAGCTTTAGGGAAACTTTGAGGCAGGCCGAGATCCACAAAGTTGTCACGCCAACAAAGAACTAACAGCTAATGAATACCATCAAGACAATGCGGTTCCCACAGACACATATAGTCCTCAAAACCACTCGCACCTAAATCTAGCTGGCAAACATCCACACCACAGTAAGAGTCAGCAAAAAACACTGCACCTAAAAACTTTCAGAAACCAAACACACAAAGACGAATGCTAGCTTTTTCCTCCGGATGGTTTGTAAAGCTGATGCCCTTTACCAAATATAGCAACAGAATGACTCATTTTTCTCTAAAGTCAAAAACCAGACTGGCACCTCAACAAAAGTAAATAAGATGACTCACCTCTATTGATGAACTGGGCGGTTCAATGTGTTTATCTGTAATGGGGAAAAGAAAAAAGGAAGAGAAACAAATATATAATATCTGACGAATCCATTTTTTAAAATCACATAACTCAAATTTTACATTTCAACATTACAATTTTAAATGAACTTAACAATAGAATATAATAGAACTAGATTTTTTTTCATTTCTGGGTTCTTGCCAATACATAAGGTTAGGTGACTAAGTAGAAACCATTTGTTGCTAAATATGTTTTGATTCTCTGATTGGTGAAAATTCTCTGAAGAATCATGGGTAATGTAGTTTTTCACCAGGTATTTTGCTGTTGAACAATTATTTTTAAAATAAGATGAAATAATGCAGGCTGATGCTTAACAAAAGCACATAAAAATCGATCAACAACCTCAAAACTCACAGTAGAACAGTTTTTAAAGGTTTACAGGTTATTATTAAAAATCAGCTCCCCTATGAAGAAAATTAACATGATTTTTAATTCCAGAATCGGAATTGCACTCTACTGTATTGCCAAGGTGTTCACGGATGTTGCTAATAAATTGATAGATGGTTCATAGGTTGATATGGATGGTTTCTTATTGGTCATCCTCAAGTATCTAATACAATTATCGCATCCAAAATAAAAGTCTGTGTTTACATAATATATTTGTGTGTGCTGTATAATTATTTTGTATATATAAATACCTATGCATGCATATATTTAAGAATTATTTGCGCTTAAATTCTGTATATATATATATATATATATATATATAAATACATAATCTATATTATATAAATATTTTATATATGAATAACACATTTTCTTAAATATATACATGCATGTGTGTGTATTTATATATACAAAATAATTATATACAGCACACACAAATATATTATGTAAACACAGACTTTTATTTTGGATGCGATTAATCGCAATTAATTTTTGCAGAGCCCTAAATATAATATGATTCGGGTCCTTCAATCAATGCGGGTCTATGGGTTTTGTTGCTCGTTTTTCATACACCAGCCAAAAATGAAAAAAGTAGACCATTTTGATTCATTTCCAAAGCACAAATGATGCTGGACGAGATAGTTTAATACTTACAGTTACGTTATAATAATAATAAAGATGCTGTATAATAATAATAATGCTCACTAAGGCCAGCATCTTTCTAGAGAAGTGGTGTATGGGTTGCAACCATGAATACATTTAATAGAAGTGAAATTGACCATGAAAAGCCCCCTCCCCCATTTCTATATTACAGAGAAGGGACCCAGGGGTTCACCTCAGACAACCTTCATATTAAATATTTAACGCAAATCTATAGAAGTCAGACAGAGATGCAATTTATCCCAGTTGAGCCTGAGATACACAACAAAAGGCTTAGAATCATAATGTCTGTTTTAGCCCTTCCTTTAGTGGCACTGTAGGTGTAATGTTACAGCGTTTAAAAGAAAGAGCCTCCTCTGGTATTGGCCGAGACCCAGAGTTCACTGCTGCCACTAATGAATGAACCCAGTGTCATTGCAACGGACACTTTCAACAACTGAAAATCAAATATAACTGAAAGTCTGAACTTAAACCCACATAGCGTCTAACATACACCATCCTGACAGGGAGAAGGCATTTTTCAAGAGGTTCTTTTGTACTTAGTGCAATTGGATGCCATATCCATTGTTGTAAGAAACAGACGAGTACTGTAATATTATCTTTCTATAAAGATGAAAGGAGAATCACTGAAAATGATAACGTGGAAATCAGTTCATAGGGGTGTTTGACTCAGGAGGACAGTAACAAACTAAAATTGGGACAAAAGGGCAAAGGTGTAAACCCATCCAGCTATTTATTAAATGACTATTTACTTATATTCATAAATATATTCATTTGTTTTTCAGGAGTTGAGTAGTGCAGTTCATTTAAAAGTATATTACTACATATGGTTATGTTTGTATATTAATATTTTCTAGTAGACAATACTAACAACATCTGTGACAATTCCTCACAATCTGATGCATTTGATGCAATCCCAACACCTTGTAAGGACAGAGAGTGAAAGCTTTATCTATCTCAGATTAACCTATATCTTTGAGTTAGGCTTCTCGGGAGCTACAGATCTACACTTCCATATTTCATTTTTCTAGTTGGGATACATGCTGTTTCAAGGGCTGTAACAACTATGAATCACTATATAGCTTTAGCAAGCAGAGAAAAGGAGACATAAACATCAATGAAGCATTGTCTGGAGCTTGAAGACAACTTTTTCCTTTTCGTTTTATTCAATTTGAGAGACAGATCTATTCATTGGGGAGATATCATGACTGAAACTGGCAGGTTCACAGTCTGATTTCATTGGTCAGTCAGCGTTATTTGAACATACCCACATTTGCCAGGACAGCAAACTTCCCCAGGAGAGCAGAATTCAGCAGACCGTCATGTTACATAAGCATTGATTTTCCTGCCTGGTAAGGACCGTCATCTAGTTACTTGCTTGTCATTTGGCACTATACTCACTTCTATAAGGCAGAGGACTTATGTTTGTTCTTGACAACTATAAAAAAATGTTGTATATACACGGTCATGGACTATACGTTGTTAAATGCAGATCAGTCACAGGCTAGTATTCTATTTCAATGAGAACAAGCAGGAGACACGTCTCATTTAAAACATCAAAAACACTCAAATAACTGCTGAACCCCACATCTAAATCCTTGTTAGGGAGATGGAAGGATTGAGACATTCATCCCAATAATTATACTTATGAACAGCAGTCAGATTAACTCCCAAAGGAGGAACAGAGATGGAAGCCGAAGCCAAATCCAAAAGCCTCAGGCGAAAGAACCCAAATTAGATAATGGCTGAGAATTTAATTATACAACTTCTGCCACAGAAATCCCTCCCTCTCTCAAATTTTAATTAATTTTTGGTTAATAGAAAACAGTTATTATTCAAAGCACTTTACTATATTTTTCCTCAAATGTATTGATTTGAAATATATTCTGGTTAATCCTCGAACATTCCATGTGCTAAATATGAGTGGGAGTATAAAATCAGCCAAGCTACATTTAACATAGGCTATTAAATGTTATAATTGTGCATCCTAAACAATACATAAATACACCTAAATGTTGAATCAATATAAGTATGCATATCACAGGAGCACTAGGCCAAAGATCAGGTCCCTTTTGTTGCCACATGCCTAAAGGTGCCTATGGATGAATCCATCACATGGCCCCATTGTTTACAATGGCTCGATGGTCGAGAAGATATAACCGGTATTAAAGAGTAAATGGCCTGTATTGCAATGAATGAGATAATAAATCAAGTCAAATTATATAATAAAATCAAAGCATATATATGCAAATATCGGCCTATATTTAAAGTCATGGTAAAATAATCGGTGTACAGTTAGAATTGAGGTGTTAGCCTAGGTACATCCCTAAATCTGTCTAAAAAAATTAAAATGGCCCCCATTAATCATTTTATCGCTTATATTTAGCTGTGTCAAAGCAATGCCATTGTAAATAATAACGCATCGTGCTATTGCTGTTCAGTTGGCTTCATGCTGCGCCATTCACTGCGCGTTTATTTTGACTTCTCATGTAAACATTATGATTTACCTGGACTGCTCTGTTGATATAATTTAACAGTCCCGTCCTTCCGGATCCTCACATCTCCAGGACCCGCAATCCGTCCAGGTGGACTCACACCTTTCTCTTTCCGTCTCTGTTTTTGAGTTAACCACCTGCAGCACTGATAACACACGGCCCAGGCTTGCTCCTCATTGATCGGTTGACTGTACAGTGTTAAAATCTCCTCCAAACACAATTCATCTTCCCCGTCCGTACAATCCATACCGATGTCTTCAGTTTTCGCTCCATCTCCGGGATCCTGGAGAGCCGACGGTGAGATTAGCATTCCTTCGTCGGTCATTCTTCTTCTCCAGGCTTCCAGGGAGACGAAATGACTGTGTGTTGAGATGATAAAGAGACAGAAAAAGGTATGTTTACGTTAGGTCTGTCATCTAGAAGGACCGCGCGCGTCCACCTCTGAAGCCTGTGTCGCTACTTCTGAGCTCGCGCTGCTGCTGCTGCTGCTGTTCGACTCTGAGAGGCGCTCATATGACTTTTCCGCATGGTCTCAGAGTCAGTCATGTCATTGACAATAATATTAGAGAAGATTGCTTCATCTTAAATATAAATTTTTTCACGTCATATAATAAAATGTAAAAATGTTAGGGGGAAAGAAAGTAAAAATTTCGGGAAAATATTGCTTACAATTTCACCAAAACCAGTTCACATGGCTGGGGTGATTTATTTGTTTCTGACATCCATGTTAGAAGAAGTGTTGTGACAAGTGCTGTTGGTTTACACTGTGAAATCTAGTGGATTTTTTTTTTTTTTTTTTTGCATAATATACCTCAACCAGGTGCTAGAGATGGCTTAATCAGTTTGAGTTAAGTTAGGTAGGCTACTCCTCTCAATTAAATATAGTGACTCAAAATGTGCTCAACCGTTTGGTTGAGAAGTCAGTTGGGTTTTAAATGACTGAAACAGCAGGTTCTCCTTTAATTTGACAAAAAAAACTAGACATAATGTCTAACCATGAAAAGTGTGGTTGCAGCACTTCCAAACGTAATTCTACTGGAGCAACAAATTCCACAAAATCTGCTACAAATGTTTTGTTTCTTTGTTTTGACAAGGGCATTACAGAATAGCATTACTTCAAATTTCATGCAGCAGAATTCTGTAGTCTTTATGGAGAGTTGGGGTGTGTTAGATGTTTCCAAGTATTATATTATGTTTCATGCATTCCTATATTTGTTAACCTGTTATATGTTACCTGTTGAACTTCAACTGTTTAAAGTGAAATGAAGGTGATAATGGATGTTATATTGATTATTTTGAATTTAATATGGTAATTAAATTCACCTGTTCATGCACAAAACCATTACAACTCAGCCCATTAATGGGGTAGATGTAACAACAGTGCTCGTTGTACTTGACATAGTTCAGGTAGGCTATAAAGTTAACAACTTTTAAACAACTCCCTGATTATTTCAGCTTCCTTCCTTATCAAACAGTTTATCATCAGTTTGGTAATGCAGCATTAAGATTTGTCAACAACCATGTACAGACAGTGCCTCACATTTTTTTTAAAACGCTTTATTATATATACTTTATTAATGTCCAAAACACAGCAACAGTCTAAGATAAGCTGCTCCATCTAGTGGTTATTTTACAGCACTTATAGCTGGTTGTATAAAATGCCTGTGGTCTATCGATTTTGTTGTTATCCTCCAAAGAAAGCAACTTTATTTCTAAAATAAAACTACTATGATACCGAATCACTAGTAAATATAAAATAAATAAATGAATACTGTCAAATTTCCAGTAAATGCATATTTACACAAACAGAATAACCCAAAAATAATATTAACTGTTATTTTTAACAATTATTTAAGATTAGCATGACAATAAAGCATTTAGTAGCCTAGCCTGTTCTTTAAAATCAGTTTCATTAGCATTAAATTTGCACAGTGCATTGTGAGCAATAATTCATGCAATAATATGAACATATGCTGCTTTGCTCAGTAACTCCTGAGACATCAGGGTGCCAGAAGATTAAAATCTATATTTGGCATGCTAATGATCAGATGCACCTTAACCCATTTTAGCAACAAAACTTCAGTAAAGTATAAGATTTCTATAAGCGAGCGTTAATGAGATGTCATGTCTTGTGAAGCTTGATTTCTCTTGACAGCTTATGATTTCTTATACAGCCTATAATCCTCATGGGCTGAACTCCTCTGGGTTTCAGAGCGTATCCTCCGCATCAGGCGAAGATGATTTTTTCCACATTGGCTCCCCTGGGTGAGATGCAGCATCAGATGAAACCCCCTCAAAATGAGAAGTCCCCTCCTTGTGTGTTGTCGGGTTTGAGTCACTTATCTGCAGTATAAACACAAACGAGCTGTCACCATATCGATTGGGAAACAGACTTAGTGTTACTCAAACATTGACACAGCTGTCTGTAGGCTGCATTGGCAAACCTAAAGTTTGATGAATTATACATCCGAGACCAGACCATAATGTTTCATTAATAACTGCTAGCTTTTTGAAGCAGTGAGCTCAAACCTCAAGGCCACAAGATGTCTTTTGATGGTTTGTGCAGGTGCTGGAAGTCAAAACCTGCCTCCCACATTGAGTTCCTGTATTAACCATCTGTCTGCCTCTGTCTCCACAAGACCTGGCCTCTGTACCTCTACCTGTGGAAATCATATTTCACAAAAAACTTCTGGAAGCTTTGATTTTGCCTGATAACATACTGGGTTATCATATTTCAAAAGAGAACAATAAGCCAAACAAACTTTGATTTGATTTCAGAGCATGCTGAAGATCTTAAAGCTATAGAGTTTTGCAGTTAAATCAGAATATGCTCATGCATTTATAAATACAGGCTATAATACTTTTCACCAACGACAACAAAACAGTATTATAGGCTACCTGATAGTTTTGCATTGCCTTTAATAAGCTGGCTACATTCTCCACGAACGACGCGGTTCTTATAAGTCACTCCGTTGGGGATTTCAGCATCAGTGTTGGTAAGCCACGTCGATTCGGTTTCTCTGGTCCAGCTCTCATGATATCGGGGTTCAATAGCGTCTGATCGACTCCCACCGCAGCCCATTGAGAATTTGAGATAAGATGGAGCGATGCATGCGCTAATAATGATGATGCAGATAGGAGAGCGCGCGGTGTGTGCTGTGGTCCCACGCGCAGCTGTGCCCTCGTGTTGTTGTAGTTGTCTAACTTGAGATCAGTCATCTCCTACGTCATCGATGGCCGGGTACAGTTTATTGTGAGAGAGTGTGGCGAAAGTTGTACGAAAACTGACTACTAAACAATAGTGGCCAAAAGTATATGTTCGGCCCAGAAAAATTTACTTCTCCACTATTTATTCAAATTATTAAAAATGTTTTAAAGATTTTGTAAGCAATTTGCGTATAGTGATAGACTAGTCAATTGTTTTAGTTGTGTGATAACTCAATGAAACACGCCAAATTGTGAAACATTTTTGGCTAGGCTGTCATACGATGAAAATATTGCAAAAACAAGAGAGAACCAGCGAAATATTAACTGATTGACCCTTCTATGCAACTTGTTAGTAATAAAGTATTTACTTGAGTACACTCTTTTAATGTTCTTTATATCAAATTCTTTAAAACGTTTTAAACATTTCTTTAAAACCCATTGCCACAAAGATTGCAATATCTGAAATCGTTGTCCTTGCGAGGACATTTTTGGCTTCCCATGAGGAAAACAGCTTATAAATCATATTTAGTGGTCTTTTTATGGCTCGGGTTAGGGGATAGCATATTTGTACAGTATCAAAATCATTATATCTATGGAATATCCCCATTAAAAAATCAAAACCAAATAGTGTGTGTGTGATATGTGGATATATAATAAGAGTAACAGTGCATATAGTCATTTGAATTCTCCTCTGACCATAAAAAGGCATATTGATGTGCTATCATTTTATTGACTTTGATTGGTCTTAACATTCAGCATGTATTTCACCTTTTACAACAAAAATATAAATACATTAATCTCACAGTAGAAGCACAAACACAGACAAAAACAAACATAGTGGCTCTCGACAACATAATTACTGCATTACCTGCAAATGGCACAGAGTAAGCACCGACAGAAAAAAACAGAGTACACGACCATTACAGGCTCAGTAAATGAGGAGTGTTCAATGTTGGACCACACATGCCATCTAAGGCCAGATTTTAAAACCCCTGAAAATCCTTCATTTGTAAACACATTAAACCAATAACACAGATAGTAAAACTCTGTGACTGCTTATTCAAAATAGTGATCTGCAGGCAGGAATGAAAAAGGAACGAGCCAGTGAGAGGAAGGTACGAGCAGAGAGGTTAAAAAGGTAATGATAGAATAAACAATAAGTGTTTAATAAATTATTAGAGTCCGTCTTTGTGAAGTAGAATTTAACAATCTATTTGAATTCTATTTGTAGTCAAAGAGGTTGCAGTCGATCTTGTAGTAAACGTAAGGATAATACTCTTGCTGGCTGAGATTCAAACCCGGGATGTCCATAGATGCCTATACCCCAACAAAAAAAGAAAACAAATCAGCTGTGATTTAGAGATATATTCATTTAGGTCTTTGGATCATAGAAAGTACACTAGCGTTCAAAAGTTTGCAATAACTACAATATTTAAAAATGTTTTTAAGTCTCTTATGCTCACCAGAGCTGTATTTATTTGATCATATAATGCAGTAAAACAGTAATATTGTGAGATATTAAAATTTAAAAGAACTGTAATTTATTCTTGTGATGACAAAGTATGTACATAAATCCAGTCCTTCAGAACTCGTTCTAATGCTGATTTGGTTCTTATTTTTTAAATTATTATTAGTGCATAATCCTTGCTAAATAAAAGTATTACTTAAGAATAAAAAAAATCATTTTTTGATCACCAAATCATTTTTTAATGGTAGTGTATGTATGAAGACTGGAGTAATGATGCAGAAAATTCAGCTTTGCCATCACAGGAATGAATGAAATTGTTTGTGTAAATGAAAATGATATGTTAAACTGTCATAATATTACATAATATTACAGTTCTGACTGTATTTTTATCAAATAAATGCAGCCTTAGTGAGAATGAGAGACTCTATTTCGTAATTATTCCAAACGTTTGACGGTAGTGTAACTCACATCAATAACAGAAGCACTGCTGTCCAAGTGTTTGTAAAGGTCCTGCAGAACTTCTCGGAGTTTCTTTACATTCTTCTTGCCGGGCTGCAGCAACATGGCCTGGAAATTGACTGGCAGCCCATACCTGTTTAATACCAACATGGAGGTCATATATCTGGCAATATCATATATCTATCTCCATAAGAAACAGTTTTATACCCCACATTGTACCTCAAGACAGACTCTGTAAAAACCCGAAGTGCCTTGATGTGTATCCATGTGATGAAAGCCTCACTGAAGTTTACTTTAAGCCAACGTACCAAAGGACCCTGAGGTGCAGAAGAAGATTGACATTATTTATCTTTTGGTTTTCCTGTTACTTCAAATGAAGAGTAATCAAAGCTCTGGTCCTCTCAGACTGGCTGTGATTTTGAGGTTCCTCATCAACATTATTGTGAACGATTTTATAATGTTCAATAGTGAATAGAATGTAGACAGCTGCACGCATACAAACTGCTTTTTCTTGTCAGTGGAGAGGCGAGTCAGCTCCTCTTTGTCTGCTTTCATCTCCTCTTCATTGTACTGAAAGTCACGCACCACGAACCTGAAACAAATTCAGTAGAAACAGGTCAGTTTCCCTCTGATTCAATGGGCATCAAAAACCAACAAGCACTGATAGCAGTCTTATAGTATTTCAATATATAATCTGGGGATATATTTACATTGATTCTTGAAATATGACAAAACTGACAACAGAACTGAAAGAACAGAACTTAAAGTTCAAAAGCAATATTTGGTATTTTAATAAATATAATTTTGATTATAAGTAGACACAACTGTTCAAAAGTCAGTAAAAAAATGTTTTATAGAATTTCATACTTTTATTCAGCAAAGACGCATTAATTTGATCAAAAGTAACAGTAAGGACAACTATAATGTAACAAAAGATATTTATTTCAAATAAATCCTGCTCTTTTGAATGTCCTATTCATCAAAGTATCCAGAAAAATGTATGCACCAAAAACATATTAAGCAGCACAACTGTTTTCAACATTGATAATAAAAAGAAATGTTTCTTGTGCAGCAAATCAGCACATTAGAATGATTTCTGAAGGGTCATGTCATGTGACTGAAAGACTTGAGTAATGATGCTAAAAATTCAGCTTTGCCATTGAAGAAATAAATTACATTTTAAAAATATATTAAAATACAAAAAAAACACGTTTTTTAAAAATGTAATAATTTTGTTTTATTTTTGACCAACTAAATGCAGCCTTGGTGAGCATAAGAAACTTCTTTCAAAAACATTTAAGAATCTTAACAGCAATTAATATTCAGCAATATTCAGAGAGATCAGACACTCACTTGTTTTCTCGTGCCTTTTGTTTAAAGTCATCAATAGCCTTCCTGAAGAGTGTGACGCTAAACAACCCACTGTCGTGGTCTTCAAATAAAAGCCTAACAGAAGATGAAAACTCTGATTTAGGATCTATCACAGATGAGCACTTTCCTTGATTCAACGGGAGGCAACAATAAACTGATAAGGACATATAAAACACATATGAAGGATGAACATTAAAAGCAGTAATCTCATTACAAGAGCTCTATGAAGCCACATTTTGGTCTACATTGTGATTTATTGTTGACAACTTCAGATGCAATTAATTGTGCACATAAAGGACTAATGGTGTGTGAGGCTTTAGACAAGTAATAAATATAGGTTACAGAAAGTACATAATTCTATCCTTAGCCAATAGAATGTGCATTTGACCAAAAACTTAAGACATACAAAGACAATTGACTTGGGACCCCTATGAATGGGAGAAAGTGCAACAAGCAATATGGCGGAATAAGTCCCACCTTCTAAATAAAAAAGCCAATCTCAGTGAACAGGTTTGGAGAATTTGATGTTTCCCCATTCAAAGAGATAGGAGCTGTACTTGAATGACTGAAATAGACATTATTCACAGCAGAGCCATCTTTGATTTTTAACGGGAATGAAAGCGAGGCTTTTTTGGATTGTTCTGCTGACGAAACACTGCAAAAATATCTTTCGAAAATATTTGAGTTGACAAAAACTCCAGACATTAGCGGTGTAAAATTATAAGCGGTCTAACGGCTTTTTACAGAGGATACCATGATAACACGGTAAGTCATGGCACTGCACTGAGTAAGGTCTATAGCTGCCCAAGAGGTGTTTCAAAGATGGCCGTCAAGTGAAATGACTTGAAATGAAGGGACTTTGATTTTACTCACTTTGTAGATCTTGGAACAACCATTTCAGAAAGAGTTTCATATGCCTTCTGCCAGTCAGGATAATTTGTCCTTTTTGGGCCATAAAATGGTTTAAAACAGATTTTTAAAATATGTTTTGCAGTGATAAAAGATGATGAACAACATTTTGCACATTCTGAGTTTAAGGGAAGATTCACCCAAAAATGAAAATTCTGTCATCATTTATTCCCCCTTATGTCGTTCCCAACCTCGATTACTTTATTTATTCTGTGGAAGATCATTTTAAAAATGTTCAGTTCCCATTGACTTCCATAGCATTTACGTCCAGCGTCCACACTATGGAAGTCAATGGGAACCAAAACTCTTTTCTTAAAGGGATAGTTCACCCAAAAATGAAAATGTTGTCATCATTTACTCACCCACAAGTTGTTCCAAACCCACATGCATTTATTTTGTCTGCTGAACACAAAAGAGTATATGTTAAAGAATGTTGGTAACCAAACAGTTGTTGGGCCTCATTGACTTCCATGGTATAAAAAAAAAATACCATAGAAGTCAATGGCTACCGTCAACTGTCTGGTTACAGACATTCTTCAAAATATCTTCTTTTTAGTTCAACAGAGGAAATAAACTCCTACAGGTTTTGAACAACTTGATAGTGAGTAAATAATGAGAAAATAGTATTTTTTGTGAACTATCCCCTTCAAAAAAATTCAAATATATTCTCTTATTTACTGCAGAAAAAGAAAGTCCCACAGGTTTGGAATGTCATAAAGGTGACTAAATTACTGATTTTTCAGATTTCAGGTGGATAAACTATCCCTTTAATGCAATGAAGAAACATTTAAACAAGTCTTTACAAAGGAGCACAAATACTTAAGCTTGACTTACTTTGGAACAACTACAAGTAGAGTAGTAAGGTATTCAGAGTCTAGTATAAAATCATCCTTCTTGACTATATCAGCCAAACTCCTGGTCAAAAGACTCCCCCTATTGGACAAGACATGTTATTATTTGACGTCGCTTAAAATTATTTATTTTTTTTATTAAATGGTTGAAGAAAAAAAAAACATTAACAATTATCGTCATAGCATAATACAACAATACACCAGTGTCCTTCAGTCTTTCTTTCAGTCCAGATTAAGTTCCCTCAGTCTTTCAATCTTAAAAATGATTAATGCAAGCGTGCCGCACACATCCTGAAAAGTGAAGCCAAAACATTTCTTTTGTCCTCCTAGTGGCTGGCTGCAGTCATATTTTTTTCTTCCGAATATGGTTTCTGTCAAGATAGTTCTTATCACACTGACGTATGTTCAAGTGTTTGTTTTTCGTTAACTATTTGACCCTATAAAAAACAGGATGTAATGTCATGATTGACAGCTGTGATTGCAATTAAGTCTGCAGGAGTGGGATTGTGGGCGGGACAGTGATATTGTGTGGCTCCACCCCAGAATCACCACCGCAGACTCAGGCTCCAAATGGCATAAAAGGCGAAAACCGTTTCTGGGATATTTTGGCTTCATTCTTCTACGGTGGAAGGAAGTGGAGACACGTCATCTGTTTTTTTTTTTTTTTTTTTACAGTCTGTGGAATAATGTCTCACAGAATGTAAATTGAGTATGTAAAAGTCCTCCTACTTACACATTCTTCCTTTCCAGACTCTGTAGGTTCCCCTTTAAGCTATTATAAGCCGAAGCTCTGGCTTTAAGATCATTGTCAATCTGAGTCACTTGCTATGAACAGAGAACCACAACATGGTGTTTATTGAAAGATCAATCTCTTTGTACATTATAAAAAATGATAAAAGATTTTAACATGCCTCACCTTGGACATAATGTCTGAGATGTTCTTAAGAGACTGTTTGATGGGATACTTTGCCATATCCCACTGGAACCGTGTAACATATGTTACCAGATCAACTGTATGGAAATATTTATAATCATATAAAATAAGTTTTATATATGTACAATGACTTTCAAATACAACTGACTAGATTATGATTACAAAATTTTTTAAACAAGATTTTATATAAATGTTAGTTTCACATTACTACCAATTAAATATCTGTATGTGATGTTGGTAGTAGTAGCCTAGTTTACCATCAATATTGTGGTTAGTGTGTATTGAGGGTTGCGTTCACTTGCCTCCATTGGCCAAAAGATTCTCCTGAACTTTATCTCGACTGTCTTCTAACACATCAGCCATGTACTGGGCCACTTTCTTCACTACACTGGAAAATTAAAAGAATAAATAAAAAAACTACAATGTAAATAACACAACTAAATTTAAAGAACTATGTGAGCGAAGCTAGAAAATGCATGAAGTAAATGTGAAAGGAATTATGAGTTTGTACCAAAGCGGTGTGATACTGAACAAAATTTTAAAGAAAAATAATCAATTTAGACACAAAAAACAAGCTCTTGTAATAAGACGAATGTAGACATGAAACCTTTCAACGAAAGAGTCCAACTTGGCCAGATCATCTGAGAGCCCTACAAGGACATCCAGAGTTCCCACCTGTTGAGAAACCCCAAATCTCATTAGATAGAGGAGAGAGACGTTAATAAAAGAGTTTTAATTGAAATAGAAAATAGGGAGTAATCAACCTTCAGTTCAGGCATGTTGAACTTGTGGTTAGTGGACAGGTTGTTGGTCTGGGTTGTGGCCATGTTCATCGTGTCCCATGTCTGCTGGCAGGTCTTCTCTCCAGGAGCAGAGATCAGCCAAAACTCTGTCATCGTTACTTCTTAAATGATAACGGAAAGGCTCATAAAAAAACATGTGCAACATTCACGTGCTTTCGGATATTTCCTACTTCCCACTTCTGTAGTCGTGATTACGAGCTCATCGCATGATGAACATTTTGACTTGATGTCCAATTCATGTCCCTTTTTTTTTTACAAGGAAACTATTACTAGCACATGACGACAGCATTCTGGTACCTGAGACACAAAATAACTGTAAAAATAAAATACACCGCTCATAAAAATGACCATGTCACGAGTCATTCCGCAATAATACAATGCATGGCTCCATCAGATAGGCTAAATGTGTCCTGCTCGATCAGCTATTTAAGAGCTATTCATCTTTTTTCATCTTAAATGTGTACATTAACATGGTAACGATATATACGTATACGTGAGTGACTTAGACGCTTCTATTTTTAAGTCTGTAACGTTAAATATTGTATGAGCAGGGTTTACGGCTGACTGTCAGTCACGACTATGAAATTGAAATCATTTTCGGCGATACTTACCGATTATGTAGTCCCTTAGTATACAACAAAACAATCTGATAAAACTGTAAATTGTTTTAATAAAGCATTGTATGGACAGTTAATTGAGTCGCTGTGTTGAAAACCCTTCAGAACGCATCACACTTCCAGTCAGCTGATCTGAGCTGAGGAGGTTGTGTGTTTCGTTCAGATGACAGTGCGTTCAGGATGCGCAAAGTGGATTTTTGCACGGTTAATAAACTTTATTTCTTGGTTAGGCTACTTAAAGGGAGTTAAGCAGTTGGCTATGTAGCCTATTTCAAATAATTCAGCTTTTGGCTATGTAGCCTATTTCAAATAATTCAGCTTTTTTCAGCTGTTTTAAGAATTGAAATTAAAAATATAAGTTTGTGAAAAAAAGTTTTTCCCTGAAACCTATATTTTTTTTGTATAAAAACACCAAAAATGAACAATTTGATTTTGATCAAAAGGAGGCTGCATTCTTTGTAACTAAATATTCTCTCCTAAAAGCACTTAACAAAACAATTGAAGAACAAAATATATATATATTTTTGACAAAATGTAGGCCTACGAAACCACTCAGTTACTAAACTTTACAATATGTGAAATAAGTTCAATTAAAACTTTAAGTTCAATTAAAACTTTCTTCAAGAATTCAGGCTGCACAAAATACATGTATTTCATCTTTATAAATAGGCTATACAATATAATGTTATTTGAGCACAGTAGGCCTACACAGTATCAAATGATCTACCTTTATGTTTTTACTCAGTTGATACAGCTAATGTGCAAATTCAGTTTAAATAAAATTAAAATATTCAATTTACTGCAATTGTAAATAACATGATTAGCAGACAAAGTAGGATATGAGGTTGAATATAAATTGAGCAACATATTTTGCAACGATTTACTGAAACAAAACAAGATCTTTAGTGAAGGCATGTGCACTCTACTTTAACAAGTTGTTTGTCTGAAAAAATAAGCTTTTTAGTCTGTTTGGGGAATTATCTAAAAAAAAAAAAAGGCTAACAAATAAAACCCAAAACCTCAGAATATGACCTTTCACCCAGCAAAAGGCTATGAAAACAATTCCACCTTGTGCTTTGTATGTTTATGTATCATTGTGTACAGGTTTGTTATGACAGCTTTGCCAGCTGTAAACTTAATCATCATTGTTTTCTACATTATGAATTAGATGAAATACAACTGATGAATGCAGTCTGTGTTGATAGAGAACATATTAAAGAGAACACAACATTATGAACGGGTTATACTAGTACTGGTGGTACAGTTGTACACAGTATAAAATAAAAAATATGCTGGTTGTATCAAACATATTCAATACATGAATCTAAAAATAACAACAATGACCATGGCCTATATAATGGGGTGTATCAGAAAGCATAAGCACTGTATTAAACAACATAAACAGAACCCACGGTGGCCCATAGATGTCTAAAGGAGCGCATTTCTCCAAAAGGAATTTGCTAATGAATCATAATTCTTTCTTGAGTACAGATGTCTACGCCGGGTACGCCCACCACTCTGTCTTCGAAATTCGAATCCCACTAAAAAAAAAAATGCGAAAGGCTGAGCTCATGAATATTAATCAGAGTGGGCTGAACTTTCTTGGAAATCCTCTCCAGAACAACCAGTCACGAGCCAGTTACGTAACCTAATTAATATTCACAAGCCAAGCCTTCGCTGTAGTAGCAGAGCTCATGTAGTAGTATGTGATCTTAGGCTCCGCCCCGTGTTCTCTAACCAACCGCCCGCCTTCTTCCACCAACCATTTCTGAATCTGCCTGAGATAGACAGCATCGCTCTCGTGTTCGGCCGAGCCCTCTCACCCAGGCATATGGCACTTAAAGCCTCTTTTCTTTCTTCTATTTGTGTCCCCACCACTCTTTAAAAATTCCGCCGAAAAAGAGAAGACGATTTTCCAAATCTTTCAGGCCGTTATCTCACGTAAGTACAGCGTTTGTTGTGTTTAGTCTTCATTCCGGAAAAATTTCGCCGTTTGCTGTAAGGAGCCGTGACACAACATGGCGGTTGGTTGTAGTTGCGCTCTTTATACGGGCAATGGCAGTGCTCCATGAAGGACAACGAGAAATGGATTTAAAACTCACATTTTATGAGAATTACACGGGTTTTATTGGTATAAATAATTAGTTGTTGGTGTATGACGGGTGTAGTCGGGTAAATAGTTAACGTTAGTGAGCTGTTCTGTGGACCAAACCCAGGTGCTTACGACATGTCATGTCAGGTTATTGAATGACGAGTGTTAAACATTAAAATATAGACTAGTTTACCTTGTTCTAACGTTAATTTAATTTCAGGTATGACATTCTTATGGTCACAAAATAGATTATACTTGCATAATTTATGTGAGTTAAAATGTTGTTTTCCTCTAGAAACTCATTAACGTTGCCTCATGCCCAAACACAAGTCACTTAAGTTACAAAATGTTTATTATAACTTACCATAATAGCACTATATTACCACAGGTTTCTAAGCCTTAGTGGATTAGTATTTATTGTAACGTTACTTCTATTTCTTGCCCAATTGGTAAGGCCATAGGAAACAGTTAAACAGTTGATCATGGCCCTAGAAAGTCATGTATTAAATATAATACAGTGTGCTGTATAGGTTAAAGTGGTGTCCACATGAAGAAACAAACACCATGACCTCTGATAAATGTTCAGCAAGTTACTTCATTTATTGATCCCATGTGGGAAGATGAAGATAAGACTGTGTTTAATGCTTAAAAAAGAGAACACGAAGTAACATCACCCAGGTCAAGTACAAAGTACAACTGTAAAAAAGCAGTGACTTGATAAAAGCCTACAATATAGCCTACAAATAAAGGAATGCTGAAAATATAGAATGCATCTGTGTTAGAAAACTGGTTGCTTATCTGTGATTCTGTGATGAATTATTTCAGAAATGTTCTAACCACTCTGGCTACTTCTTTTTTTGTTGTTGTTGGTTCCAATATATGTCAGTTTATTTTATCCATCAGCTGCTCTTGTAAATCAAATCTTTATACACCTGTTTTTGTGTCTCCACAGGGCTCCCCACTCTCTCTGCGAGTGTATAAGCGATACCCAGAAGGCCTAGGGGAGGCCCTCTACCGCGAGCTGTTCGACTTCAACGCTGAGCCGCCTTGGGATCCTAGTTGATAGCGGGAGAGGACCATCTCCCACCTTGTCCATGTGAGTACCTAAGTATTACACACTTCTCCTGAAGTACCGGTTATTGCCAATTACATAATAACATGATTTATTTAATTGCAGATAAAAATCTGTGTCTGCACACACCCAACTGTAGTGGATTATTTTTGGTTTTACGTAACACTATTGGTAGATTATATTTAACACCTTTGCCCCCATTCATACTGCACAAATCCATTGGTAATACCATCAAATACTTTATTGTGCTTCAAAGCCACTGGGATTTATTTTGATTGGGTCTGAGGAAAAAAAGTAGCCTGTAGGCCACATTCTTAAAGCCTATGTGTTGTCATCTCTAAAATTGGACTCATGTGATACTTTCTCTAGCTATGTGATTAGTTATCCATGCTAGTTGTACTTATTAGCTTTGTTGCTGTTGTAAACCCAATTTAGATTAATGACAAACCTCAACTTCCTGTTCAAAGTTTGCTCATGAAATACTGTGTTTTGAAATATGTGGGTAGGTGTTGTAATTGACAATTCGCATGGAGTTTGATTGACAGGCGATCTGACCAATCATAATCCACTGAATCTTCCATTTTTGTCTGACAAAACAGTCAGGAGAGTTGGAGGATTTGAACTTGAAAAAACGGAGTGTATTGACTTCTTTCCGCGGTTAAATGTACAATATGTAAGAATTTTATAAAAAAAAAAAATCCAAAAATCACGTGCATGCGTGATATATTTCCTGCAGTTGTGTATTTAAAATAAAATAATATAAATTAAGAATGAAACGTGGTCTGGAAACCACATGTAAATTTTCTCGTATTTGAGGCTCTATAGCGATCTGTCAGACACATTAAAGAGCCACAAAATGGTATTTATTGTTTAAATTAATGGAAAAAAATGACCAAATTTGAGAGTTGAGGCTTTTTCATATCAAAAGTTGTCTGGTCTGTCTGTCCTGTCTATCAGTGCATTGTATGCATTTGTATTTTTCAAAGCGTGAGAGCAGCATGGCTTGTCGGACATAGCGGACTCTTTGCGAGCGGTCAATTGTACGCCATGTTGTCAAGTTTTGTCTGAAAGCGTAAGGTTATTTGAATGTTGTTGAAGTTTTTGTTATAAAACCATTTGTTTTCCCTTAAACAGTTTGTTGCATACCCAGAATACCCCAGCGGCTCAGTAAACTCTCTATGATTGTCGGATTTGCGGAATACGGTTGAGATGAAAGGATTCGTTGATGCACCAAACTACTTTATAGAACTACTTGAGGGAGGTACGACCCTTGAAAATGTTATCGACAACCACGTCTATGAACAAAATCTGGTGAGTTCAGAAAATTGGTAGTCAAGTTGCATGATGATTGTCTGTTTAAGTTAAGAAATAAAACACTTGTGTTTTTTCATTGTTTGATCCGATTTTGTTCCTCAGGCTGAAAAAAATGCATTTGTTGTGGCCGACCTTGGGGCCCTAATGCGACAGCATGTTTTGTGGAAGACCACTATGCCCCTAGTTCGACCCTTCTACCCAGTCTGTTGTAACAGCAGCCCTGTAGTCATTGAAGTCCTGTCTGCACTTGGTGTTGGTTTTGTCTGTGCAAATAAGGCAAGTAACATTTACATTTTTTTTTCTTACTTTAAGATATTTTAAAGATTTAAAAACATTACTATGAAAACATCTGATTGAAACATCTCATTGGATTTTGAGGCACCTCATCTAATAGAAATGTATTGAT
The DNA here is from genome assembly GCF_016745375.1 of Pimephales promelas. Next base: position 8,370,616 of record NW_024121233.1, read on the forward strand.
TTCTTTCAGGCTGAAACCACATTGGTGTTGGATCATGATGTCCCTCCTGAAAACATCATCCTCTCTGGAGTTTGCAAGCAGCTCTCACTCATTAAACACGCTGCCAAGAACGGCATTAACTATCTGGTGTGTGAAAATGAGGCAGACCTTCGCAAAATTGCCCGCGCCCATCCTGAGGCCAAGTAAGTCCTTGCTAAACCTATTCACCTACACTAAAGTTTAAAAGTTTGGGCTCAATAAAAAAAATTAATTAATGGTTTATTCAGCAAGGATAATTCAATTGTTCAAATATTACTATAAAGCCATTTATAATGTTACAACAGATTTACATTTGAAAAATGCTGTTCTTTTAAATTTTCTATTCATCGACGAACCATAAAATAAATTTATCATGATTTCCAAAAATATGAAGCAGCTGTTTTCAATAATAATATGAAAAGTTACTTGAGTATACTTGAATTTCTGAGGGGTCTTGTGACACTGAAGACTAAGGCTGTCAAAATGGCTGAAAATAATACTATATAATACATAATATTATATTATGCAACATATGAACATAATATTATGTTCAAATAAATTAGGCATTATTTCAGTTTGGAGAAAAAGGCTTTTAGTTTGTCTCCTTAGGCCACAAGAGGGCGCAAGGAGCAAAATATTAATGCATCTCATAACTGTCTGTAAACAAAAAAAGCAGTTTATAAATCAAATATAATTTTGTAAATTGCATCAAAAATTATGAACACAACAGCATCTTGTAGTTATGTATTTAGCTTTGTTTGATCCGAAGCGTCGATCAAACACTTTTTGTTTTAAAAACATGAGATAGAGTGGAATGGGGGAGAAAAAGTCTTGAAATATATTTTTTTAAAGGATTCATTTTTTTTAAAAAAAAACTTTACTTTTAAAATAAACTTTAATATGGCTTTTCAAACTCGTGGCTGTCAAAGATGTCCGATGTCTAGTCTAGTGCATGATATTTTTTTTATATATTTATGAAATTCTCCTGTTCTTGTCTTAACAGGCTTTTGCTTCAAGTGTCTACTGAATCACAGGTGGAAGAGGCGAGTGTGACCATTGGTTGCTCCCTGAAGGGCTGTAGACACCTTCTAGAAATGGCCAAGGAGTTGAGTGTAAATGTGGTTGGAGTCACGTAAGTGAAAGGATTTATCCCCATAAATCTGCTATGACTTCCTGGCTTTTTAAGAGTTTTTATAAAATGGGATATTTTTTTGCAGGTTCCAGGTGTTAGCATCATGCAGAGATCCCCAAGCATACACCCATGCACTGTCAGACGCTCGCTGCATCTTTGACATGGGGGTCAGTTTTAAGAGAATTAAATTGATTTATTTCATGTATCTATTGGAGTGCTGAGACCTCCTTGTTTCTACAGAAGGAATTAGGCTTTGACATGAACATCTTGGATATTGGTGGAGGATTCAGTGGTTCTGAGTTTCAGTTGCAACAGGTACAGCAAGCATGATTCTCATGTTTTTTTCTTTTTTTATGTCATCCAGCATAGATGTTACTCTAAGATTTTCTCTCATGTCTGTTTGATTAGGTACATTCTGTTGTCAAACCTCTGCTGGAAGCCTATTTCCCCTCAGCGTCTGGAGTGAGCGTCATTGCTGAACCAGGGAATTTCTTTGTGTTTTCCTCCTTCACCCTGGCTGTCAATGTTATTGGCAAAAAAGTGGCATGCCGGGATCTCCTTAGCACCACACATGGTGAGTCTCATTATATTTGATGTGTGGCCCTTGATATACATCTGCCTTATTTTATATTCTCAGTGTCTTTTGCACTTTCAGATGAGCTGACCCCAAACGACGTACCAGAATTTGTGTATTACATGAACGATGGTGTTTATGGAACTTTTGTTGGGAAGTTGTTTGGAAATGTCATCGCCACACCCTCTGTCCACAAGGTAAAAAAAAATGCATGCACCAGAACACATGACCAATATTTGTACCAGTTACATGAGGTTTTTAAACCGGATGTTTTGTGTATTTCAGATGTCGCTCACCCTTGATGAGCCTGTGTTCTCCAGCAGCTTGTGGGGTCCGTCGTGTGACCCACTGGACCAGGTGGTGGAGCACTGCCTGCTCCCTGAGCTCGCTGTTGGGGACTGGCTCATTTTCAGCAACATGGGGACAAGCGGTCAGGAGGGCCCAGCTTCAGCGACGCAGACCAGCCACCTGTGTATTACACCATCTCCACAGATGACTGGTGATTATGATCACATTTCATTTGACCTTTTGTGCTTTTTGTAGACTGTTTTTGTCACCCCCTTTTCATTTCACCCATTCTAAGGAGTGATTGTGTGATTTTAAAGGTTGTTTTAAGGGAATATAATGCCATTTTTTTCCTCTTTCCTCCAGGTTTGAGATGCAAGAGGCGGGAATTTCTCTTGATGACACCATGAAGAACCTCTCTTTGGTCCAGTATGGCTTGTAACAGAGCCAGAGTCTGTCCACTAACCACTGGGCATGTGAATTGCTTGCAGAGTCAACATTCCATGGGTGGAAAATTCTATTTGACTTGATGTTATTGGTCAAAATCTAATTGATTGACATTGTTACCTCAGTTTCTCACAATTACAACAGGTTCACTTTCCTTTTTGCTCAAAAATGACAGAAAACCCATATAAGAAAACATATGCAACAAAATGGATGACTGTGGAGATGGCACCCAAATCCTGGGTTTCTTAAACACCGTTTACATAAATGTTCAACTAATTTAATTTTATTATGTATACATATATTGATATAGATGATCTACTGACAGTCTTTTTAAATGATTTGTCCGTACAAGATGCATTTGTTTCAAATCATGATGGATTTTAGATTCTGCACATATAGGCCATGACCCTCATTGTGTGAACAAGTGTACGTTGGTTTAGCGGTCTGTCCTTGTTCTCTCTTTTTAGTTTTCCATGGTTTTATAGAAGGAGCTTCTCTTCGCCCCTCATGCCAAATTATGGTTTCCTAATTACATGTGGTGCGTCACGTGACAGTATTTCCAAAGGTTGTTAAATATTTCATAGTGCTCTAAGGTAGAGTGTGCTATAATTTGCAGTGTCCCTTCAAAAGATGTTGAACCTTCTGCCAGGTTGTTAGTAGAAGGCAGATGTAAATTGGTCTCACGTTTTCCCTATTTAATTGTATATTTTATAAAACTAGAAAAATGGCGTGGTGTTATGACTCTGCTGATAACCTGCTTAGAGATGACATTTACCTTAAGTTACACTTAAAATACAAGTTTCACCACAATCAGAATATATACTACAAGGCACTAGTTCTCAATCTAAAATTAAAAAGTCAAATGGTGTATATTTCAAATTCATGTTATACCTCATGGTGTTCAAGTTTGATTATAACAGCTCACGGTTTTATAAAATCACACCCCTTAATGAAATATACTTTTGTCTAAGGCACTAATGGACCATTGCCTGTTTTTGAGTGTAAAATTGTGCTTGTAAAAGTGATTAAAATATTAATTTAATACATTTCTGAGCAAATACTATCGAGTCATTTGTGTCTCAATTTTAAAATCATGTGTGAATCAACGAAACTGCATTACACAAGGTACTAGTATTTTTATTATTTAATTGAACTAGCTGACGGGTGGTTAAGGTTAACTTATATTTTACTAGGTTAACTTACATTTTATATTTTGAAGAAACGAAAGGGTTAATTTCTGTACAGAAGCACTGTGGAAGAGGAGGAGCGATAAGCGTGTTATGCATGCTTGCTTCAGTTAAGTTAGTCATTTTCAATGACAGTCAACGAAGAGAGATCGCAGCTTCGTCGCTGCTGACCAAACACGACTATAATCATGAACTCCAGTATAAGCAACTCTCAGACGGACATTACGGAATATCAGGTAACGTTAACGTTAATAATACATTATTATGCGCGTACGATGCGGCCTTTAAATAAGTGTTGAATCTGCCTGCCTGAATATGTGTGCGGCTTTAAGCTTTCATAACAAAGAGCCTCGCGCACAGGAAAAGGTGACCTTAGCGCTAAATAAAGCGATATTTGATCATAATGATACATAAGTAAGTGTTAATAGCAATACAGTTTCGAATGTTACTGTGTATCATAATGACAGATTCTGTAAAAAGGGTGTTATGTGTTGCGAATCGCAAAAGCGATTTGTAAAAGTGGTAAATTTAAGGTATGAATTATGTAGAGATTCGTTTATATTTATTTTGATGTATTAAAATGTGAATATAGGTGAGAATTGTAATGTTTTTCTTTAAAGCACACGTAAATGAAAATGTCGTTTTAAATTTTTCGTAAGCGGATTCGTCATCACCACATTGACAGATGACACATTGACTGTTTATTCTTTGCGCTTTAATAACGAATAGCCGATGTAATAAAACTTCAGTGAATAAGTTAAATCCGCTATTAACAGTCATGTTTCTCTTGCAGAATGGTCACAAGGATGTTGACCCAAGCAGTATTGAAGACGAGCCCCTCCTCAGAGAGAACCCCAAACGATTTGTCATTTTCCCTATTCAATATCCAGACATCTGGAAAATGTACAAACAAGCTCAAGCTTCATTCTGGACAGTCGAGGAGGTGAATATTATTTTTGAATGATCAATTTAGTATTAAGATTATAACTTTGGCAAGGGTTTTTTGTGATGTGCGATCACCGGGTTTTATTAAAGGGATAGGACAACCAAAAATAAAAATGTATGTAATTGTAAGGCCTATTTTATCACTTTTAGAATGATTTTTACAGCTGAGCTGATGAACAATAAAAACATGAACAGCCAATCAGAATCCACCCCAATTTAAAGAGTTCGAGCATTTAAAACAGCAAAAGACATAACTTCAGTGCATGTTAATAATAAACAGAACATTATCTTGAGTTGGTGTGTTTGCTGTTGGACTGTTGTCATGACAGGTCCTCCCTCGAAATCGTGTCTCAGTTAGGACCTCAAGCTTTCCCATTTGCTCAAAATACTTTAAATAACTACTCTTTATAGAGCCCGTTCACAATTCCTTTTTACAATACAAAACCATGTTATGATAAATGCTGTTTGAACTAATGACATTAGCTTTTTTGAAACCACTAAACGTTTTAATGGGTTTGTAAAGGTGGACTTATCAAAGGACTTGGTTCACTGGGACAGCCTGAAGTCTGAAGAGAAACACTTCATATCCCATATACTGGCTTTCTTTGCAGCAAGTGATGGGATAGTCAATGAGAACCTGGCAAGTGCATCTCCTTCTAACTCACATTAAGATGAAACCAATATAAAATGTTATGAAATAGATCAGTAGAACAAGATGATTCAAATAAACATAATGTCTTTATTTTTCACAGGTGCATAGGTTCAGTCAAGAGGTGCAGCTCCCGGAGGCTCGATCCTTCTACGGCTTTCAGATCCTCATCGAGAATGTGCACTCCGAAATGTACAGCATGCTCATCAACACCTACATCAGGGATCTGAAAGAGAGGTGAGATGAAAATGAAGTGTACTCTCAACAATGTCAGTTACAGCTTTTACACAGGTGACAGGTGCAAGATTCAGTTAAGCAGCTTTTGCTAACCTTTTCCTTATGTGGTTTATGAGCCTTGTGTTATAAACGTTCATACACGACATGCACCGCCTTTCATAATATTTTCTGAATGAACTTGTGTTATAAACGTTCATACACGACATGCACCGCCTTTCATAATATTTTCTGAATGAAATCCAATAATTCTTTCTCTCTAATTTTGGGGTGCTGATCCCAAACATTCCACACTTTCTCACAAAACACGGGTAACACTTTATTTTAAATTAAAGCTGAAAAGTCTTATATCTTAATATTTTTTTAACTCGGCATCATCAAATTGCTATTGCATTAAACATGCTATTTTAATACAATGTAAGGATCCTCTCTAAATCCAAATATCTTCTTCCTAAAGGGACTATTTGTTTAATGCAATTCAGACCATGCCTCTTGTAAGGCGGAAAGCAGACTGGGCCTTACAATGGATCTCTGACACAAACTCAACTTTTGGTGTGTGTGAAAAATTATTTTTTCCTAAAATAAGAGTACAAAATTGGTTATTTTTAGATTTGATCAACAGCAGATTTTGTTCATTTATTTATTCTTAGGAGAGCGACTAGTAGCTTTTGCTGCGGTTGAAGGCATCTTCTTCTCTGGATCGTTTGCTGCCATCTACTGGTTGAAGAAAAGAGGCCTCATGCCCGGACTCACCTACTCCAATGAACTCATCAGCAGAGATGAGGTTAAAACAAAAACATGATAATGTTATCAGTAGAGGCTTTAAGATAATTAGATCATGATTTGATCAAAGTGTGTTATAAATGCTAAACAAATATAGTGGAGATAACAGTGAAAAACTAATCAAGGCTATTGTTGTTTATTCTGAACCTTCACAGGGTCTGCACTGTAATTTCGCCTGTCTAATGTACAGCTACTTGGTGAAAAAACCTTCTGCTGACAGAGTGAATGATATCATCAAAAAAGCTGTGAGCATTGAACAGGTAAGTTCTCATTGCTGTGCTCTAGTAATGTGGAATGCATTATTTCAGGCATGAAGGGTAATTGTATCTGTCTTTCCTGAAGGAGTTTCTCACAGAAGCCTTACCGGTCGATTTGATTGGGATGAACTGCTCTCTCATGAAGCAGTACATTGAGTTTGTGGCTGACCGATTGCTAACAGACTTAGGATTGCCCAAAGTCAGTATTTTATCGAGATTGTCTTCTGATTTTTGTCCGATAATCTTTATATTTATATAACTGTGCTTTATAATTTATGTCTCAAAAGGTTTACCGTTCAGAAAACCCCTTCGACTTTATGGAGTCAATCTCATTGGAGGGAAAAACGAATTTCTTCGAGAAGCGAGTTGGCGAATACCAGCGACTTGGAGTGATGTCAAACATGATGGACAGTGAATTCACTCTTGATGCTGATTTCTAATGATGAACTTGAAGAAATTGTATTTATTTATTGGACAGTATTTTATTACTTCCTACTGAAAAAAAGTCGTCAATTTACTTTTATTTTTAAATTTTTTTTAAGTCAAAGCTGAAAATGAAAAATGAATAGCGAACTTGTTTTATTTAGGGTTTTTTTCACATGGGACTCCAAGGTACACAGACAAGCAGAAAACAAATTATGGGTTCTCAAGCAGAAACAAAAACAAATATTTTTGTGGTGTAAATGTTTTAGAATTTCAAAATGTTTTAGATTAAACATAAAGATTGAAACTTGTGTAACATGGAAGATGATAACCCATGACACATTAACATTAACAATTACATTAACAAGGGCTAAAAAATTACATTGGGTTGACAATGTCAAGTGTCAAAATCCAATATAAGCCATTTCAGAGAGAAAACCTTGAAATGTTGAGGTTTATATTACAATAAAAGTTTGTCAAATTAGCCTATGAGATGTCACACGTTCACTGTTCAGGACATTCAACTTTCCTCTGTCAAATGTACCATTTTATAACGATTCAGGTTATATGAGAGTTAAACATCATCCGGTTCTCTGGAAATTCAACTTTGAATAACATGTTAGTTAGTCTTGTTCCCCTTCATTAACAGTATTTGGGCACATTTGAGAGGTCCACACACACACCACTTGCTGGCTGTCTTCAAATCCCCCCTGTTAAAATTACAAATTAGGCACATAATAACAAGAGAGTTGCAACTGACCTAAAAACCAAATACAATAATGGTAGTAAAACCGCATGAACGTTCAAAAACAAAACAAAGGAGGAGTTTTGTGGTTGAAATTTTAAAAAGTACCAAATCTTTCACTCGCGGGTCAATTTGACCCCCATAGGAATTAATGGAATACAAGGAATGCTTTATATAGAAAATGGTTAATAAAATATAAATATATATTATAAAGTCTTTGTTCTACACGTGTATATGAATGCAAACTTAAGAAAAATTGAAGGTCTTCTGTGACTTTAGGACTCATCGGAAAAGCTCATTTGCTCCATATAGAGCTATAAGGCCATCTAGTGGCAAGCGTCCTGAAATATTATGTTACATATATTTTTTCCACAAGAGGTCTACAAAAACACCCAATTTTAAAACATTTTGAGTTGAATCAAAAAAGTTGTGCATGAAATTGGGAGTTAAGTTGCCGGAATGTGCTTAATTTACTATTTATTTATTATTTATGGATCAAATCAGTAATTTAAAGGTAAATAAAATAAAAACAACAAAAATAAATGCATTTAAAAATACAATATTTACATATTGTCAAAATACTATGGAAGCTTGTTTCCGTCACTGAATAAAAAAATTAAATAAATAATTGTGAATTTTTTTCTCACAATTCTGACTTTTTTTCTCACAATTGCGAGTTTATATCTCGCAATTCTGACTTTTAATATCCCAATTCTGAGAAATAAAGTCAGAATTGTGAGATAAAAAGTCGTAATTACCTTTTATATTTTTCATATGGCGGAAACAAGCTTACATAGTTAAGAGAATCGAAAACCTTATTCAGAACCGGTTAAATATTTCGCAATTGATAAATAGATTACAAATACTGTGTAAAATGACATGTAAGTCAAATATATTTGTACAGAATTTTTTTAATTTTGGTTCCGTATCTTTAAAGTGATTCCGCAGAATATACTCTTGAGAGCATGTAGTAGTGTTTGGTGTTTAGTCGGATTCCTGAATGAATGACTCGTTTGAGTCGGTTCTTTTTCATGAATCATGACCATTTATGAATATGAATTAGATTTATTTCACCCTTATGTATTTATTTTTTTGTTATCTTTTCTGCTTAAATCCGAAATGATCTCATAATTTGGCAATAGGCATAGTTTAAAAGAAAAATAAATACTCTTGTTTGGCAAGAGTAAGGTAAGTTGAACTATGAAAGAACTCGTTCAAGATAAACCAGAAGTGGAACTAGAATATTTACATTTCTTTTGATTGCCTTCTCCTTGATGTCCAACAATGCAGCGCCCTCATATGACGCGCAAAAAGTGTTGTCTAGGTAGCCAGATCGATAGGTATTGAGACACAACTATCACGCAAGAAAGCAAGCAATTCTAAAGCCACTCCCCTCCTGCCGTTCACTGACTCTCTCCCGCTGCCAGCAGCAGGAGCTCATTATTCGTCTCTTCGTGCGGTTCTTGTCCGCTTGCTTAAAATGGACCAGGACTGGCGAACTTTAGCCACACAGCGAGCCGAATACGTGTCCGACCGTATCCGCGGGCTGCTGTCCTCCGGCCTGGATTTCCTCCGAGCCGAGCTGGGGGTTGATCTGGGGATAAAACCGGAGCAGTATCCGTCGTGGCTGATTCTGAGCACGGCTCTTATCGGGCTGATTGTGCTGGTGGTGCTCCCGGCCTGTGGACGAAGGAAGCGCCGAGCCGTCCCAGTTACTGTGAGTCCCAGCACCGTCGCCGAGATCCCGGTCAAGACCGCTCTGTCACCGAAGACTGTGAAGACCGAGCCAAGCGAACCGAAGAAGAAGAACAAAAAGAAAGCATCCGACAAGGTAAGCGGCCTGTGATCGTGATTGCCTAGTGATAATGGCTGTTATCTCAAAACCAAGACAACTGCCTTCCTAGACAGCTCTTTTGGACACTTATGTGACACCCAAATTTAAGAGATAGATAGGCAGCTTATTAAGTTTTTGAGATGCAGTCATATAAATCATATGAATCTTGTTAGAGAGATTAGCACGAATAACGTTAGCTGCTAACGTGCTAACCTGTCAAAACCAGTGAGAAACCGCTGTTGCTATAGAAATCTTTTCCCTATCAAAATTATTTCATTCTAAATTGTTTATCGTCCCCATTCAGAATAAATGAACAACTCAGGCGTTGTTATTATTATATTACGAGTGTCGTGAAATAAGAGACACGAAGGCGATAGAAGAGCCACGTAGCACTGTAGAGCTGACCGGTTAACTCACGCTTTCATAACTTTCGGTTCAGCTAAACACCACCTTTTGTAAGTCTAACGCATATTGTGACAGTTTTCGTGCCCTAAGGGGAGTTTTCAAGCACTGTCAGTTCATAGAGGAAGGAAATGTGGAGTTTGTTGGTTTGTAACTGTCATGTGCTCGCAGCAGAAGGCCCAGGCAAATGGACAGACAGTGGCTGAACCTCAGCAGGAAATCAAAGTCACCGAGGAGAAGAAGAAACCCCCTCCTTCACCAGCACCAGCACCAGTACAGCCACCTGCTGATACAAAGGTTGTTCCACATAGAAGTATTCATTCTGGTTTCATTGAGGAAGTCTATTGGTTTGTTTATATATTTATAGTCACAATAACTGTAGTAGTATTTACATTTGGCAGTGACTTTAGTTTGCTCTGCAGCTCCTCTGAATAGCAGAACGTTTGGAGATTGTTTTTTTTTTCTTTTTTTTTTTTTTTTTTCTTTTTTTGCTTACATCATCAAACATAATTATGCAATGATTTATCTTTTGCAAATGTTTATACAGCACTTTGAGATAACAACAAAATCAACAACTATCCACCTACGTTTCAGTAGAGGAGTGTAACACAGTCATTCCTACTTGCCACCTTGGCGGGTTGAATTCATATAAAAAAAAAAAATCAATGTTGGATGCTTGAATTTCTGCGTGGGATTGCGCCTAATTTTACTCAATCCCCCAGATTGTGCGCATTCAAAGCTGCCTTTTAGTACTAAATTAAGTTATTTTTGCTGCTTATTGAGCTTAAACAGTCAAATAAACACAAAATAATCTCAAATGCCGTTCTTGGTTCTGGGGTAAACACAGTCAGTTATGTTTTAAGTGAATGCATAATATTATATAACAGATCTGTGCGTCAGGTCTTAAAATGACAGCAGCCTAATATACCTGCTTCCAAGTTATGAGACATTATTAAAAATATCTATTTTCCCCATCGTATCGATGTCAAAATTGTTGCCAGTGAAAATGCTGAGTGGCTAATAAATTTGGAAAACCACTAGTCGCAGTAGCTGATATTATATCCTTATAATCCCTGGATATTATCTATATTAGTCCACTCTTTCCGACTTCGCTTGTTCATTCTTGTAACTCCACTTCAAGTAGAGCTATGAACGTTTGCACCAGCCTTGGTTCAGTCTGTAAACAGTGATTGAGAGAGGTCGGGTGTCAGTATCGGGCTGTAATTTGATAATGCAGATACAGCAAATGTAGGGTACATCCAGAGGGGAACTGTACTTTGTCCCAAGACTTCAAACTTTAGGCATAGTTTTCACAAGACCAAATAAGCTTTTTAAGATATCTCTGAAACGGCACTTTGTGTCTGTAGTAAGTGTGAGAGTAAGAAGATTCTTGCTTTATGACTTGTCAGGAAGTTGTAAACGAGTGTTTTTGGTTCCTATGTAGACCAAGAAAAACAAGAAGAAACCAAAACCCGAGGTGAAGCCAACCAAAGCTGTTTCCTCCACGGATGCCAAGGAACCTGATGAAGGTATCAAACTAGGTTACCAAACTGCAGTGGCAACTTGACTTTTTCACTATGAAAATTGTTTGTTAGTAATTAGACTTGGAATACAAGTTGAAATGTAAAATATCTTGCTTAAATAAAGTCAAGTGATCTGCTTTGAGAAGGTTCTTTTTCAGTATGACTGTGTTTAGCAGGTGCGTGGGAAACCAAGGTCAGTAATCGAGAGAAACGTCAGCAGCGCAAAAAGGAGAAGGGCCCTGGCGACAGCTCTGGGAGCCCTGAAGCTGGAGACCATGCCAGCCAGAAGGTGGAACAACCTGTGGTTACAGCCACAACTGGCACCAAGAAGAACAAGGGTACCCTTTTCCTTTGAATCCTATTTAGATTTTACTCGACACATTTCTGTGCTGATGGCATTCAAGATCATGCTAATATGCAGGGGTTTCCTTTTTTTTCCCTCATTTTAAAAATACAACAATCGTTCATTTTTCATTTTTCAGTTATGGGTTAAATAAGGGAAAACGAATGGACACAAAAGTACACTGACCTTTTGGACATACTACGAGACAGAGTTCTTTATTCAATTCATAAAAGAAACAATAATTACAGGAATAGCCTACTGGACTCTAAACCTCAAAGAAATGCCACAGTCAAGACCTCGGAGCAGAAATGAGGGAGAACAGGAACGCCGTGTCTTTCCCTGCCATTAATGCTTGGATAACACACCCCGTCTCCTTCCATTGATAATAATAATGTCTAGTGAGGCTGTCTGATATAGGCCATAAACCAATGTCCGTTGCCATGTTTTTTGGAATGACTTATCGAGAGATGGAAAAAAAGACGTTTTATTTAGTCGCATAACATTGGTTAATTAAAACGGTGTCATTTCGCAGTACTTTATCGAAAAAAATCACAAAAGTTTTGCGCAAATCTCAGTCTAATGTCTAAGCTACACTCGGGAAATGATGTATAATGTGACCAATCACAGCTGTTGCGGTTTGCGTCGCCTCGATGCGTTGTTACAATTTTTGGGAGGTGCACGTCGAGCTATGGCGGAGGGGTTTGCGGTGACGTAGAGGGGTCTGCGGGGGTACACTGTCAATTCGATGCAGAAGCATAAAACAGGCTTAAGTTTCTAAGCAGTTTTAATGATTATAGATCTTTTCCTTTGATTTATTGTAGAGTCATCACGTGCCAAGGCCGCGAAGAGTGATGTCATCACAGCCCCAGGTAAAAAAAAAACCCACAAAAAAACCTTTTAATTTACAGAATATAAAATTATGCATTGATTAAAAATGTCATTGACAGCATCAATGTTACTAAATATTTCTATTTCAAATAAATGCTGTTCTTTTGAACTTTATCAATGTTGAAACTGCTTATTTTTTGGTGGAAACCCTTATGCATTTTTGACTAATCAAGAAATGAATTAGAAATGTAGAAAAGTTTCAACTTGAGCACCAGATCATCATCAGAATAATATTTAAAGGATCATGTGACACTGAAAACTTGATGCTAAATGCAGAAAATTCAGCTATGCCATTTCAGGAATACATTCAAACAAATGCATTATTTGTCAACTCGAGAGACTTTTGAACGGTGTCAAGCAGAATATACCTTACAAATATCACCTTTTCCTTTAGTGACGTCTAACTATAATGATGTGAACTCTGTGAACGGTGGAGGGTTAATGGAGGAGCCTGTGAAGTCAGCGCAAACAAGCGCTTTAAACAACGAGAAGTGGTCTACTGGGAGAAAGACCCTTGGGCAAAAGAACCGTGATAACTCCACCTGGAAACTAGAGTCAGAAGGTAATAGATCACACTTGTTTATGACCTTGCCTTGAGTTTATAACAGTTACAGCTGCATTTGACGGTTTTTATCTTCAGGTAATTGTAACAGAGCTTGGAGTTTCTTCTTGAGTGTAGTAAATGATTAGATGGTAGTTCCAATAAATTCAAACCTTGGGGTTATTACACTTTACTCTATTTTATATTATTAAGATGGTAAGCATAGTAACCAAACCTTTATCACAGTCATTTTATATTTTGCAAATGAGCAGTTTGGTTTATCAAGAAATATTTTTCAATTTTACTATAATAAAATAATAGATAAGCATGCTGTCTTATTATTTGTCAGGGGCATGGACTAATTTGGATGGAAAAATTAAGGCAGAACCAAACCCAGTGAACGTAATGCTTAGACTGAACCCACCAGGTATGTGTAACCTTTTATTTTCACTAAGAGGACGTTCTTGTAAGGAGCACATCATTTTCTCCTTGTATGCTAATAATCACTACAAATATTAATCATCTTTTCCCATGTGTTTTACAGGTGGAGAGACTCGGACTAAACCGAACATTGAAATAGGGAAATGGGACAATACACCCGCCCCTGACAATGAATGGTCCAGCTCCAGTAAGATCAAAACTTATTTAGTCTCAGAAATGAGAGACTGTATTTACTAATTACATTTTAATAGAAAATGTCAGTTTGTGTTCGGTAAATTTTTTTTTTTTTTTTTTAAATCACCACGGTTGCATTTATTTGATCAAAAATACATCTTCAGTGTCACATGATCCTTCAGAAATAATTCTATGTTGATTTGGTGCTCAAGAAGCATTTATGATTATCAATGTTAAAAACTGTTGTGATGTCTAATATTTTTGTGTAAACCATGCATATTTTATTTTTTCATTGTTTTTTTTGAAATTTCTATTCATCAGAGATCTTATTAAAAAGTATTTACTGACGATGAGTTCTATGTGTCCTTGCTGAAGAAAACAAAATCATTGACCACAAACTTCTAAATGATTGTAGATATATCATAAAGGACTATTAACATTTCCTGTGTCTCTGTGTGATTTCAGATGGTCTTTCCGCTGTGGACCCGAGCTCAGACTGGAACGCTCCAGCTGAGATATGGGGGAATTATGAGCCCAAAGTTGATGCTCCTGCTTTGAAAGAGATTCCAGTTTCCAGCCCAATTGTGGTATAAAAACAGTTATAATTTGGGGTGTGCGGTGGAGCAAATATTTGAATATGTAATCATTATGCAATATAATGGGATTTAAAACTTAATTGGGAAGACTGTTTAATATTTGTCTGAAATTGTGCTTCAGGTGACCCAAGGTCGAGACCTGCCTCAAGGTTCTTTCCCAATCTCGGTAAATTAATATTTAAGTATCTTCTGATTATAATACTAAATGTTAAAAAAAAACAAAGTTTTTACGTACTTTAACTTTATATACGAGTCGGACTAAAATGGCTGATTGGAGGACATGGAAATTGAATGAAAATATTCAGTGGTTCAAAATCAATAAAACTACTTTTACTATGCATACAAAAAATGCAAAAATTATACAGAATACATGAATGCTTGCCATCTTACAAAGAACTAGTAATAGCCTATCATTATCATACAAGGATTAAAACATTTAAAAAGAAACATACAAGTAGTAAAAAATGTGTACGATTCAGTATCTTAAATGATGTTACTCTTGGCAGAGCTGGTTTTTAAGAGACAGCAATTTGATTTCTGATCGTGCTATGCTTATTTAATTAATTTTAAATAATTTAAATACACATATTAAGTAGAAGAAAATGTGTATGATTCAGTATCTTAGTTGATATTTCTGAGACAGCAATGCAGTCATTTCATTTGTGCTCAGTTTACACTCATTCACTTCTTACACGCATTATATTGCATAGTGATTTTTGAGGTTTATGCATAATATTGTGCTATGCTCTCATCTGTGATTTGGCAAACACAAGAAATGACTGAATATTTTCATATTTTTTTTTTATTATTTGGTTGAATTCATTTTTTTGTTTTGAAGCCATTATCTGTGCCTTTCCTATTAAGGTATTTGGCTTTGGGCACATCCCTAGTTATAATTTTATAAATGTACTTTTAGTAGATTTTGCTAAATGTTTGTTCTTTCTGGTTGCAGGAATCAAACGATGACAAGGACCAGGCAGATCCTGCAGGAGGTGGAAAATCTAAGAGACGCAAGAAAAAGAAGAGACCAGAGGAAGAAGGTTCAACCGCTGAGGTAAAAATCATAATAAACCGAGAATCGACACATGAACGCTTAAACGTCAACACTTTGTGAATTCTGACCAAATTGTATGTTCCTCTATAAGGTGATTCAAGAAGGTGTGACTGTCAAGCTTCATCCTCATGTTCCAAAGGATGAGGGATCCAAGCAAAACATCCCTCCACAGTCTTCAAGTGAGTAAATCGCAAATGAAATGGTGAATCTAGTGAGAATGTTTGAATAGGGCATATTATGCTTTTTTAGTATGTGATGTTCCTGTTTACAAAGCACAAAGTCCACTCTAAAGGGAGGAATTCTCTATATCAGTAAACACTGTTTCTCAACTCCCTGGAACACCTTGAGTTTTCTTTTGAGAACATATACGACATATTAAATTCAAATAATTTCTCTCTAAGGCATACTGGAAAAAAAGGGGTGAGACGTAGTTGAGTTGGTCAATTGCCCAATCATAACACTCTGGTCCAGCTGACCAATCAGAGCACATTGCCCTTTTCGGCAGGAGGGGCTTCATAGAGACAGGAACTAAACCAGGCATTAATGACAGATTGAAAAGTGAGGTCCTGCCACAATGTGTAATGTAAAAAGGAAAAAAATACATTCTAGTAGACAGAATTAATACTTTGTAAAAGGGCATAATTTGTCTTTACCATCAATATAATGTGTGAGGTAAATGCATTTTACACACATACAGGTTTTACACATACATTTAATATTTTTTTTTATGATACATAATTTCAGAATATTGTTTGTTTGTCATTTATCCACGCTTTTCTCGCCACAAAAAATACAGAGATAAAACTTTAAAGCTGCAGTCCATCCGAAATACATATTTGAGAAAATACAGTGTTCAAAACTATCTGCTTGCCTTAGCTCGATTCAAAGCGGTTAGCTTGTAATTAGGGGTCGACCGATTATCGGCGCCGATATTAAACATTTTTATGGTTATCGTATCGGCCATTTTCAATTTGCAGATAAAATAATTTTCTTTTGATATGGCTATATTTGGCTCTGACGCAGCTACATCTGTCGGAACTCACCACTCTGTAGACTACACTAATGTGTTGTCTAATGTCGGTCATACTTCCAAAAAAGAATAATCTGTGATTCAGAATGCCAGTATGGATGCCGGCGCAGTGACTGACAGCCTCACAGTCTCCGCAAACATTGTGTTCATCCACACGATGTGCCGTGTCGTGCCGTGTTTGAAGTACGACTCGCGTAAAGTTGATCATTCCGGGAAAGACTGCAATTGCAGATTTCGAACAGAGATGGTGACAAAGGAAAAACACTGGACTGCAGCTTCTCCTAGATTTTCATATTTGACTTTAATATGTTGTATAATAACATTAATATTGTATGATGATCTTGCTGAAAATAATATGTATATATTATTATGTATATAATATTTATATATATATATATTTTTTTTTTTTGCTCCCACAGAGATATCTGATCAGAATTGGGAACCACCGAAGCAAGTTCAGAAGAAAAAAGCCAGGAGAGAAACATGAACTGTGAATAAAATCCAGGATAGTTTATGCAAATAGATTGTTTATGCAATAATTCCACAGTACAGAATTTTATACTGAAAAGTTGACTGTGCTTTTAAAATAAAATCCAAAATAGAAACAAAACTGAGTTGGAAGAACTCGACAAAAAAAATAAATAAATGAAAGAATGAAAACTATAGAGTAAAGGTGAGCAGTCCGTGGGCTGGAACACTACTTATGTGCACTATTACGCCACACTGAGGTTTGTTAATATCAGACATGCTTTCAGTGGAGCAAAACATTCATGATCATTATTTTCCAACAGATGCTTAACTGATTTTGAACTTGGGAAATCGACTTTCTTTCCATCTATTACTGTTCCTGTGGCACTTTAGTTCTGCTGAACTGCACTTTGCTGTCCAGCAGTTGCTGAAGTGTTGCAGTTTCTGTTAGAAGCCACAGAGAGGCGCTGTGAGCCCGCGTCTCCTCCAGCAGTTCTTCTGTGAGGGTGAATTACTGTAATCCTCTAGATCGCTGTGGTGGAAAACCAGAGAATTTTTTTAATGCTGAACCTATTTTCTTAAAGCCTTTCTTCCGTCCTGAGTACCAGTATGTGTTTTTTACCCATGTAACTGGGTAAGTGGATCTTGGAGATGCTTAGAGTTACAACTCTTCCCTTTTTAATCAACTACTAGTTGACTAATGCTTTATTTCCTTCAAACTAAAGTAGAAAAAGCCACGCCATATGTATAGTACTTTAAGGGCTTTTTTATATGGTAAAACTCTTTGTAATTGCACTGTGCTGAAGGTTGTAAAATACCAAGTGTATTTACTTATTTGTTTCTTGCACAATGTGAACATTACATTTTTGTTCATGTTTGTTTTTGACTGAGTAAGTTAGTAGGTTTATGTGATTTTTGTTTGGGAAAGTTGATGATTATTAGAGCAGCTTTAATTCCATGACACTAAAACAGTATCAGTATCAGGAATCTGTTGCCTTAATCAATACTTAAAGTGTATGCTTTCTGTTCTCTTCCTCATTATCTAGTCTTTTTAGCAGGTTTGGCGTTACCTTTCGTTTCAGATTTGATTGATGTCAGTGTTGCACTTGCATGAACTTAACCATTATATAGTGATGAACAACGTCCTGATTTACTGTCCACTTGTGCAAGTACCACTCACTGTAAATAGGCTTTAATGAATGATGAGGATGAATGGATGTGGGGTGGGAGGGGAGGGGGGGGATAAAATGCTTCTTCATATTTGGGTTGATTTAGTGGTGTTTTGCCCATGGTTTTTTGTAAATGTCAGTAGATCATGTGTTTCTGAGGGACTGTGGTCTATCATCGGATGCCTGCCTTAGTTTATCATTCTAGAGGTTACTCAAATTATGTATTTCTACAAATTTATGAATTTAAGAATGATCATGTTTACTTAAGTCAATGCAATATTTCTATGTTGATTTGTTAAATAAAAGAAGATTGCTATTTGAGCTTATTGAGCTGCTGATTTGTTAAAATAAAATGCCGTTTGGACTCCATAAAGTGTATTTTATATTTAAGAAATATAATTATAATAGTTATAATAATACCCCCACAGCATTGTCATAATATTTTCATGCGGAATTTCAGTTAGTCGTCTTATTTGAATAGTTATCAGCCTTTTCTTAATCCATCTTTAGACTGCAAATACAGCACATTGTGTCTTTATTTACCCATCAATATTTAGGTTCACAACATTTCTAATGTCAAGGTTACACTATTTTGCTGCATTGCAAGCATTAATTTAAAGCTACTTTAACTTTTTTTTATCAAAATTGTTCAAATGAGTCAATACATAAATCCTTTCACTGGCCTGATTAATTATGGTAATATTAGACCTGAGGGAATGGTTTTTGCAGACACAGTGGCGTAACTATCGGTAAACAGGGTAGGCCTACGCGGCTGCTTACGGGCCCAGACCAATCAGGGGCCCGCGTGACTGGAAGATTGATTGACAGCCGGCCCCCCCTATCGCATTTTCTATTTTTAGTCCGATCGCATTTTAATTTTTCGAAAATTTATTTGAATAAATAATGACGACAACATATTTTACTGATCATTAAATGTATGTTTGAAACAAACAATGATGTATTTTTGTGTAATTTGTTTCAATTGGGACTGGGGAATCCCCGGGTGAACATGCGCATTGCGTGCAAAATTAAATAGTCAAAAAAAGTTTGAACTTGAGATTGATATGGATAATGGAGTCGTCAAATTACAATACAAACACAAAAGTGGCTTTCAAAAGCGCAAACGGAAAGAAGAATTTGACAAATTAATTAACAAATTACCAAAAATAGGAAGCTTCTTTAAAAAGATGACACAGGAGGAGGGGGAGATTGAGAAGGAGCAAGCGAGTGAAGCACCTGATGTGAAGCACCTGATGCGACCGTTGGTAGTAGCAGCGCCGTGGTTAATGGTAGTCTGGAAAATGCAGCTATAATGCAAGTAAGAATTTTCTTTTTCTTTTTTTATGTTTTTGGACCTAGGCCTATGTGTGTGTAGTCATAGCAGTGAGTAACAATGTGTTATGGTGCGCCGTCACCACCAGCAGTGTTTATATATATATATATATATATATATATATATATAATATATATATATATATATATATATATATATATAATATTGTCGCTTAAGGGCCCGGCGTTGGCTCGTTACACCACTGTGCAGACAATTACATAACGTTACATATATAACGTTATACGTCAGCAAGAAATCTTGAACCTCCTTGAAGTCAAAATGGAGGAGCGTCTGCTGGCAAAGAACGCGACCGAGCGCGTAATAAAACCAGAACCAACATTGGCTTGACTTTCAGTTTCAGAAATGCAAGAACTGAGGGATTTGAAATGTTGTAAAAGCGACACAGACATGGTGTTTTTATTACTCAACCGGTGAGTACGGTATTTTATTGAACCTGTAAACTGCTATATGTAGCTCTCTAACAGAGTTAATTGTGAAGCATTATTTATTGTGAAGGGTCATATTATGGTTTTAGTGCTGTGTGTGTTGGAATTTATTTTCAAGGAAGTACCTTGTATTAATGGGTAAAGCTACAGTAACGTCTTCAGCTAGTCAGTCCATCTACACTGGTTATTTCTGGCCCTGTAGTGAGTGTTTCAGTTTTATGAGGCATATGAGCAATAGGACAACCATATTCATCCACACGATCACGCAGGGCTGAAGCACGACCACAGCAATGTTCTTCTTAAAAATACATGCAGTTTTGTTTTTGTTTTTTACCTGCTAGACGTCCAAGCTTTTAAGCTCTATTATTTTATTGTTTTATATTATTATTATTATTTTTTAATCTAACAAAAGCATGCAATAGAATAATATACTAGACAATATATGATGCATGCCGTGTATGAGACTGACCTCTCCTGCCTGTTTCTCATTTCATTTTGGATCTGTGGCACATTAATCCTATTCCATTGATTTGTTCTTCAATTTGATTGAATAATACAGGTAAATAGTAGGCTATTATAAAATATTTTAACAATTTAAAATATTTGGTTTTCAAAAGTTATTTATTCCTGTGATGTCAAAGCTTTTCAGCATCATTACTCCAGTCTTCAGTGTCACATGATCCTTCAGAAATTATTGTAATATAATGACCAACCATTTTTGATTATTATCAATGTTGAAAACCCTTGTGTATCTTAATATTTTTATGGAAACTGTGATACGTTATTTTCAAAATTCTTTGAATCTTTTATTTTTTATTATTATTATTTTTTTGGGGGGTAACATTATACATGTCTTTACTGTTAGTATTGAGCAATTTAAAGTGTCATTGCTGAATTAAAGTATTATTTTCCTACAAAACAAATTTTTTAATGACCCCCAACATTTGAATGGTAGTGTAGTCATTTAAGTAAAAGAAAAAAAGCTTGTATGGCTAAAACAAATAAATAGAAAAACTACAAATGTATAAACAACAAAACTTTTTACCCCAGACTAAAGAACAAATAAACAGGGATATAAAAATAAAAAACAGAATCAGTGAACCTTTCGCTCTTTGTACAGCCACCATGTTTATTTCTATCTGTTAAACTTTCTTATTTTGGCTGAGAGCTGTAAATCCCCTGATGCAGTGATGAAGCTGCTGCCCACAGAGGCTTAGCGGACACACACACACACACACACACACACACACACACACACACACACACACACACACACACATCTCACTGGTATGGCCCATCTGCTCTCCTCCTCTGTCACGGAGCATGCCCTGTCCTCATCAACACTGAATCCCTTCATATAATCTCACTGGAGATTATCAACACTTTTGCAAGCAAGAGGGGGAATAAGTCTGCATCCGAAGACATGTTTGCTCCAGTTTTTATTTGCGTTTCTCATATCCATGTATCCATGTGTATCGCCTGTCACTTTTGTCACTAAAAAAGGTTTAAATAGGCCTATATGTCGATCAAAAATGAAAAAAAAAAATCATCTCAATCATTTATCCAACCACAGACAAAGGAAGGCTTTTGTGATTAAAAAAGGACCCCATTTATGTCATCTGTGGAGTTTCATAATAGGCTATCTGGATAAACATATCATAAACTGTGCTCGGACTTGCCAACATGACAAAGTCTGCAGTCAAGTCAGAGATAAACTAGATTATATTCTTCATGTTTGAGCATGTTTTTTTTATTTTATTATTTTTATTGAATGTTAATATAGTAGCTATATTATGAAATATTATTACAATTTAAATTAATTGTTTTCTATTTGATTATATATTTTAGCCTACATTCACATAATTATCAATGTTGAAAACACTTGATTAATATTTTTGTGGAAACTGTGATATTTTTTTTCATGGTTTATTGATTTATTGATGAATAGAAAGTTCAAGAGAGGCCATTTATTTTAAACAAAAATCTAGGCCTATTATTTAATTAATGTTTGAAATGTTATATATTATACATTTTGTTATACAATATTACATTTACATTTGTACTGTTTCATACATCATTTTGTTTATTATTTACTTTTTTGTTTAAATTTAGCTGAAAAACCTATTATAGATTCCACTGTGACAACTTGCCCCATGTAGAATGACAATATTGTTCTCACAAAAGGTCAAATTATGCATAACTGTCTCTTTCCTAAATGCTTTACATAATCTGTCTCACAACAAAAATAAAACAAAATTTTGACTTCCCTGCGTGACGTCTGCAGTCAAGTGACTTGGTGTGGAAGAGCGAAATGCACCAGAGGGCCCCTGACGTCACACCAAATCCCCCTCTGGTCACGTGGTGTGGAGATGAGCTGGATTAATGCAGCGGTAGGGAACAAACGGGACGGGACGGGAAACGGAAGCAATACAGGATTGAACTGCGACGGTGAGCTGTAGCAGCAAAAAAATAAAATCCATCGAATTATATAAAAACAAATCTATAATATAAAATAAAGACACATGCACTAGTCGTGCAGTTTTTGGACGGAATGATGATGATTTCGCCGTGGGACAGATGGTACACGACCAGCTGCTGCCTGTGTTGTCATGTACGGACGGGCACCATTATCCTGGGCATCTGGTATATGGTGAGTCAAAACGACTTATTTTAAACAACATTATTTATGTAACGTTATTTATGTTTTTTTTAAATAACCAACATAAACTGTTTTTGAATATTTTTTGTAAATTATAAATGTTGCAGAATTCTAATTGAAAGTATTTTTCTAAAATTATTAAAAATGGTCGTTATAATATTGTTGTGCATGCCTTTGATGTTCAAAATTCTCCACGCACATGTATGATTCATAATGTCATTGTGCTGATTGCAACACCGCTGACAGAATATGAAAGAGAAAATATGTGAAGAATGAAATAATTTAACCACTAAATGATTGTTTAACAACGCGTAATTGCTCCCATGAATGATGACGTTGAGACTTGTTTTAGACACTAGAGCTTCTTTGCATAGTATAAATAGAAAAAGTATCCTTGATCTTATACTTGAAACTGTTACTAAAGAAAGCTGTCTTATCGAACTGTGTCCAAACAAAGACCTAAATATAGGAGATAGTAATAAACAGTGGAATATTCTGGTCACCTCTAGTTTCTTTTGCATTGCAATTCTGAAGGAACTACAGAATTCATTAACCTAAAAACTACAGTGACGTTTATTGACACAGACAGGAAAATGCTTCCACAGACAAAACATTATAAGAGACAATGAGTGAGGATAAAGGAAATGTGTGTCA
Organism: Pimephales promelas; assembly: GCF_016745375.1. The sequence goes on from NW_024121233.1 coordinate 8,393,850, forward strand.
CGGATTAATTAAATATAAACGTCCTTCACGTGGAGCTAATGGCATAATATGATTGATGGGTCTTTTGTTTGGTCTGCATATATATATATATATATATATATATATACACACATATGTATATATATGTGTGTGTGTGTGTGTGTTTATTAGAATACTATAATTTTAATTATGTGGAATGTATTATGGAAGTGAATTATGCGAACACAATAGACCTGTATTTGTTTACTTCAAACAAAATTATTAAAAAATCCAAATAATAAACTAAACAATAAACTTTGTTAATCAGAATACGTCGGAGCAATTTATTCCAATGTTTTTTGCTGTTTGCTTTTGCCTAAAAACTAATTTATCTAAACATCTATATTGTGTATATATATATATATAATTATACCGGTATATTCTCTGTCCTTTTCAGCTCATCAATGCAGTGGTTTTGTTAATCCTGCTGTCGGCTCTCAATGACCCAGTCCAGTACCACTACCACCTCACCAGCTCCGAACTCGGCACGGATTTGGACGTCATGGACGATGCAAGTACGTTTGAGACATTTAATCTCCCATAGATATTCAATCCCAGTATGAACAAACAGATCAGCATCAACTTTTTAAGTTCAGCAAGAACTCAAAGACTGCTATCGTATTTCCTGGTGGTATCGGCACTGCTATAGATTCTGGCTCTGACTCTCATCAGCAGGATTCAAACTATGATTCCCTGTAATTGGTTTGGGCTGCTTTGCATCTGGCCTCTGTTATATGAAGCCTGTTTTGTAATAGGCGCTAAAGTAGACGGTTGAGTGTACTTTAGCATATGGAGGAGATTAGGTGGAGGGAGCTATTTCAAAGACCAGCACCAGTGCTCTCAATTTACTTACAGTCCTGAGAGCTCGAGCATCTCAAATTAATTTTATAGCCAGTGTCTCATTCAGAAGTGTCAGATTATAAAAACTGTAATATTAGCCGTTGACTGAACTGAATATTTAAAGAGGCCCTATTATTACAAAGTCTAGATGTTGTTTTTGGGGTCTGCTAGAATTGCTTTTCATGCTTGTAAGTCCAAAAAACACCTTATTTTTCACATATTTCATAGAATCCTGTAGAATTCAATCAGATGACAACTACGAAACTTTCAAAGTGTTTCCCATTTTTGTGTGGCTTAAGTATCCGTGGGTGTGACATCATGTCATTACAAATATATGTAATAGGTCCTCTTTAATGTTCATTGATAATATAAGACATTCCTAAAAAAGGCCAGAAATCTGCCTGTTGCCAGTGTGTTCAGTCTCCCTTTTAGAAACTAAAGAAGTTAGTTTACTTGTTTTCCTCCACTATGTGCTTACTAGGCTGTATTATTATCTGTAAAACATATTTTTGGCTAATTCAGTACTATAGATAGTACTAGGTCAGGTAACTTGTTCATGAGTGCCTGTAATGTCTTGTGTGCTCTAGGTTGAACTACTAAAATTTTAACTCAGACAGGCAATGTGACTGGCTCATATATCAGTCTTTAGCCTTTTCTGATAAATTAGTAAGTTTGTTTATGCATTAATCATTTAGAATGCCAGAATGAGCATTCATGGTCAGAGTTTACCAGAGTGGTTTACCAACAGATTATTGAAATGATGCAAAATTATCATTTTAATGAATACAATTAATTACAATCTTCAAAGATATATTAATGTATTTTCATAAAAATGTCAATGCATAAATAACATTTATTACAATTTACATACAATCTATTTCAGTGCATTTCATTATAATTTCAATACATAGTATTTCACTCTAAAATGTAATTTACATAGATGTAATTTCCGATTTGTTATAGCTCTGGGCATTGACACAAATTTTCTTATCTGATTAACAAGCTCAATTTACATTTTATTTGATTCTGATTCGCAAAGTCTTTTTCATTCAGTTCAGTCTGATCTGTATTTTTTTGGTTTACCTGACTAAATCTACATGAGTTAATGTCGATTCAGGTTCATTTTTGTTTAGATATAAATCATTTGAGTTAATTTTTTATTACATATACATCATTTTGAGTTTACTTTTGATATAGCTTTGAACCGTACAAGGAGGTAATCTCTAACTTTGCATTACTGTAATATTTACATTTAATTAACATGAAAACTACAAAACAGTCAAATTCAGTAACATTTTTTTAAACATTTTTTTTAAACATAATTTAGTAAACCAAGTTTTTTTAGTGAGCTCAGTTCAAACTCGACTAAAGGGTAAGATTTGCTGGACAGCAAAATAATGTTCAGTGAAATTCTTCTCATTTTAAAAGGATTTTAATGAAATATATTATTTGATTTCAGACTCAAATTGAAAAATCTTTCTTCCTATATCTTTACTCAATCCTAGATATTGGCCATTAAACTCAATATTCACTGTGCATGAATACATGATCTGATGTGGTTTTTCTTTCCTCCACAGACATGTGTATCGCTGCCGCAATCTCATTGCTGATGATTATGATTTGTGGAATGGCAACCTATGGTGCATATAAGGTTTGACTATTTACTTATTCAAATTCTTCCATCATTTATTTACTCACCATTATGTTGTTCCAAACCCATAAGACTTTCTTTCTTCACATTGAATACAAATATTAGGTTGAAATGAGATTTAAGGATCATTTAAAGCTTATTCTGATTCTGCAAAAATTGGTTTGTGCCGAATAGTAAAATGATTTCTTTTTTTCTATTTTTTAGCAACATGCTGCATGGATCATTCCTTTCTTCTGCTACCAGATCTTTGACTTTGCTCTTAACACACTGGTAGCAATAAGTGTTGTTGTTTACCCCAACACCATACAGGACTATCTTCAGCAGTTGGTAAGGATCTCATAACTTTTGAGTTTTTGATATCCCAAATTATCATTCTGTTAGTGACTCGTTGTGTCATTATGTTTTAACAGCCTGGGACCTTTCCATACAAAGAAGACTTGATGTCCACAAACAACTTGTGCCTAGTATTAGCAGTGCTTCTCTTTGTTGGATGCATCTTAGCCTTTAAGGTAATGCGAAACAACTGTACTTTCCCTTTGTTTTGATCCGCCAGTTCATTTTTGGTTCGCTATAGCTAGATGTGGTGCACTGTAAGATGACTAGTGCTTCAGGCGAACACTGTGTTGTCCTTCTAGAAGCCTGACTTTTCCAGAGGACTTCAGATGTGATACAAATGGCTTTATGACAGCCTGCGCGCATTAGAGAGAGGCAGATTACTCTTCTGGGATAAACACAGTGTGCTAAAATTAACCTCTTAGCTTGCCTCCCCATGCTGCATGCATGACAGTCTAATAGGTTGTTTGTTGCATTGTGATCTGTCTAAAGCAATATGAATTAAAATTATTGTAAATTCAACCAAAGATTTAATATGGTTAGAAATGGCAGATATGGTCGACATTTTTTAGATTAGTAAGTATTGTACTCATTTAGCAATTCCTCGAATATAACAGTAAATAGCTGAGGTTATTATTAAAAATGGGGGAAAAAAAGTGAAAAAAGAAAGGTGACCAGTTTTTGCACATTAAATGTAGGAAAAAATGTTATTTGTCCCATATGTTCTTTTTATATATTTTTATAAAAATATGTAAGGCACTGTATCTGTGGCTCATTAATTGTATTGCTAAGCCATATGCGCGTGATTTATGATGGTGTTTTATTTAGCATCAACGGCTGTTCTTTCTCTTTAGGCTTACCTTATTGCCTGTGTCTGGAACTGCTACAGATACGTCAGTGGAAGAAGCATTACAGAGGTCCTGGTTTATGTCACCACAAATGACACTACAGTAAGTCAAGGGTTTATTTCAACATACACTGTTTTGTTTCTTTACATTCACATTTGCATATGCTTTCATAGTGAACACACATAAACTGTTATAATACCATTCAAAGGTTTGGGGTTTGTTCTCTTTTAGTCAGCAAACATGCATGAAATTGATCTAAAGTGCCATTAAATACGTTAGAAATATGAAATAGAAATCTTTCTATTTCACAATAAATGTTGTTCTTTTGAACTTTCTATTCGAGAATACTAAGAAAAAAGTGTTTCATGGTTTCCACAAAAATATTAAGGAGCACAACTATGTTCAATATTATTTATAATAAAAGAAAATGGCTCCAAGACTAAATCACATTTTAATATGTATTTTATTTTCAAAGCTATTTTAAATTGAAATCATGTTTTTACTGTAAAAATATATAAAAAAAAATCTTATGAACCAAAACTCTTGATTAGGGATTAGAATCCAAGGGCGTTTGATTATTCATTTTCAGATTTTGATTCCATTTAAAAAAAATCGAATTCCTCAGTAATTCTATGTATGATTCTTTTTTTTAGTACATTTGAGAAGGGCCCCAAATAATTAATCCTAGCGTTTATTATTACCATATACATATGAGGTTTATATTTTATAAAAAAAAAAAATACTGGATAAAAACAAAGTTATTCTGTAACATCTAAATTACATTAAAATTAAAAAAATAAATAAATTGCAAAATAATTATCTTCTGAATGTATATATTTAATATTTGTTTAGATTTAGATTCATAAATAGCAATAAATATATATTTTAAACTAACTAATAAAAGGACAAAAGCAGATAACAAAATTACTAAAAAAAAATTAAATAAAAGCCGATTCAAAATATGATTAAAACTAAGTCATTTGTTCACAAATTATGCTACACTAGTCATGCTGCGTATTAGTCAGCTAAAAAAATATAAATGGTCATGAAACATTAACACAAATAAATAAAATCATCCAGTTCTCAGTTCCTGGTACACATAATTCAGTCATAAAAAACAGTCACGTAGCCTGCTCTAGAGTTTATCTTTGCACAGCTATAGGGGATGTTCTGATGTGCATCCCAGCAGGATCATGAATAATGACGCTCTCCTCGTGCCCTCAGTATTGTTGAGTCAGTGTTTATGGAGGGCATTAGAGAGGGCACTGTGCTGTGCTTCTAATCCAGTACTCTCTGCCAGAAGAAATCCTGTCTTACTGTCTCTGTCTATCTGTCCTGCTGCTCTGTTGACCCTCACAGCCCTCCAGTCACTGACAACACGCATATAGCAAGAGTTACATTTAATGCATTTGACAGGCGCTTTTATCTAAAGTGACTTTTAGTGCATTCAAGATGTACGTTTATCTGTATTTATGTATGTATGTATGCATGTATAAAAATATTTGTATTTTTGGGGGTGGGTGATGATCAGACTAATTGGATTGCCCGGGTCACTCAGCTGAATTCCACAGATGTCCTTCCAGCATAATGAGTGTTCAGATGCATTAAAAAGAGACAAAAAGAATAGAAGTAAAAGGCCATTGAGAAACATGGGGCTTTTCACTATTCAGCTGCAGGCCGTTACGTAACTGTCCACACTTGTTCGGTTCATTTGAAATCCGCTCGGTCGACGCATTTCAGCCATCCTGACAAGGTGTGAACGTGATCCCCTCAGGGCATTCGTGACCATATTACTAATTAGCTTTTCTTTTCATTGCAGTACCTAAACAAAGAATGTGGTTTTTCCGAATTTTGGTTGGCCTTTCTATACAGGGAGGATTAACGTTTCTCTGCAGTGACGGAAGAGGGTGAAAGAGACCCTCTTACCCAGAGTGGCTTGAAAATGCTCGGCCGTGGTTTACAAAGCGTAGAGAGAAAAGAGATTTTTGGGCATAAGGCGAGCAGGGTTCGAACCTGAATTTTCCACATGAGCACCATATCTCAATGGCTATTTTCAGAATACATACTGTGCTACTTTTACTATTTCTTCAGTATATAGTAGTATGTATACTAACATGCAATTTAGATATTTTGGCTACAAAGATACAAATGTATTATTTTGGGGCCTTAATTTAGCTTTAGAACAAATTCTATGTGCGGGGCTTCATAAAAATATGTATTTCTCAATGCAAGGCTCTCCACTAGGCTACCATGTCCAATGTGACAAAATAAACCAGAAGTAATATCAGACATGAGATCATGAACCTCTTTTTTTGACTCACTATGCAAGTTAGTTGATGTGTTATTCCAAAAATTGAGTTTTAATCTAAAATTTAAATTTCCAAGACTAAGATGGTTATAGACCATTTTGCAATATGTAAACCACACTGGTCCAGAAACACTTCCTGTTTCAGTTTGTAACTGTTTTCTTTATTTCACATGTAAAGAAAACATCTTAAAGATGTTTAACTTTTTGATTCAGTTTTATGTGTTCTGTTGGTTGTATTTTATCCCAGCTTTTATGTAACGTTAGTGTTAAAAAACTAAAACGGGAAGTGCTTCTGGACCAGTGTTGTTTACATCTTGCAAAATGGTCTATATGTCAAATGTATAGTTTACTACTCTTTAAAACGTTTTATTGTGTATATTAATGTGCTGTTTTACGGACTATTTTAATAGTTTATAGTATAAACCGCACAATATTCAGTTCGAAGCAAGCTAATGTTCATCGCAAAACAGTGCTAACGTGTCATTAGCATGTGTGCTAACTGCTACAGCGCAAACTTATTCCTGATTCGTCTAAGGATACAGCATACAGAAGAAATGGGGAAACTTGTTATATTTACTAATATGTTACTGTATTAATTTCAGGTACTACTTCCACCCTATGAAGAGGCGATCGCCATTCCACCGAAGGATCCCCCTCCCCAGTACGTTTCGGCTTGAGAATCGCACTGATTTCTTATTACGCTGCCCCCAAACCTTCTCCAAAGAAACAATCTCTCGTCACAATAGCCCATTCCGTTGCCCCGGTCTCCTGTGTGTCGCTGTGTGAAGTAATTCTCCTCTCTGGAGGCAGCAGTGTGACTTTGAGACGCCCTTCCCTCGACAAGGCTACCCAGCTGTCCTGGCAACCCAATGCTGTGTCAGCTCCAATCTGATTTGCACTTTTGGCGATTATGTGTGGCACTGGCCTTTTTAATACTGTGAACTTCTCAGTAGTGTTGTCGTCTACTGATATACCTGAGATTTGAATGCAGCGTGCATGATAAACACGGGAGTTACGTAGGAGCACTTTTCAAATGGGAATTACCTAGAAATGTACTGAATGTAAGAAGCCGGCATTTTCACTTTAATTTCTTTGTACTGTACGAAATGAACAAAATTTGAACTCTGGTTCAGAATATAACTAAATTAGTTGGGAAAAAAATAATTAACAAGCAATGCTACTCAATTTTATCTAACAAAGTGAAATCTTTCAAGTCTTCCTTTATACACAATGCAATAATTTGTTAATTTAGTCTTTTTTAACAAATTTATTACTAATCATTACTTAGATGTTGCAAGGACCAGTTGTTCCTGCTGTGAACAGTTATAAAGCTCTATACATTTAATATACGTGATTACTCTGATTTAGATGAGAAGTCAATTAGTTTAATGATTCTGTTCGCTTGCAAAATGTTTGTGATTTCCCCCCAAAAAATTTGCGTGCGTTTGCGAAATGTTTGCGTTCCCCTGAAAAATGTTGCATTTGCTTGCAAAATGGTTGCGATCTCCAAAAAAAAGTGCGTTCGCTTGCAAAATGTTTGCGTTCTCAAACTTTGCTAAAATCGAGAAACTCGTGAGGGCCAAAAAGGTTTTGGAAACGAACGCAAAGTTTATTGGGAGAACACAAAACTCCTGTGAGAGAACGCAAAAGCATTGAAACCTTTAGGGGCCCAGTCACACATCAGATATGATTATGTGTACAGAAATCTGGGTTAAGGTGCAGTTACATTTACTGTTTCAATAGGAATCCACGCGATTGTGATGGCGAAAGATTTCCTTCGCAGATTTCGCAACAGATTTAAATTGGTAATGCAAATTTACCGCGTTGATGAACAGAAAGTTACTTGTTTTCAAAGCGACTTCTGTGTGAGCTGTGTTTCATGCATCACTACACTATTTGACAATAGTCGATTGACTTTTTGCTCAAAAAATGTCAGTAATGTGGCCACATGTTTACAGTGAGGCAATTAGAATGGAAGTGAATTGGGCCATCCGTAAATGTTAAAAATATTTCAATGGTACACCTAAAAAATATGATTTTAGTGTGAAAAAAATGTGATTATATCCGATTTTACTACTTCTTTGCCATGACATGTAATGCCTAAATAGCTAAATTGACTTTAAAACGATTTAAACATGCATCTTAAACCGCTTAAAACACAGAAATATTAATGCTTTCATAAAATTAGAAGCTTCACTTTTCTTCTTTAAAATAATCCAAAAATGTTCCCCATTCACTTCCATTGTAAGTGCCTTGTTTTTTGTTTTTTTAGAAATATATTTTGTGATAAACAATATGCCGCATATTTCAATTGATCTAAACGTTCATTGAACCAGGACAGTGCTCCAATGAATAAATGAGAATTATGTGTAAGGAAATAGAGAAGTAGGATAACTTTTCTGTCATTTTCACTAGGTTACAATCTCAGACTGCAATGTTTTTGCACATATGAATATTATGTATTCATGTTATTGTCTGTGAATGGTGTTAATCAGTAATTGTGACAAATTAAAAGTAAATTACGTTACTGCCGCCAGTAGATTAGCACCTAGCTCAGTTTAAGTAACATGGCATCTCCCCAGTCATCTCCAAGCTTCTGTTATTGGGAACATTTTTCATTTTTATATACAGTGGCTATGCAAGGGTATTTTGTAACGTGTATCCATAGCTGACAATGATTAAGTACTTACATTTAATCACCATGTAACAATAGGTATAGAAGCATTAATGAACGTATTAGAGATTGATACATATAACCATTTCCTTTCATTGTTCTAAGCGTAGACTTTCATCTTCATTTCAGCATCTCAGATTCAGCTTCAAGAAAGCAATGTTTTTCGTGTCTCAATTTTCAAAGTATTCTGTGTATTTGGAATTTTTCTGTTGGTATCAATTGTGACCTGTACATTTCAATTATTGTCATCATATTCCTCATGAAAATGGAATGGTTATCAATGAATATCACAAAAATGAATTCTCATAAACCCAGAATAATGTTTGTCAGTAGGTAGAGTGGCTGTGAGTGTTTGTCTTTGTCTTGTTACACATCTTGTATTGGGTTGACACTGGCTTATGTCTTATTCATAAACAATAAAATATTACAGTAATGCGTCAATATGGCTGTGCATCTCTTTGTCATGCAGGTGACTAAATGAAGATAAAGGAAGTACAGAATTATATTATTCATTATTAGTGACCAGTATTATTGGTTTTGTAACGTTTACCTTTGCCTGATTTGAGAAAGATTCACCTACTTTTATTTCTGGATGAGCATAACTGTCATCCAATATACAATTCATCCACTGACCTATTTTTGATGGTTTGGATTCCAAGGATACTGTCCAGTGATGCATTATAATAACAGCCTGCATGATGTCTTTTCAGAAGCGCTGTTGAAATCTCATGTAAAGTTCCCTATTCATCCTTTTAATTTTTTGCAAGCTCACTGAACACACTCATCATATCTGTGTGGGTAATAGAATTAGGCTTCAAAAACTGACGACACGTGACTGAGGAAACTAGGGCAATCACTTCACTGAAGAGAGCTTTTGATGTGTTCTCTGCTCAAGCGCTTTAGGCCTGTCAGTTTTATTTTTGGCCTGAAAATCCTTAGGAAAAAAAAGTATGTCGATGCAGCAGCACGTTTCTAATGTCTACAATATTGCCATCATAGAATGTCAAGGGCTGTACTCAATCAGTAATATGTAAAAAAATATATATATATGCTTCTTTGATCTAGGCCTAATAGACTAAAATTAAAATGCAATTATCCCACACTCATCTTATTTAGCATGTTTGCTCTATATTTCAGTTCTGTGCACTCACAATGGTCAAATTATGAAAATCCAGATTATATATATGCGTGGATTTTATACAAAAAGCTGATTCACAAGAGCATTCAGTGAGATAGATGAAAAAAGAAATATGTATATAGTTATATATACTATATTAATATATATAGTTCCATCTCTCATGCAGTTTTATGCATTAAACAAATGCGGAGACAAAAATAACCCAAAAAACCACAATAACCGTTTCAACCAATTTTATTATTAATAAAGATCTGGTGGGAATGGCTCTACTTCTCCCCCTGCTGCTGGTCTGGCATGCTTCTGATGATGTCAGAATCGCCTGGGAATACGAGAGGAAGAATATTACAATTTAATTTACAATGTATAGCATATTTGTTTTCATTCAGATAATCTAGATTTCTACTTCTGAAACAGTGCAAAACATACCAGCAACCTTTTAAATCTACATTGACTTTGACATGGTTTTTAGAGTTTGAGTTACTGAACTCGGGAAAGTGGTACAGTGTTCCTCTGTGCAAATACAATAGGTACAAGCGCTCATTTGTTCATCTTCCGATGATTAATGTTTTATGTCACGTACTTTTTGTCTTTTAACCCTGTATACTGTATATCTGTGATTGAATATTATGTATGGACATGATATATTACTTTTGCACAAGCAGATTTTAGAAAATGGTGATTTGCTATTTGCACAGCTCTTAGTGTAGCCATAATGTTTTTATGTACTTTTGTCTGTTAACTGTTTTAACCCTTTACCCCTGTTCTGACTTGTAATCTGTTTGTAGCAATCTCTTTATATCCCAAACTAATTTTTCCTGAGGGAGACAAAGATACTTTGATTTTGATATAAATAACCCATTAGTGCGAAATTAACAATACAGTATGACGGGGAAAGTTATAGGCAAACGAAATTACTAGATCAAGTCGTATCAGTTCTGCCAGTGAATACACACCAGGGTCAATGATGGCCAACGTGCACACCCTGTAGTATTTGCCACAGGCTGTACCGAGCTCAATGTTGTTTCCACTGTAATGATGAACTCCGGTTTTGGCCAACATAGCGTAGTACTCAATTTCAGATTTCCTGGAAAAACATCATGAATCATTCAAAATTATTCTTAACCCTCACAGGCCACAGATTATTTTCATGGTGACAGCAGATTGACAGAAATATTTTAGCAGGGAAACAACACACACCTCAGAGCAGGACAGTTATTAGCCAGGATTACCAGCTTGGCTTTTCCTTGGCGAATCATTTTCTGAGACTGCTTGTATCCGAGAACGTATTTACCGCTCTTCATCACAAGCTGCAGTCTAGAGTTGATGGACTCCAGGGACTTTTTCTGTAAAGATGAAGATATGGAACAAAAATAAATACACCAAGCACAGAATGTCAAGAAATAAGCTTTGTCTGTTTCTGTTCAAGGCTTCAAAATTGGAATAACCATTTTGAGACAACTTCCAAAATATTTTAAACAAAGTGTGCTCTGCTATAGCAATATTTGGAACCGTTTTTCAGTTTTCACTTTATAAGCTAGACAATTTTAAGATCTGGCTCTCAATCATATATTACACACACACACATATATAAAATATAAAGTTTTCTATATGGACTTCTTCGCTCTGATGTAAAAAGATTAAAAAAAAACTCTGGAATGTCATTCCGTATTTAATGCTTTTCACTTAGAAAATGACTTTGAAATAAACAAGTTTATATGTCAAATGTTTAACATGCAAATTGTCTAATTTCTTTGACTCAGGTGTGAATCCTGCGTTTTAATCTCGACTATATCACAGTAATCAAACATTTATTCAGTCTTTAACACAATTACATTTCTTAAGCAATTAAAAACCTTTCGCACTATGAAGTTAACTTCAGTCAGTGCACTTATGGTGACATGTACAATGTTTGTATCATGTTAATTTCACAGACAACTATAAAATCTCACTGACACTTCATAAGCAACAGTTACACTTCCTGTACAACATTTATAAACAGTAGGGTGTGAATATTTATTAAATGCGCTTTTAGTAGACGATAATAAACCACGTTTTCAGGGTATACTTAATATATTAATGTAATAAATTTTTAGAACAACTCCCTTAACTAGAAACACCCAGCGCACCTAAACAGCTAACGTTAAATACTCAGCCCATACAACTCCACGCCAGCGAGATAAACATTTGCACAATATAATAACTAATATCAATTAAACTGCGTAACAATAGTCATATACATGTGCATGTAAACATTTTAGTTTTTTATAATCAGGCCTGTAGGGAGCTTCCACGTGAAGTTGTCCAGCATGCGCTGCATCGCGCTCCACTCACCGTTTTCTTAGCGGCCACCATTTTTCCTGACTAGTCCGATCTGGCCAACCTGAACACAAAGAAGCGATAAATCAAGATCTATACTTTCAAAATAATGCGCTCGTAGTCTTCGTAACACTTTTAAATGGATTATTTTAATAATTTCCAGCAGAGCTGCGCTCACCTCCTGATTACACCAAGATGGCCTCGTAGAGAAAGGGCTTCCCAGCGTGCACCGCGCGCGTAAACCTCACGCGCCCGCATCGCGAGACCACGGAACCTCGAGATCACAGATCTCAAAACAGTCACTCTGGGACGTGTAGTCAAATAATCGTTGGTGTAGGCAAGTGGTTCTCAACCTTTTGACTCCAAGGCTCCTCGTTGTCCACCACAACAATTATTTCCACCTGATAAAATATTTTAGAGCTTGGCAGACCTAAAAACATCCAGCCGTACTCCAAACCGCTTTATCCTCTGCAGGGTTTGCGGGGCGTCGCAGCATCTCTGGCCACAGGCGGGGGGACACCCTGGATAGATGGTCAATCAATCGCAGGGCTACCTAGAAGTAGGCTATATTATAAAATTCACATGGAGTTATGATTATTTGAATTTATACAACTTGCATGTTCAGAAAAATTGTACAGCTGAAATAAACTTTTACAACCATTTGGTGTGTCTATGGAAAATATGATCCACTTGTGAACTGGTATTTACCAGTGTGTTGCGTTCAAGTGCTTGTCGTAATGTGGTAAAAAGATGGAGATCCAGACCTGTTATTTATTTAGCTAAAACTATCGTAGATTGCTACAGCAAGAAAATGATTTATGAAAATTCAAATGGTATGCTGTATACATAGTTTCTAGATCATGAATAGTACACATTTTTACCATTCACAACTCTTGCGTTGCTCACCGCCATTTTGAAAAAGTTAAAGGTTATCTCACTTCGGGAACTCGTGCATCAAAATATGTTGCCCAGTGGAAAATAACACATGAGGGGGTGTTCATGTGCATTTTCCATGTCGTCTTACAATAATTATAGCACGTGAATGCATAATAAAATAAATTGTATGTTGTTTTCTGATAAAAAAAAAAATGTATTACCCAAAATATAACGTCATAATGATAAAATTGTCCTTATATTGATGGCAAATGTTGTTTGCAACATTTGCAATACTTGGTGCTATGGTCAAACAAAAGAGATTAAACAGCACGTTGCCCGTTACACAACGCATTGTTGTGTCAAAACATGTTGCATTTTGAAACATTAGAATAGTAGATATGAAGAAACAACAATGTTCTTTTATTTGTCATCCATCTTCCTCCAGATTCCTCAATCAAAATGATCACACTGGAACATTTTTGTGTGGGACATCCACACACAAAACCAGGGCTATAAACCTCACTGCCAGTTTATAGTTCACTAATGTTGTTTTTTTAAAAGCTGTAATCAAGAGGACTGTGTGCTCATGGACTATGGACTTTTACTTTGCATTCCCATGCACGCTTCCTGTGCTTTCTTAACCGGTTTACTGATTGTTCCACACCTGCTTCTCATTATGGGCATTAACTCCTGAGCATGTTCCCAAGGTGGTGTTGATTTGTGAACTTTTCATTGTTATGAGATTCTCCTCATCTTCATTTTCCTGAATAAATGTTGTGTCCATAGCCTGAACTTTTATCTTGCAACTGTGAGTGGTGTTACAGTGTGTAAAATGACCTTTATTGACTCTTTTCATGATTGTTGGATGCAAACCATGAATGGGCCTACTCAAGGCAATTTGGAGCAATTGTTTGTGCAGGCCTAAAGTGCAATAAAGTGCCCAAATCCCCTCTAGTAAAATATCAGCCTGACCAGGTATAGGCCTATGCAGGGAATGATGGTTTACCTTTTAGCAAGTTGTCCTTTAATTGCCTGTTGCAAATACTATTTCACCTATAGTCTTCTTTTCTTTTATGTTATGCTACCACATTCAAAGCCTTGCTCCTCTGCTTTTAAAAGCATGGTTTCCAGTCAGAGTCTGATGAGCTGATGATTGTAATCAGGTGTGCTAAATAAGCAGGACATACAAATGTATAAAAATCTAGGTCCTCGCTCCCAATAATAATACTAAAACCCTTCTGTGTTACACGGTGTCTCATAACAGATCAGAGATCTTGATAAGTTCGATTAACGCGATGGAGGTGGACAAATATATCTTGACTGAGGCGCTCTCTGCCATTCTGGGAGTCAATGTGAAATTGCAGTCAGATTGTAACTTAGATGAAGCCAATAAACTGCAGATTGCCAAACTGACATCTCTTGCCCTTCTTAAAAATGGTATGACTTCTCTGACTTCTTCTCTGTCGCGGTTGGCTGTTGAAACCCCGAGAAGCAAACGCTCGAGCTCTTCTCTCCGGAAGGAGTTATTTGTGATTTCAGATGACTTTTTCGATCCGAAGTTTGACTTTGACTTTACGAACAAGTCCAAGCTCGACTTTGAAGCCTGCATGCGCGGGGACGAGCCGTACCAACGGCCCTACGGGTGGATGCGATTCGCTCTGAAGGTGCGAGACAAATACCCGGACGGGAACGATTGGCTGGGATCAGATGGATGGAGGAGCCATTCTGCGCGCGGTGAGTGGCCAGTCTCCTACCACGGAACAGACTTACAGGGGGCTGAGGGCATCATACAGTCTCAGTATATGTCAGGAGACCGTCAGGCTTACGGAAGAGGGATTTATTCATCTCCAGACATCAACGTGGCAGACGTGTTCGCAAGAACTGAGAGCTTCATTTCGCAAAAGAATGGAAATACATACAAAGTGATCATGCAGAACAGAATCAACCCCCAGATTAGAGAAAAAAAGACCGAGGACATTTGGTTGGTCCCTATCCCTGAAGGCACATCAGTAGAAGATGAGAAAAAAATAGTGGAGAGTTCAATCCGCCCTTATGGCCTTCTGCTTAAAAAGATGTAGCGTGGGCCTTGTTGAAAATGTTCACATTGGAATTTCCTTCTCTTTAATTAATGTTTGTGTTGCCTTATTGGGTGTCAGATTTGTTTAGCCTATTGATTTCATAATTGTAAAAGTATAATATGGGGTATCTGTGTTTGTGAAGAGAAAAAATAACTTTATTTTGAATTAACTGATGAATTGAGGAAAAATGTGCGTCTATAGGCCTACTGTATTGTATATAGGGATGGATTACCATATTGTATTAAAACTGCATATAAAATGTTTGTTTTTCAACTTATTTTTTTGCAGTGAAAGATTAGTTTTTATTCAAATATGTAGCATGCATGCACGTATGTTTAGAAAAGCGTGATCGTTTTTACTTCTTGTAACCAAAGCCATCAGATGACTTGGCTGTGGTTACAAGAGGTAAAATCTATATAAATTCTGTTCGTTTTCTCACACAAACCACTCGTTTCATGTCTTAGGCCGTCAATGTGACATTCACGAGTCATTGAATCATGTTTAATTTGGACTTCGCATGCTCTTTGAGGTGGACCCCATAGACCTCCATTATATGACTGATAGACACAGACGGTTTGATCTAAAAATATCAAAATTGAAACTACTGTGGAAACAACGATGCCTATCTTGAATGCCCTTGAGGTAGCTAAAACATACCAAAAAATAATTTCAAAGTGAACTATCTCTTTAATTACCTCGTTCGGTCCCTGTGTATAGCCCTGTCAGTTCTTGTCTCATTATAAGTGGTTGTTTGGTTTAAATTCATATATTCCTGAAGAGGAGTCATTTTAAGTTTGTTTAAATAAAATAACTGCAAGAGATTAGACCCTGTTTTTTTATTGCAACAATTGTGTGACAATGGTATTAAAACCCTTTAGGGGTCTTTTGTTACAACTTTACATAATTTTAGTGTTACATTACCATGGTGGTGTGTTGTATTTATGTGCATGAAAACTGCAAATTCAATATATTTTTTACTTCAGTGTGTGCAAAAGCTACGTGCATGATAACCTTTAATTCATCAACATGTGTTTCTTTACCTTCAGTGGTTATAGGTTTAGAAGTTCATAAAGTTGATAGGGTCTTGTGCACTGACATCATCCATAGTTGTAGATTTAGATATGGAAGGTAGGAGTATTCATTGTATCAAGATGTTGTTAGGGTTGGCCAGTGCTACTCCAGAAGTCACCTGTAGATGTCGCCAAAATCATGATGTCACGTTTTAAGTTAAGAGTTCATTTAACAGAGGGTTACAGATTTAAACCGATATTTTGGTTTTTAGAACACATAGTGTCACATAACCAATCATTTCTTTACAAAAATACATATTTTTATCAGAGAACCAAGACTAGGAGTTCACTGCTGTTTAAGCATTGAACCGTGACCTGCTACGAGAGAATAAGGGCTGGTTTGCATATGACTGTCATTCCCACACACTCACCCAATGTGTTACCTGGTTAGGGAATGACTGTCTATATCGAGTGCGCTTTAAATTAGCGCAGTCTTCCTGCACTTGAAGTCGATGCGCGCCGCTGGGAACGACAACACTCAACAAAGTTCTTGGCTTCACTCACTCTTGTCCCGTCAGAGGAAGACACGATGGGATGCACTTCCAGCACTCAGACCACAGCTCAAGACACAACACGACCCAACACCAAACATGATGGGAACACATCAGGTAAGATTATACAGCCCCCAAACTCACATTTGTGTAATGTCAGATATTGTCGATTTGCAAGGTGTTTCATGATGAGAAGGAAGAATTTCTGGTAGCCTATTTAGTGTATATTTTGATAATGCTATTGTAGATCATTAAATGAGAGGAAGATTACAATCTTCAATTGTAATGCCACTTCAGAAGTGCTTCTAAGCCACCTTTGCAGTGTAAATTTGGTATTACTTACTTTTCGGACCCTGGGTCAACCTAACTTGAAATTGAACCCTCAAGCTTTGTGTAAGGCACCCAAGATCCCTATCCAGAATGCTGTCATCAGCCCAACATGCAGTTTAGATCTACTTGACTCCAGAGTCACTCATAGAGAATCTTACAGTATCCATTACATTGGAAGTCCCCATGGAGGAACCTAAGGTTAAAACGCCATGCCCAGATCCTAAACCATTAGACTTTAAATGAAAGTTACAAGAAAAAATATGTTTTATGATAACTGATAACTGAACTTGATAACTGGCTTTAAAATTATTAACATGAACACTGTGATGTACAGTATTGTGTATGTATTACATTTATATTTAGCATCTGATAGATGTTTTTATTTAAAGTGTTTTTAATCACAAACTGTTGCATTGAGTATCTAGAGGAACAAAATTTCACACTTCAGTAAATGTAATTATAAATGGTGAAATGCTTAAAATAAATGCTTACGGTTACTTATTAAATTCTTTCCTTTATTACATTCCTTTTAACAAAATTTTGATGGTGATTGCAATCTCGTGAGCATTCATAAACTGATACGCGTTTAAAAAGTGCTATACAAATAACAACTGCATTTGAATAGAATTTTGAATTTAGTTGTATTGAATTCAATTTGTCAAACAAATTAGGGAAATTTGTATTTTGTTTTGTTGCTGTGTTTGTTTCTTGAACCATCACACTGTTGCAATGGTGATTTCTTGGAATTTGAGGAAAAACATTCTGGTGATCAGAGGAGGTCCTCCACACCTCAGGTGCTCCTTCGGGGGTGGTGATGCATGCCACCCTGCTAATGGTTACATCCTGGATCTGAGAAGGTTTCATGTAAATGTTGTGTACTTTAGATCACAGATGGCTGATGATGTCATAAACCTTTGATAGCTTTAATACATCCATTTTCTTCAGCACCTGTTGTTACATTAGTTTTCATTTATTTAACCAGGATGTCAATGTGTTTATTTCATTTTCATTTAACTAACAGTGCTGCTTCAATAACAGACCAGGCTTTAGTTTAGTTTACTGTTGAATTTAAAGAAGGCTTTTAAAATGTTGTCTTGTACCTTATCGACACTTGATACACAGAAGAGAAGAGAGAAATGACATAACAGATGCGTTTCATATTTCTGTTAATGAAATGTGAACTGTGGAAATTATTTAAATATAGTAAAATGCGTTGAACAGAGCTTAGTATACTGAACTTGTTTGGAAGATGAAAGCATTTTAAATACATTTAAATTGAGGTGTCTATTTTTTTTAAATATTAAAATTGAGATGTGTGATGTGTTGCGGTAACTCATCTGAAAAAAAAATTATAATTCTGTTTGGTGACACATATGGAATGTATGACGTTTGAATATGGAAATTTGTGGAGTTTTCAATGGAATTTTGTTGTCACAGATTCTATGCAGGCCTAGTTGTACGTTATTTAATATGCCTAAACAAAATTTATGTGATCTATAATATGAAGAAAGTAATAGTGAAAAAAAACAATTCTATTTTTTAAACCACTTATATATTTTTTAAACCATTATTAATATTATTTTAGATTTTTTTTAATGAAAAATCAGTGTGATATTGATATACTATTATATATATATACTATTATGGCTTTTGTTAATATTTTCAATTAGATGTTTTATATTTTAATTTTTTTTAAAAGTTTTAGGAATTTTAGTGTTTTTTTATAGTTTTTTTGTCTATAGTTTTTACAAAGTTGTAAGTTTTATTTAGTCTTA
The DNA here is from genome assembly GCF_016745375.1 of Pimephales promelas. The sequence continues at coordinate 8,412,596 of NW_024121233.1, forward strand.
TTTGATTACTTCAAATTAAACTGAAATAAAATGACAAAATGTTGGGTATTCTTTGAATTTTAATGATTCCAATTCCAATTCTGCACATCGATTCCAAATCTTACTGATTCCCAGTTTCCATTCAAATATGGTAAAAAGTCAAACATTTAGATATCAAACATATTTATTCTGATGCAACTAAATACCATGAAAAATAAATCAGCAGAAAACTAGAGTAACTAATATAAATTTGAAACATTATAAGGACAAGTGTACAGTCAGTAATACAATAAGAACAAAATAAATTCTACTACGTTCAGAAATTAAAATCAAATGTAAAACAACACTGCAGTTTTCTTTTTCTAAATACGATAAAGATTAATCCTTATTAAAGTAACAAAAGTTATTAAGTCATCAAGGGCGTAGGAATGTCTTTGACATTGAGGGGACATATTGGCAACTATGAATCAACATCACTATAATAGTAACATACAGTTTGGTGATGTGGTACATGATGTGATGTGGCGGTCTGAGCCTTTTTGGGGCCCTAAGCTGAAATGGATTTGAGGCCCCCTCCTACTACGCGAAGTCACCTGTGCTTGACGATTATTGACACAAATGTCACGCAATAATGATACATTATAAATGAATACAGTGTTAATACAAAATAAACACTTTAAAAAAAATAGATGCCTACTTAAAAAAAAATTAACTTTTACTTTACTCTTTTTCTAACTCTTTGAAATTTCTTAAAACAAACCATCTCCAAATATATAAAAATAAATTATTTGCTAAAATAATGACATAACTGAGAAATCAGAATCAATGGGAAGGTTTAACCGGGTTTAAGGGTTTAACCTAACTATCACTCTGGGTTTGACTTGCTGGCAAAACTGGATCTCTTCTTTGTCGCGCTTTAAAAATAAAAGTTCCAAATGTACAGTCTTCAAAATTTACTGTCCTCCAGTCTTTGAAATGAAACGTAGGCTACGTTTAGATGTAATTTTATATATAGTTATATTTATTTAATATAATTTTAAAAAGAAGCATACACACAACGAGGGGTGTCTGTTTTATCTGTTTTTGTGACTAACGTTTCTTTAGTATAACCATGGAGTATAAAATTAAAAATATAAATTCTCTGTAATGCATTGGACTCTACTATCGGCGGAAGTTATCGAGCATCCCTAATGCTTCACCGGAAATACCACCGTGCATAGAGCCCATTGCCGAATTGTTTTCTTTCGCGTCTTCTTGCGCTTGAATGGTTTAAAACAAGATTAAAATGTACTCACAGGATTCGATAAGCAGAATAGAAATAACAAGTATCTGATTCATGATTCATTCGGGCCATACCCCTTGTTTTCGAGTGTACCCCATGGCCCTTAAAACAGAGTTACAAGGGCCAGGGGGTTGAAATATTCCCCTACGAAATGGAACAGCCCGTCATGAACATGAAACGTCATCAGTCGTCGGCGATGGCTCTGCCGTTACAGAGTTTTTAGGATTTCTCCATGACAACGACTGACAATCAGCACAGCTGCTCTTAACTTTGAGGAAACATGGTGATTATAACATTCCTTCCTCGAAATTTATGTCTTTTCTGATTCGGAAATGTAATTTCTTAATTTAAATGACTATAGTATTATTATAAGCGTAAATAAAGTGCATGGCATCTGGCGCTTAATTTAAAATGTTAACCGTTAGCGAAGCCATCTCGCCGGTGATTTGCGATGCATTCTGTGAACTTTCTCGTAGCCCTCCGTTTGGAGTGTGCCTCTGAAAAATCTCCGTTTTGAGGGCCTAACCCTTCGCCCTACCCCTCGTTTTCAACAAGAATCTGGACAAAACGGAGGGGTAGGGCCAAGGGGTGAATTGGGATTGAGCCTAAGTATCCGATTCCAGCGTTTCGATTCCCAAACCTAACTTAGCTACTCGGCAACTAACGTTAGATGAATTAAAACAAGTTAAGGTCTTTCATTTAATTCTTTGTGTTAATGTTTATTTTATTTCAAGTAGTCATGTTTTATTATTCTTATAAACTTGGTTAAAATATTTGTCTTGATCTCTAAGGGACAAGTAATGAAAATGGTGGTCCTGCAGCAGACTGTGAGACCATTCCAGACCAAACCCAGGCCGAGGAGTCTCCACAGACATCCAGTGCTGCTCCTGTTCACTCAGAGGAAATACAGAGCTCTACAGCTGCAGTAGCTCACAGTGAACCAGAAGCAGCTGCTGCTGAGGCCATCATGTCTGAACCTGCTGAATCCAACCCCTCCATGACAGCTGAAAATACTGAAGAACCAGCACCAGCACCAAGTGGTACGTTCCAAAATTTTAGGCAAGACTAAAGTCACTTTTCTGTCATTTTCAGTGAGTGAAGTGTCCTAAAAAACGGGTCCTTAAACGAATTCTTCTCAAGATCAAGATACATTATACCTTGTGTTCTGTGCTTGTGTATGCAAATGGTTTAGCTAGTTACCAGGGACGTATCTCTTGATGCAAAACACCTTGCACATTCTCTTTTGGCAATGAAGACTTCCTGAAATAACTTTTACATTCATTAACTTAACACTTCAAGTTAAAGGTGATAGTAGTGGTTTAAATTGGTAATAATGTGTTTGTTTAACTCTAGTTACCTGACAAGTGTCCTACTAACTGTTCCATGACCAAGGAGTATAACAGTGCCCTGCTTAGTTTCACTTTGGTTACCGAACTGAGGGTTTCTATCATACAAATATTCTTCCATCTGCTTGACTAACAAAGGATAGGAGAACTAAACCTTGAGAAGGAAACGATAGGATCTTGGCAACTAAAGCCAGGTTTCATTTAGACCGACAAGATTCATTTTGTGATTGTGAATATGCAATAAATCAGTGGGTTTTAAACTTTTTTTATGAGCAACCTTTTTTCTTTTTTAAATTGACACGACCCATACAGTAGCATATATACAACCATTTACATGCACAAATTAAGTTAAGCCTTACAAATGGCTGTCTGAAAACTGATAAATTCTGCCTTCAAAGGTCGGAAGGCATCAAGGCACGTCTGAATGCAGTGTTAGTTTCACTTTCTGTCTCCTGAGATACCTTAATTTGATCTATTTTTGAAGGCAGCATCTATCCTTTGCTGCCTTTGATATCCCCCAATCCTGTGCTTTCCATTCTGCGCGAGAAATTACCATTGTACTCATTAAATATTCACTTAGTATACTCCCTGAGCTTATTCACAGATCCAAAATACTGTTACATTTCAACTACATTTTTACATTACATTTACATTTTTCAACTAGTTACGTTCCAAAACTGACTACGTTTAACTGAATACTCGCCAAGACAGGTATTTTGACATCATTTTGTGTATTTGACCGTTTAAGAGCAGTAAGCCACTCATTTTGGTACTTGCCAGGCCTTACTTTCTTATAAATATACTTTCCTTACTTACTTTTGCTTTGTTGTTTGTTTATTTTGTAATTTAAGTTATTGCTGGTCCCACCTCTGAGTCTTGAACTTTGTTATATACACACTGATACACTCAACTAAAGGATTATTAGGAACACCTGTTCAATTTCTCATTAATGCAATTACCTAATCAACCAATCACATGGCAGTTGCTTCAATGCATTTAGGGGTGTGGTCCTGTTCAAGACAATCTCCTGAACTCCAAACTGAGGCCCCGTTTACACAAAGGGAAAACGCAGATATTTCCCTGCAGATTGGCCTGTCGTTGACATGAAAACCCCGTTTTTATCACTGAAAACGATTATTTCTAAAAACTCCGCCCAAAGTGGAGATTTCTGAGAACGCCGGTTATGTGTTGTCGTGTGAACTGGGAGAAACGGCGTTTTAGGTTCTCTATTGTTGATTCTGAGGATTCTGATTGGCTTGCATGGCTTTATCCTTCTCCTACACTGCCGCCCATAGGTTTGGCATAGTTATGATGGCGTATTTATGCGGGTGTGTGAACGATGTTATTTTTGAAAATGGAGAGGGGGAAAAAAATATTCGTTTTGCTAAATACCCAGCTTTGTGTAAACGTGGCTTGAATGTCAGAATGTGAAAAAAGGGTCATGTTTTTGGTGCAAGACGGGCCGGTCTGGTTATTTCTCAATCTGATCAGTTACTGGGATTTTCACACACAACTATTTCTAGGGTTTACAAAGAATGGTGTGAAAAGGGAAAAGCCTTGTTGATGCTAGAGGTCAGAGGAGAATGGGCCAACTGATTCAAGTTGATAGAAGAGCAACTTTGACTGAAATAACCACTCGTTACAACCAAGGTATGCAGCAAAGCATTTGTGAAGCCACAACATGCACAACTTTGAGGCGGATGGGCTACAACAGCAGAAGACTCCACCGGGTACCACTCATCTCCACTACAAATAGGAAAAAAGAGGCTGCAATTTGCAAGAGCTCACCAAAATTGTACAGTTGAAGACTGGAAAAATGTTGCCCTGTCTGATGAGTCTTGATTTCTGTTGAGACATTCAGATGGTAGAGTCAGAATTTGGCGTAAACAGAATGAGAACATGGATCCACCATGCCTTGTTACCACTGTGCAGGCTGCTGGTGGTGGTGTAATGTTGTGGGGGATGTTTTCTTGGCACACTTTAGGCCCCTTAGCGCCAATTGTTTAAATGCCACGGCCTACCTGAGCATGAGCATTACCCACAATATATAATATTTATATTGATTAAAATCACATTTTCCTAAATCATCTTGGCAACCCATTTTTTTTAAGTCTCAGGGGGTTGAAAACCTGTCCAATAAATAATTGAATAAAAATGTATGCATTCTTTTCATCTTTATCCATAGTTATTTTGGTCAAATCCTAATGGTGGTGAGGGCCACAACATGCCTCATTATCTGAATTTCAAATGTGAATGACATTTTATCCACCGATGCAAAATGCAAATATCTTGGCTGCAATGTGGAAAAAGGTTGACATTGACAAATACATAATGACTACCCACAGAACAGAATACATACCAGAATGCAGCAAGAAATAATAAAAAGAGTTTAAAACTTTTAGAAAAAGTCCTGAAAAGAAACAATCGCCAAATGGTCTCGGAAAACAGCTACATTTATAATATAATGTGTAAAACAATTTCGGTTTATTTTATTTATCATGTGAGTTTTACAGCCTAAATCAATAAATTAATTAGATTAATTTATATTTCCACAGAAAACACAACTGAGGACCAGGCAGATTCCTCTCCACCAGAGGAACCACCTGGTAAGTAGGGTAATATACAGTAATTCAACACAGACATAAACATTTAAGTATCTCTTGAGAATAAATGTCTTATCTGATTGATTTCCCATACCACTTCATCTCTTTCAGCCTCTGGTGAAGATAGTTAAGTGTGCAACAATTGACACAGTTACTACAGAATCCAGATTCAACCACAATAAAATAAGGATTTCACATGAATGGTTTAAAAATACAATAGAACATTAGTTTATTTGTTATTATTGCTTGTTCGTTGCCAAGAAATAGACCAACTGGTCTTCAAAGACTCTGTGCCTGTCTTTATATACATAGACTAAGAACACAAAGTAAATAATAATGGCTGACTTAAGTTAGAGATTTCAATTGTTAATATTTCATACTAGTGCCTCTTCTTAGTGGCTTCACCCCAAGATAAAGATGTGAAAAAGCCAAAGAAAATTATGAAAATAAATGTGATATTTATATAATTATAATGCATTCCACTGAACTATTACAGTGACCAGTAAAATCCATGCATGTTATACAGTTACTCTGACAATGGAAAAAAATATTTTAAAAATAGGTCTTTATTTGTTTTATTTATTACATGCAAATTTATTACATGTTTTCCTAAAGATTGAACTGAACTTTGCAAATGGAGGAAATGTAATATGTGGCGGGATAATGACAGATTAGTAGGAGTTTAAAAATAAAGTTTAACTTGAACTGTGTTTTGAATGGTTGCTATTATAGATTAAGTGTATTTAATGATGAAAGATCCACAGTAAATTCACAAAGTAATAGTTTAATTTCAATATCATGATAATATTAGCAAGAATGCAAAAGAAGATATTGCCCATGGAAAGGAATGCTTTATTTGTGATTTCTTTTGTAATCTTGGATGCAGTCTCTATAAAACTATATTTACAATTTGTGATGCATGCTGGGGTCATATAGTCAGGAGGCGTCTGTGATGGGTCCCAACACAGCGATGGCCTCAATCTCAACAAGCCCCCCCTGTAAAACAAAGTGAAATTAAATTGAGGTATGAATACAAATAATATATTTTATTGCAGTGTATCTTAATAGATTATAATACTATAATCAACTAGATTTGTACGTTTTCAGAAGAAAATTTGACTGGTGGTGGCCATGTAAAAGTCACTGAAATGATGCAAGGGTGGTTGCCAGGGTGTAGCTATGTGGTTGCTCACTGGCTCAATTAAAAAGAGCTCACCTTAAGTCTAAATGATATTCTGGTTTCTACATATGTCGCAGGTCCTTCCTTCAATGAAAGTTTATGGGATTTTCTCCCTTTTAGTGAGTTGATCACTTAAAAACAGAATTAGAACGGAATATGATTTGTGGTATCATTCATATCCATAGATCAGTGTTGGATGGGTTACATGTAAAATATTATATTTTGACACTACTGTTCAAAAGCCTGTTTTCCCCCAAATGTTTTTTAAAGAAGCCTATTATCCTCACCAAGGCTGCATCTATTTGATCAAAAATACAGTAAAACTGTAATTTTGTGAACTAATATTAAAGTTTAAAATGATTGTTTTCTATTTTAATATAATTTCATTTAATTTATATGGCAAAGCTGAATTTACAGTGTTTACAGTGTCATATGATCCTTCAGAAATCATTCTAATATGCTGATTTGCTGCTCAAGAAACATTTATTATCAATGTTGAAAACAGTTGTGCTACTTAATATTTTTGTGAAAAATGTGAATTTTAGGATTTCAGGATTCTTTGCTGAATAGAAAGTTCAAAAGAACAGCATTCATTTGAAATGAAAATATTTTGTAACATTGTAAAAGTCGATGCTGTCACTTTTGACCAATTGAATTAAAGTATTTCTTTTAAAAATCTTACTGAGCCCACGGTAGTGTGTAGTTAGCTGGTTGCTTTAGCAAACACCACTAACTAACCTGCACTTAATACTTACTCTGGGCAGCGCAGATACTTGATAGGCAGCTCTAGCTGGGAAATTGCTCTTGAAAACTAAGACAAAGAAAAAAAGAGTCAGACTATGGTTCTTTACTGATGACAAAGATGAACAAAACTGCCAGAGAGGTTAAACTTGACACCTTGTGTCAATAAGCTATTATCCTATCTAAAGCACCATCTTACATGGTTGACTGCAGTTCTTGTGACATGGAAAACAGCGTTGTAAAGCCCGTTCACACCAGCAAACGATAAGAAAGTGTTCTAAAAAGCGTTCTAAATGTAAAAGAACAGCAGAGTTCACACCAAAACTGCAACTAGAATCACTTTCAGTAATGTTTTTCCCCCAGCTGACGAATGACAAAAACATTCACAGCCAATCAGAATCCATCCTGCTTTAAAGCGCTCACGCAGACGACTAAACTGGAGCATGCGCTTCTAATAAACAGAACGATATCTTACGCTGGTGTGCATGCAAATCGCCATAGTTATTCTAGGTGTGAACAGGCCTTTATCCCTGTGTTTATATGAATTATTAATTGCATCATAAGTTACATCAATCTGAGTATTTGTTAACACTGTAGGTTTGCATGTCACATCATGGAAAGTTCTGTGAGGTTGGAGGCAGTGATGATGGGTTGTCCTCGTAGGAGGCTTTCGTTTCACAGAGTTGCACTGTATCTCTTTACACGCAGACAGGATAGGATTACCCATCAGCGTTGTATTAAAGAGGAAATACCGAAGGGCTGCACAGACACATCATTGTGTAACATCTGAATAATCAATAACTTGCCTAATGCATACCGCCAGTGTACAGGAGGGGAAGTGAAGGGTTTTTAGGGAAGTTATGTTGACTAAAGTCATGCTTGGTTTTAATCTCCAAACAAATGACACCCAGCGTATCTATATCAGGTATCAACACTTCCAATATAGTGCTTTTTATTGCCATTTTTAATACCTTCACGAAACTATTGTAAGACTGGCACATCCTTTCCATTGGCTTCAATGGGAACAAATAAAATCACCCTCTCAAAAGAGTGCATTATGTTTTTTTTAAGAATAATTTAAAAAGAAAATGTATTATGTAATATAAATATTGGACTGAAAATATAATAATAATACAAATACATTTTTATATGGGGATACAAATGTAAATATATTTAAAAAAACAGAGTGATTTAAAGTCTTTATTGCTGTGTCAGTTTGGTGGTTGCATTTTTAAGACCTTTAAATAGTGGATTTTAAACATTTTAATGCTGATTAAGGCCTTATTTGGGGTTTTTGCAGGTTTTATGTAGGTCAATTTAAGACTATTTTAGGACCAAGTAAAGAACATTTCAGGACTAATTAAAGCTGCAAGCAGCGATGGGCGGGCCCTCGCACCTGTAGCGCGTTGGGGTGTGAGGCGGCCGCGTTGCATATTCTGCGGCTCAGCCGGTCCAGCTGTGAAATTTTTCGCTGCTTCGTTAAAGGTCACTTCCTGTTGCCAGCAGGTGGCGCTATGACTGTGGGTGAATGTCGGCATGTAGATTTGATCAGGGCGGGAGTCTTGTCAAATGTGTTAAATTTCGTGCAGATCTGGGCATTTACAGCCAAGTTACTACAACTTCCTGTTTCATTGCGAATCATCGACGCCACGGACACGCCCATCGACGAAAACGCGCAGATAGCACAACTTTTCATCGTCAATGCCTTTAGAAGGCACAGCAGAAATTTGAAGGCGATCCGACTAAAGCCCTAGGAGGAGTTAGTTAAAGTACGTAATGAGTAAATCATCCAAAAATGGCGGTAAAATTAGAAATGGCTGACTTCCTGTTGAGTTTAGGGCATCGCTCCAAGAGACTTTTCTGTGCGTCTGGACATGGTAGATGTACCACAGAAATTTCGTACATGTCGGTCAAACATGCGACGGGGGCTGCTTCGTTAAATGTCACTTCCTCTTGCCACTAGGTGGCGCTATGAATGTGGGTGAATGTCGGCATGTAGATTTGTTCAGGGCGGGACTCTTGTCAAATGTGTAAAATTTCGTGTAGATCTGGGCATTTACAGCCAAGTTAATACAACTTCCTGTTTCATGGCGAATCATCGACGCCACGGACACGCCCATCGACGAAAACACGCAGATAGCACAACTTTACATCGTCAATGCCTTTAGAAGGTACAGCAGAAATTTGAAGTTGATCCGACTAAATCCCTAGGAGGAGTTCGTTAAAGTACGGAGTGTGTAAATCGTCCCAAATCGGTCGCCGAATTCAAAATGGCGGACTTCCTGTCGAGTTTAGGGTATGGGTTCTTGAGGCTTTTTGTGCGTCTGGTCATGGTAGATGTACCACAGAAATTTCGTACATGTCGGTCAAACAAGCGGCGGGGGCTGCTTCGTTAAAGGTCACTTCCTGTTGTCAGCAGGTGGCGCTATGACTGTGGGTGAATGTCGGCATGTAGATTTGTTCAGGGCGTGACTCTTGTCAAATGTGTAAAATTTCGTGCAGATCTGGGCATTTACAGCCAAGTTACTACAACTTCCTGTTTCATGGCGAATCTTCGACGCCACGGACACGCCCATCGACGAAAACGCGCAGATAGCACAACTTTACATCGTCAATGCCTTTAGAAGGCACAGCAGAAATTTTAAGTCGATCCGACTAAAGCCCTAGGAGGAGTTCGTTAAAGTACGGAGTCTGTAAATCGTCCGAAAATGGCCGCCAAATTCAAAATGGCGGACCTCCTGTCGAGTTTAGGGTATGGGTTCTTGAGGCTTTTTTGTGCGTCTTGATATGATACACGTCCCCACCAAATTTCGTGCATGTAGGTTGAACGTGGACGAGGGGCTAATTTTTTCCAATTTTCTAGGTGGCGCTAGCGTGCCATTTTGCCCCGCCCATCTGCGAAACCCACAAAATACGAAATTTTTCACCAGTCCTGACATGCGTGCCAAATTTGGTGAGTTTTTGAGCATGTTGCGGCCCCGAAAATGGCACTTACTTTGCAGAAAAAAGAAAAAAAAAAAAAAAAAAAAAAAAAAAAAAAATAATCCTAACAGTTTCAATAGGGTCCTCGCACTGTTAGTGCTCGGGCCCTAAATATAAATGTTTAGGGAGAAACACAATGAGTTGTATTAGCAACACTTCAGAAGAATCTCTTTAGAAGGCCTTTATTAACCCCCTGATCTAATTTAACCACTGATCTATATAGAATGACTTGATTTAACACATCTTTTAAGGACACACACATTTTTAGAATGAACACATTATACATTAATAACATTCCCAAGAGATTTTCTTAAGAATCTTATGGTTGTATGTTTAGGGGCACTTTGAGGTGAATTATGCCTTTGTGGCTCTCATTCATACTCACACTGCTTGTAAACATCATTGACGTTGTTGAAGTCATTAATGTCTACCAATAATACTGTGGCCTTGACAACTGTAAAAAAAACAACAACAAAAAACAGGAAAAATCAGCTTGAAATGCCTGAAAACTTGCATGAAAGAACTGACATGTAGGGGATGCTTGATGACGTACCGTTTTCATATCCACACCCAGCAGCTTTCAGAATCTCCCCCATGTTAATGAGTGCCTGTAAAGTTGTACGGAAAAACACACTAAAACATGCACTGTGTCCCATTTTAGTGAAAATTACTACTTTGTGTAATAAAACATGTCACTTTGTGTATTAAAGTCAGCATGAAATCAAAATGGACTCTAATACGTGTTGTAAGCGATTAATTTATTCCAAACTATGTTAATCTAAATGTTAACTATTTATGGGTGCTGCGTTCTGTCACCTGTTTGGCCTGAGCCTGCACTCCTCCTGCCACCAACTGTCCTGATGCTACATCCATTCCCAGCTGGCCTGAGATGTACATTGTGCGGTCCACCAAAACAGCCTGGCTGAATATAGAAGCCACATCATTTAAAATGTGAATTAACAGTGAACTCTGACTTTGGAAAGGAAAAGGGATGTTTACTCTCATTGATGTTGTCCTCCACTGCCTTCTGCTGGTATAACCAGTACACTGCAGTAATAACTATCAAGTTTATTTGATCTTATTTTAATATAGTTTGGATATTATTAATTTTAAACTGGATGCTGGATATTATATAGATAGATAGATAAGATATCACACTGTAGCATTAGAGAACACCAAGATCACATATAAGTTCAGCTTGAGATCACAGTCCAAGTTAATATGTGTCTAATACAAGACTAGTTCAGAAAGTTATATAATGAAGTTGAAACTAAAGATCGTCGCCGGTCACCACACACATCAAATCTCTTGATTCATGCTTGTTTGAATGTTGTGTCAGTTGATCATAAAGTGAAATGTATTGTCAGAAGTTTGGAATAAATAAGATTATTTTACTTCTTATTACCAATGTTTAAAACTGTTGTGCTGCAGAATATTTTTGTGGAAACTTTTCAAAAGCTTGGAGTAAGTTAGATAAAATAAAACAACCTCAATCAATTAATACTTTTATTCAGCAAGGATGCATTATATTTAACCCAAGTGACTGAACTTATTTTGAACATTTTATTCATCAAAGAATCCTGTAAAAAAAAAAAGTATTATGGTTTCAACAATAAATATTAAGCCGTTTTCAACATTGATAACTAAAATAACCATTATTAATAATTTAGCACCAAATCAGCATATTAAGAATGATTTCTGTGATCATGTGTTTATAAAGTATAATAACAATATTTTAAAATAGAAAATTTAAATAAATTAAAAATAGAAAACAATATTACTGTTTTTTTTTTTACTGTATTTTTGATCAAACAAGTGCTGCCTTGGTGATATATAAATGTGCCAGAAATGCCAAACAAGAAAAAAAGCAGGTTGACCTCAGGTCAAATCAATGAACTTGACACCTCCTCTTACTGTCTATTGGTCGAAACATAAACACCCCCATTGTAAAGACATTCAAGTTATTATATACAAAAAATATATAATAATAATAATAATAATAATGATAAAAAAAACTGATGCTTTTTTTGTTTGCAAATACTGAATTCACTTCCAAAATCAGATTATAATGCATGCATAATACAATCCCAATTATACAATTTAAGAAAGTTTGGAATCTAAATGTGTTCTAACATTAAAGCTGGTTGACAAGAATCTTACCTGTATATGCCCTGTCTAACAGGGGCTTTAGCTGTATATGGGAATTTTCTATGAACAGAAGACATCTCGACTAAACCGTATATGAAAATTTGCACAGAAATCTAAAGCACAAAGTTGCCGAGTGTGCTGTCTAAAGACACGCCCCGAACAAATATTGCACTGCAACTTATGTCAGGCCTTTTGTTGCTCTGACATAACATTCATAACTGTCGGTGATTTAGGTACAACTCTTTTTTTACAGTCTATGGGTAATTTTCCTATTTTCCATATGCTAGAGTGAGCATGTCACGTGTGCGTTTATTATTGAGGAACTAACTAATAATCACCTGTAAGGCCCGATCGCGGCAGGAGCTGCTGCTGTGTGAATGATCTTTCTAATAACCGCAGACATATTTCAACACTTGGAGACCCGTGGATCACACGTTAACTTTCAGTTGAGCTGATGAATGAGTGTAAAAGTCAATGGCAAAAGCAAACAGGTTTGTAGAGAATCACTTCCAGTAGGCGTCAGCGATTCCTACCGTAACGACCCAAATATAGAGGCGTTAGTTTAGATGAAACCTTAACATTTCGCAGAATTCGTACAGTTCAGAACTATATAATTATTAAAGATTTAAATGGAAGAATTTGAAGACAGAATACACGTTAAAACGATCTGTTTCGTTTCTTTATGCAGAGGCTAAATTAAATATAGATGTTGGCACTTGGAAGTTCATAAATCAGAGTATGTGTAATAGAGTGATTACGGTAATTCGTGTAACCAGTGGATAAATTCTTATTCACGAAAGGCAGTGGATAGTTTAAATACCCGGTAAAAATGGTTAAATAACTTAATTTCCTCTTTTAATTACTTGGATTTTTTTGTATTCGTAGTTAAAATCAAAGTATTATGCTTTTTTAACACCCAACGTCTGCACAAGCAAATGTAATAATTTAATAGATACATAGACATTTGCTTAAAAAAGAACAATTTCCGAATCTGATTAAATATGTTTAAGCGGAAAAAAAGATTTTACTTCACTACATTTTTATTAATTTTTTCATACAAACCTGTCCAGGTTTCTCTGTATATTTAATAGCTAAAAATATATTGTTAAAGAAGTCCAAATGTGAATTAATGAGACAAGTAACAGACCTTTATTCAAAAACTCTATGCAGGGTGCAAAAAATAACATACAATATGAATAATGCAAAAATAAATTAGAGTGTTCAGTAAAGACGTGCCTATGTAAATGTCAGAGTAAGAAACAAACTGATATAACTCACAACTGCAGGAAATGTAAGGTATTGATAACATCCCTAACTATAAAAATGATTAACTGACTATACTTCAAACCAGCTCAGATTCGTAGACATCATCAGTCCACAATCAGGGAATAAACATTGTTAAGAGTCCTTTAAAAACTATTCATCCTTCTCTTAAAAGATTCAGCAACATTTTAGGCCATTCACATTACTGGCATTGTTACATTACTGTCCTCGAGTTGCCGTATTGCTTATGGTAGGTATGGAGAGACTCAATAATGATGGTACCATTCCCATAATGAGAAACACAATATCACTGCATTAAAATCTTTGAAACAGACCAGAGGAAAGAGTTCGAAGATGAGCAACCCCTGAGATAAAGCAAGAACTTTAAAATGGGGCACAGGAAATGTAGTTCTCACTTCCTCACACAAACATTTGCCACACGTTATCAAAGAGCCACTGGCAGTGAAGAAAACAGGGAAGATGACACAAAAACATTCAGAAACTGAGAAAATTACATTCAGCATAAATAAGCCATGCATATTTACAAAGCTGTGGACAGATGTTTCAAACCTTACTTTGTGCTGAAGAGGAATTTTGATGAAAGCATAGCTGCATTAATGGTCCCATTTCTCTAAATTAATTCCATGAAAAAGATCCCTACTGTAACATGGTCCTAACCTAAAGCTTGGTGACGTGAACTTCAAAAAGAGGGTTAACAAGCACTCTAAGGCATTGTCTGCTTTTGATTGTCTTTGGTTTAATAATCACACCTAAAAATGACTGCAGCAGTTCAACCAGCATTTCTTATGAATTCAGCCACAAAACATTACATTATCACAGTTATTTTTGCCTTGGCTTCATTTACAGTATAAGAACAGTATTAACCATAGATGTAAAGAGTTTTTGGCAGAGACGGGACTAAGTCACACATGTTCAAGTCACAAGCAAGTCTCAAGTCCCATACCATAAAGTCTCAAGCAAGTATAAGTCGCAGGTACACACAACTAAGTCAAGTCAAGTTGAGTCCTGCTAAGGGTCAAGTTAAGACGAAGTCTTAATCTCGATTCGTCCCCACTAACTCCGGCGGGTCTGGCCATTTTTTCAGCATTTTTAAAATAATGCCAGTGGGTGGAGTCAGCCTCTGACCAGGGGTCTAGTTGCCCTTTAAATGTGCGACTTGAGACAAGTCATGTGACTTGAGTCCCCCATCTCTGGTTTTTGGAAATTAGAGAAAAGCAGAAAAGCATAAACTTCATAATATTGTGAGGGTGAGACTCAATCTTTTCTATTTAGGATGACCTTTGAATTCTAAAGAACAAAAAAAAAAAAAAAATCTTGATCGAGTATTATATCTTGACTTTTTTGTTGTTGTTTTATACATCCACTAGGACCTTCTTCAAAAGTAGAAACAGCAGTTTAGAATCAGATGCATCAGTACAAAGATTTAACAAAGGAGGGAACATAAGATCTGGCCAGCCAGCTTTGAAGCTTCAGCTTCTGTGAAGTTGGTTAGAAGTTCTGCTGTCTGCGTTTCTTCGCATCCATGGCGTCGAGAATGGGTTGCCTTTTAGCCGTGTAGCGCTGCCGTAGTTCTTCGATCTCTCGCTCCATCATGGGGTCCAGAGCAGTGAGACGCATCTGGAGCTCCTCAAAATCAAGGTTTTTCAGCTACATAGACAGAAAAACTAATTCAGTTTAATCAGCTTTATGCATACAAATAGAGCTGCAAGATTCGGGATTAAATTGAGGATCACAATTTTGTTTAACATAGAGATCACGGTAACACTTTACAATAAGGTTCATTAGTTAACATTAACTAAGAATGAACAATACTTCTACAGCATTTGTTAATCTATGTTAATGTTAATTTTTACATTTACTAATACTTTATTAAAATCTTGTTAACATTAGTTAATGCACTGTGAACTAACGCGAATAAACAATGAACAGCTGGAATTGTATTGTATTAACTAACGTTAACAAAGATTGACAAAAACAGTAACAAATGTATTGCTCATGGTTAGTTCATGTTAGTTAATACATTAACTAATGTTCAATAAATGAACCTTATTGTAAAGTGTTACCGAGATCACAAATCTGAATAGACAAGCAAACTAATTTAAGTTTAGTTTAACTAAATAACTTCATTTACAAGAGGTTCCGACAAAATTTTAATTGTTGCAGTCTATTTAACTACTCTCCTTTGGTCCCATGGGATAGTAAAGTGTCCATCGTATGCACTTCAGAATCTCCCCGGGAAGAAATAGGTCAACCAGGTTCCTTTTGCCATCTTTTTTAGTACAGTGAATTCAGAAAAACTTATTTTGTCACATGCTGTTTTTCGCCTACAGTATAGTGGGGAAGTATGTGTTTTGGATTCATTGACAAATAAAAAAAATTAACAGTCACTTGTTAACACCTACAGGTCAGGTGTTATGATGTAATTGATACAATATTTAAAGCGTCAAGTTGATTTCGAAAAGTGATTTATTCTATTTTGATCACACTCCAGTGTTAATTCTGACAGCAAATTTTGATTTAGTTTTAGTCTCAGTCTTGACTAAAATGCCATTTAGATTTAGTCATATTATAGTCATCTGAATTTTTTTAGGTTTAGTTGGTGAAATACAATAAGATATTATTCCACTTAATCTACAGTAGATTTAGTCGATTAAAATATGGGTTTAGGTAAATTGTAATGCGTTAATTTAGAATTTCTCTAAAATTTCCAAACCCATATACTCCCGGAAAAAAAACATCTATTAACCATAAAAATCTGAATGATTTTTAAGTTTGAACATCCAATATGATGTATGCATTCTTTATTAACTACTCTTTATTAACTACCGCAGGATAGATCAGTACGTTAAAGTACAAATATGCACATCTACCACACGCAGGACATCAGTTCTCTGACTGGATCACTTCCCAGATAATCACTATAGTTGATGAAAGGCATCAATAGATTTTTTGTCATTCAAAACTAGGTTTTATTTAGTTTTCGCCTCTTAAAAAAATGTTGTTGAAAAAAAAATTGTCATTATTTTCGTCAATGAAACTAACACTGCGCTACTTTAAGTTTTATATGTATACTGCTCTCTCTGGGCCAGTGACAACGCCAACACAGATTTGAATGCTGCAATTGTACCGGCCAACGGTTTAACCGTATTTTTGTCATTTAGAAATAAGATTGCATGGGTGTTTGAACTGAGATTGCGAACTTTAGCAATTAATCATGCAGCTCTAACACAAAACAAATCAAAAGATCCATCATAGCACTTACAAAATCAAAATCTCCATCTTGCGGCACTTTCCAGTTATCAGGGAAAGCGGTCTTGGAAATTAAACACGGGTCCTGCTGGTTGTGGTTATAACCCTCTTGAGCTTTATTTGAGTCCTGCTTGTCGAAGTAGTCCATGAAGGATGGACGCTGAATTTGCTGAGATGTAGGATTTCCTATTTAGAGGATAAAACATCAGATTATACTTTTCTCAAAGAGCCACAAAAATGTTAATGAAAAGATAAAGGCATAAAGCCTCACTCCTCATCGAGCCGAGATCTTCTTCTTCCTCCTCATCATCGCTGTTGATGACCATGGTGCCCAGGTCAGACTCCAGCATGGTGCCATCGTGCGCGATCATGGTCTGAACGCCATCGCTCATGGTGCCCGTGGCCCGCATGGTGCCGTCGCTCTCCGAACTAGACTTCATCATGGTGCCGGAATCTACTTCCTCCTCCTGTAGAATGCAGTCACATATGACATCAGCTATAACACAAATGCTGAGCTAATCGTAAACTGCTGAACAACTGATGTGCAACTCACAGAGTTCTCATCCTCCTCCTCCAGCTCTCTCTGCTGCTCCTGCTGTCTCTTGATCTTCATCTCCATGGCCTCTGTGATCAGGTCCCGCAGAAGGATCACTGGCTTAGCATTGGTTATAAAGGGATGCTGCCAAAGTATATTAGATATTTTTAAACACTACTTTATGGAAAACCCCCAAACTAAATTAGAGAGTGAATTAGTAACTGTATGAATCATAAACAGGAACTATTAGTTCGCAATACAAGGCTCTTCCCACACCTGCAGCAGTTGAGTGGCCGTCGCTCTCTGCTCTGGGTTCTTCACCAGACATTTCTTCACAAAATCTGTGAATTCGTCACTCCACAGCTCTGGCTTGCGGAACGTGGGTGGAGGGTTTGTGGGAATCATAAAAATAGCCTGATGACACAAAAGAACAAAACCAGACAGAGTCACCATCCAGGCAGTTTCTAGTCAAAATTTCAAGTCAAAGAATTCTCAGAGTGTTCCCACTCACTCTCATTGGATGAATGTCTGCATAAGGAGGCTTTCCTTCAGCCATTTCTATGGACGTGATGCCGAGAGACCAGATATCAGCCACACAGTTGTATCCGATCTCCTGGATCACCTCTGGTGCCATCCAGAAGGGTGTCCCGATAACCGTGTTCCTCTTTGCCATTGTGTCCTATTTTGGTCAGTATAAATAGACATGATTTTAATTCATGCAACATGATACACCAGCAGTTTGGACAAACTTGACCGAAAAATATATTAGAAGAACATAGATGAGAGAAAAACGTTTGATCTGAATGCTTTAAATTAGTTTTGTAGTCAAACAAATAGTTTAGTCAATTGTTTTCAAAACCAACTTTTTTTAAGGATGATTTGGACTTTTTGAAGAAGCTAAAACTACTAAATCTGAATTTAATCTGAATTGCATTTTTAATCAATTACATTTAATGTTAATCTTATTTATCTTAGTTTACTGCTATATGGGACCATGTTACAGTGGAGATGGTACAGTATGGTATGTAATTTTTACAGGAACTAATTTAGAGAGAAACTGGAGCAATAAAGAAAATTCAATAACATCAACGTACAAACAAGAAAAACGCTGGTTCTTTAATTTTTTCGATGACTATACTATTATTCTAAAAAAATAAAAATAAATTAATAATCAGTAATGTCCAAACCTTTGACAAATAATTTGTGCAATTTTTCTACATTAAAGCAGATAGGTTTAATACTCACGGTAAGTTGTCCAGCCACTCCAAAATCAGCTAGTTTGGCATGGCCTTCTGTGTTGAGAAGAATATTCCCAGCTTTGATGTCCCTGTGGATTTTCCTCATGAAATGGAGATATTCCAGACCTTTCAAGGTGGATTTGAGAACAGTGGCGATTTCATCCTCGGTGAGCTTGTCATGAGAAAAAAAAAAACAGTGTTATTAAGCATGGGATGAATCTGTATAGTGTATGTATAGTTATAATATTTTCATATTTTACCGTTTTATTGCGCAGTCTGATGATATCAGACACCGATCCAGCGCCACAGTACTCCATCACAATCCACAGATCTGTGTTCTTGAAATAGCTGCCATAGTACTTCACCACATAAGGACTGTTAAAATACAAGGATAGAGTAATTGGGAATTAATTGGGAAGCCCAATAACACTATATTACTAAAATGCTTAATTATTATTATTAATCCATGAGCTGCTTTACCTGTCACATTGCTGCATTATGGAGATCTCTTTGATGATTTCCTGTAGGTCTGATTCGACAGGAACCTGTTTAATGGCCACCACCTGGCCTGATTCCTTGTGAATGGCTTTAAAAACACTGCCATATGATCTGAACCAAAAATAATTCATTATGTGAATATTTCATACAAAATGAATTCAATATCATTTAAGTATAAGAGTGGTACACACCCTTCTCCAAGTTTTTCAAGGACATCAAATACTTCCTCTGGCTGCTTGGTAAGACTGTCTTCACTGAGTTTCTTCAGCTTACTGTCATGAACAAGACAATTGTACTTTATTTAATGCATGATAAAATTTCATGGGTTCAGACACTCGCAATTATAAATGTAACCCAAACTTAGATACAATTAACATAACTGTAGGTCAGAATACGTTCAAGCGTCATTTTGTAGATATAGCAACGAACATCAAGATATCAACCACACAATGTTGTCTAGTTCGTTCAATGATATGAAGTTTCAGTTTGGTTAGTGAGATGAGGCCTGTAAATATTAGCTTGGTTGATAACTGGTTAGCCGAGCTGGCCATTTCACTTACTTTTTGGGCACCGAATGCTCCATTCTTGTTATTCAAACGAACGACTATTTTCCGACTAATTTCAAACAGTTTTTTTTTTTTTTCAAAACCTAAAGAAAACGGCAATAACTCATGTTTTGTTTGGACTTTCAGGAAGCACTGGTGCTATCTGTCTTTCCGTTCCGCCGCCGCTAACAACGATGTGAAGCAAGATGACGTGTGGGATTTTCCATGATAAACGGCACTTCACAGTAAAAGTCTTTTATATAATATAATACCGTAAGTATCGACTCTTTATAAAATAATGACAATCTTTTTATGTATATACTACTAAGTATTTCGCTTAGCAACGCTGAAATGATGGAGACATTCACTTACAGTGTTTCAGTAAATAACTTACATTTAACTTACAGCCAGTTTGAGTAGTTTTGATGCCAGAAGATAGACTTTATTTTTTAGAGATATGATGTCGAGTTGGTCTGCAGAGCTTCGTATTCATATTGTATATATATGTATGGTCAGTACATTCAATACATGTCACAAGTATTTATTATCTTTTTACCATTTCCAGTCTGTTGTTTTAAGAAGTGGACAGGAGGCCCAAACTTCAAGTGAAATGAGGGGGAAAATGAGAGGATCAGTTTACCTACAAGGGTTTTTTTATGCAACACCAACATACACTTTATGCAAACGGGCACAGTTTCACACACATGGCTAGATTAAGCCAGGTTTAGTCTTTAGTTCAATTAGAGCATTTAAGGATCTTTTATATTGTATGTGACTTAGAAGAAAACATGACTGGTGTGCATCTTGAATGGCACTGACATATTTTATGATCAGTGAAAGTTGCTTTCAGTTAAAACAGCTCAATCAGGAATTTAGTTTGGGACTGGGCTTAAACCTCGTCTGTGAAACTGGGTTGAGAGTTGTAGTGGATTTCATTTGTGTCATATTTAGCTATTTAATGTTGTTTTAAAGCCTCCACTGAGGCTTTTCTCCTCACATGTTCCTATGGGGAGAAATAAGACTGATGTATGCAGAATAAAAGGCCTGGTTTAACAGACAGGGTTTAGATTAAGCCAGGAATAGACGTTAGTTCAATTGGGAGTGTTTAAGTGTTAAATTTAGGTGTGGTATCCTATGATGAGCGAAGAGAATGTAGTTCCTTTTTACCCAGAAGAGGGCAGTCTATCACTCTATGTACAGTGTGGACAGTTTGCCACTCATATCCCCAAGGCTGTTGACAGGGCAGGGCTGCCATTAAGCAGCCAATCTCTGGCAAGGTTCTACTGCATGAGGTCGAAGTGCTGCCTAGCAACTAATTATTGGGTTACAAACAATGCCATTAAGGGGACAGTGCGGAAAAAGAACAGTGTTTGTGTTGGTATCTACCTGTCTCTCGTGTGTCAGGGCTGCCAATGACAGGGACTAGGAAGGACAGCTGTCAGGGAAGCTCATTATTCATTGGCCGATATATGCTGATCCTGGCTGAATGTATGATATTTTGTCTAGTTTACTAAGAGAGTGAGAGAGAGAGAGCACATGCAGATAGATGATAGCACGTAATACAGGGAAAGGGAGGGGGACAGTATGTGCATGAGTGAGGGATGAGAGGAGTGAGTGAGTGAGGGAGGGTGAGAGAAGGGGCCAGATATCAACACACACCGCGTCACAGCAGCAGATTGCAGGCAGAGCGTCAGAGCAGAGAGGATATAGACGCACACAACTAAAGCCAGCACTGCCATTAGACCTTGAAGCAGGATATACCATTGGATACCAACAGCACTGTCCTGCATAAAGCTGGGAACACACACTGTGTGTGGAAGAGAGGCTGTGCATGTGATCAGAAAGAATAGCACAGCCCTGGATTAGTGTGTCGTTAATGAGAAGCGTTGGGGAAAATGAGTCTTGACCATGTTCAGGTCATGAAGGGGCAAGACCCCATGCCCAACACCTGTCCGCCAGCCTCAAACGGTGATAGCAAAGCATCCTGGGAGGACAGCAAGGATATCCATGAAAATATGGCTTCTACAAAGAAGCCCAAATCAGTAAGTGTCCCATTTGTGATCAGTGTTTCACACTGTATTTGTGCATCAGATGGACATTTGCATAGTATAACTCTTAACATTCATTGTGATGTGATTTTCCTATGGCTTCTGACCTTTTTCTGGTAAGGTCACACTTTTTACGGCTATTTAGTGTGTGAAATGTTTACATACGGTGAGTAGTGCACGTGTTTCAATGGCGCTGTGAAGCTAGTCTTATAGTTGCAGTCTCACTTTTCCCTCCACAGAGAATAGCTAATTACATGAAATATAATGTAAAGAGGATCATAGCCTTTCATGTTGTGGTGTCTGGTTGTGGTGTCAGTGTTTATAAAAGAGAAGCAGAACAGGTTTCATGGGAAAGGAGGGGTAATAGCACTATTAGGTAACAGTAGGCTACTAATGTAAGGAGATAATGCCATCGGAGGTGCAGCAGGTGCAGATAATTTAGACTCTGGGAATCACCGCCGTAAAGATATCGAAATGCCATCTGTCATATGTTGTGGTGAATAAAATAGTTACAATCAAGGGCAGAGCTTTATAAAATGAGAGCTTGTCTGGCCTAGTGCATTGTTTTTGTATTTTAGAGAACTTTAGATGTGTTGTCAAATACATTTTGGATGGCTCAGTCTCCTTAACACATAAAAACTGCTCCTTTAGCGTGTGCAACAGGCAGTTGGTCAACACCATGTGGATTATTCCCTTCTCCGTCGCAGCTTTTAGCTCTATACTTATTATAAGCGGCACTGGCCTTTTCCAGATCTATTAATAACCTGCAATGCCATTCTCCTCTTTGTTATCCTCTTGTATTCTCCTATTTCTAACACTTGCACTAGTTGTCCCAGACCGACCCAACCCAAGAATGATTCATGGTTCTTCGTACCCAGCAGGGAAATTGTCTACTATGCAGTGGGTACAAAACCCATATTAGCCAAGTGACGGAAATAATTAGAAAATATTTTATTTAAAAACCTGAATTGCGATTGTATTTTTATCTGTGCAGGTAGTGGAGCCCGGGGCTAGTTGTCACACATTTTACTCCAGTGAGTGAATATATCTCTGCCTTAAAGTCTTGACAGAAAAAAGGCTGTTGAATATTTCCTGGCATTATTGATTAGGAAGACGTTACAATTTATTTTAATGCATGTACACTGTAGCGTAGTTATAATGGGAACCAGCACTTAAACAGCCACATGTAAAAGTTAGTACGGTATATGAATATATTAATTTATTTAAATTGTACTTTTTTTAATTAATATGCAAAATGTTGCAAAATTATAACAGACACTACTTTTCAAATGTTTGGGGTCCGGAAGTTTATTAATTTTTTGAAAGAAATGAATACTTTTAATAAGCAAGGAAGTATTAAAATGCTTAAAATGACAGTAAATTATTAGCAGTAAATTATTTTAAATTTATTTTCTGTTTGAAATTTCTATTTAACAACAAATCCTGAAAAAAATAAAATAAATGATCATAGTTTTCTCACACACACACACACACACAAAAAAAATTAGCTGCACAATAATAACAATATATGATTCTTTAGCGCTAAATCAGCATTATAATGATTTCTGAAGGATCATTTGACAGTAATGATGAGTAATGATGCTGGAAATTCAGCTTTATCATCACAAGAATAAATTGCATTTAAAAAAGCATTAAAAAGCTTGTTTAGCTAATAAGCACACTTCCGGACCCCAAACATTAGGAAAATGTTTAACCCTTTCAACATGGCACTGACCCAAAACACAACCGCAAAGCATTTGTACTTCAATATCGTAGCCAGGATCAAAATCTAAATCTCTCATAAAAAAAATTGTTAAATGATTGGTAGGTCTTTAATGTAATAATGCCCAATTTCCAAATCGAAATGGTCAATTCCATGTAGAGATTTAAGAGGGATGGTGTCTTTCTTTGCTCACTTTACAGTATATTTTTAAAGAATGGATGCAGTGCAAAGGATCAGAGGTTGAGTTTCTGTTTCCGCCTGGTAACAGGAAAAGAAAACACAGCGTTTATTTAGTTTATTCACCAAAAGATTGTTTCCTGAGACGAACTGCTACTGGTAAGCAGTTACCCCCCCTCCACCACCATGTCTGTAACTGTATCTGTGCCAGTGTAATTAAAGAGTTTGAACCACAAATAACATCATATACTACTGAACAAGCATTCAAGGAGCTTTTCCAAGCACATGGTTATATAATAGGGGTGGCACGGTACATGAAAAAACACCCGAACCGTTCGGTTCGCTTGTCTCGGTTCGGAGCGTGTGTGCGTCTCACGGTTCGACGCATGCGCAATGTAGCCTCGTGTCCGTATGTCACGTTTGTTTTCTTTTCGCACGACATAAGCTTGTTCAACTTGGACCGGCGCTGCACAGAGCGACCGGTGAATAACATCAAACTAGAGCGGGAACGACGGCTCCGTCACTCACTTTCGCGGTATTTGATGTCATTACCGATCGCTCTGTATGCCGGTTCTTAGTAAGCAATCCAGTAAAAGTGGAGTATGGAGCGCTGCAGGTCACGGCACGCGGAGAAATGGCAAGTGGGAGAGATGAGGGAGTTGGAGGAAGCGCGAGCGTCCTATAAGTCTGGTGTGTGGGAACATTTTGGATTTCATGTTATGATATTTTAATATAACGCTACAGTGGCACTTTATGTTTAGATAAGAGCTCCAGTCATATGTTTCGAAATCCTGCACTTTAATTTCAAGTGAAAAAAGGTACCCTCACTTTTTGGGAATAGAAGCATTGTTTATACTGTTTTTTGTGTTGAGGTTGAACTTGTTTCACTTTATGTTTATGGCCTTTGCTATATTGCTATAGCCTAATTATAGGCAATGAGGTATTCATGTATATTAACTTATTCATAAAAGACAGTGTAGTTCCTCTTTTTTTCTTTTAAAAGATAGAATTTTTGTAAGAGCTACAAAAGTTGTCAGTTGATAAATGCAAGTTAATTTCTTTGTGTAAATAAGATTTGTGTGATAAAAATGCTCAAGTTCTTGTAGAGATAGTGATACACATTCTCCTTTTTTTTTCAAAATAAATGAAAAGCATGTCAATGTCTTCTCTCTTGCTGTATCTAAATCTCACCTAGCTTTCCTCTGAGATAGTCCCAAAATGTGCTTAAAGTCAAAGAGTCAAATTCAGTTTGTGCATGATTGCATGAATATAATTTTTTTTATACTGTATCCTAAAGTGTGGATAATTAAGCTAAATATCACATGCTGAAGTACATTTCTGGAGTGTTAAAGATTAAAAGAAAAAAAATAACAAGAACCGTACAGAACCGAAAACCGTGACACTAAAACCGTGATACAAACCGAACCGTCGGTTTTGTGAACCGTGCCACCCCTATTATATAACATCACTACAGGAGAGCAAAAACCATAGATATGTATACATAGATTCCACTTTCCAAACCAGTCGGCACACCCGCCATCTTGCAATGGTCAACTCAGCTTCTGATTGTGAAACCGCTGAGATTTGAATTCTCTAAGAAATGGGACAACCTTTCACAAGTGTGAATGTGTTGGTTTGTGTTTTTATGTGTATTAACTCAATATTACATATTTTTACTATCGTACTTTTAATGTTTTTACTTTTTAATGTCGTGTCAGCTGACGCCTTTGTCTTGTTTTATTGTGTTAAGTGTAGCAAAATCATCTGCTGAAGTCTATAGATATTCATACATGCGTCTAAATACAGTTGCAGATGCTCAGTTAACTTGCTCTTGAATGTTTACTGACCTCTCCAATATGGCAGACAGCTTATGTACTGTATATATATATATATATATCATAGGCGGAGTTTGACATTCGAGTCAGGGGGGGCAAAAAAAAAAAAACATGCTAAATAAACACATATTTATTTTTATCCCAAGAAAAAACAGTAAAACAATACACTGATATTTTATTGCCTTTATGTCATTGTAAACAGCTAGAACTTCGCATTAACAGCCACTTCGCGTCGCATCTTCGTTATAGGATCATAAAATGTGGACCACTTTTGCACTGTTAAAATATTATCTTCAACCTTAAAGTTTTCTTTCCTTTTTTCAAAACACATTCTGGCAATGATAATGATTAAAAAACTAGTTAAATTTCGCATTTATACTTCATGAATCATTGAAAAAATTTTAAGACACGGGATTAGGCTACCTATTGGTTTTGATGAGGGGAAAAAAAAAACTTTACGAGTGCGGATTAGAACCTCGAACCTCCCGAGTCCTGGATCTGGACCATCACTGTATACACGAAAAAGGGAGTATATACTTTATATACTCACTATACACATGAAAAAAGTGCTATACTCTGACATTGTGCTCATTTTTATTTATGCAATAAAGGGCGTATATACTTTATACTCACTATACTCGGACATTGTGCTCATTTTTATTTATGTACATCAGGAGCTACAGAACATCGTCTTTCAAAACATGACCTACTCGAAAGAGAGAAAAAGAATGAATGCGTACCCAGCACTTGTGAAAATGCCCTTTCGAGTACGTCTCTGTCCCCAGCACATTTCAAATTGACGCCCATTTATCGCAGAAAAGCTTCTCTCAGAGTTAGATGACACAATCGACCGAGTGAGCGATAACTGTTTATAGAGATTGGGGTTGGTAGTTTTTTTACAGCTTTTTTAAGAAAATGCGATTACCCGTTTCAGCCACCGGGGGGGCAACGCTCCCCCTGCCCCCCCGCAAACTCCGCGCCTGATATATATGGTAAAACCCTCTATAGAAACATCCATTCCAAAGCGCCACAATTCAGATATCACTTATCCATAACTCTTAGTGAATTACAGTGTCTCTTCTTGTTGAATCGGAAGTATACCAATATTGTCGTTGGTTTTTTTACGGTCATCATGGTTTGGTGGTTCTGTTCTCAACTAGGTTTTGTCCCAGCATTTTGTCCCAGCTGTGTTTTCCTATTCATTTCCAATCATGGCAAATTCTTTCCCAACCAGAACATATGTATTGTTACATGCATTACATAACAGACAAATTTGTATTCCTGTGACATGGAGGTTGATGTGAAATGTTATTTTATGAAGGGACCTGTGAGACGGACCAGGAAGGTGGAGGGAGGCATATTTTTTGTAAGTATTTTCAAAGGGTCATGCAGATTTTGCTCTCTGCCATTTCATTAACAATCTGTTCTGCTTGGCTCTACTAAACGCATGACCTTTTGACCCACAATATGGACTTGCACAAACAAAGTTGTTAATGCATTCTTAAGAGCTCAGTTTGATGGTGCTTCAATTCATTTAACAGATTACTGGGTACAAAGTCATTAAAATTTGAAATTTGTCAAAAGTGATGCTTTAATTTTTTTTTAAGTTGAATCAACTTGGATGTTTAAGTCATTTCAACTTAAATTACATCAATTTTACTATAAAAATTAGTTGAATCTTGTATAATATGTAAACACATATATTGTCATAACATTGATAATTCCATTTTTACAGGATAGAAAACCTTTTTTAGAAGATGTGTGCTACTACTGATGTTTAACAGAAGGCATGTATGCCTTTAAGTTGATGTGAATGTGCGATGCAATCAATATGTTTTGCTTTCCTGTGATTGACCACTAGAGAGACATAAAAAATGGCAGAATAAGTAGTATAACCACAACATAACACACAGTGGTGCCCTAAAGTCTGACTCTAGAGTGGAAATAACTTTTGTGGAAATAACAAAGGTGCTGCATGTCAATTTTTGACTGTATTAAAACATAAAAAATTACCATAGTATTCACACTCGTTTCTCTGAAAACCAATGGTGTCAGTTATTTTACTTTGAAATGTGCGTTCGGTGTCAGAATGTCTGTTTTGTTTCGGTCTGTTTGATTGCGCCCGTTTCAAGTCTTCTTGGGCCCTTTTGGAAATATGCTGAGGCCCCTATGGGGCCTAAATTCACATTCTAAATGAATAATTCTATTTTAACATTTTTTTTTTTGTTTAGTTCCTAAAACATCCTAAATTGCATGTTCTAAAAGTGTAACTTTCTTCCCTGTGTTTTTGCCCTCATGTTTCTGTCTGGTTCAGAAATCACTAATGTCTAAATGGGCACATTTAGCTGAAAAGTGGGCACTAGAGTTCAGACAATTACGATAAAGAGCAGGTCAATGTTCACTTTTTTTTCCAGATCTGTAAAGGGCTGTTAGAGTAAATGTTCCATCTAACAGTGTGCTGAATAGTTCAATTCTGGTTCAACTGGCCATATGTAATGCAGTGGGCACTTATCCACTCTCATTTCCCGGTAACGTCTATCCCGGACCCCCTTTCGTTAAAACATTTCCCAGTCCTGTTCAAACCTCTCAGGATCTCACAGCATGACCAACACAACATCATGGCTCATCTGGAATGGCAAATCAGTCTCCGGTTCTTTGGTGAAAGGCTTTTCACTCATCACAGATCAATTTACACTGGCTTGTCCTTTTCCCATAACCCCTCAGGCAGTACATGTCTCTGGTCGCTCATGCTGAACGGCACACACAGCGGTCTGGCTGCGTCATTCGGTAGCCCCTTTCCAAAATTAACTAGCCCTGCTCTTCCTCGGTTTCCTGTGACATACTGAGCTGCTAGTCAGCTGATGTGGGCCATGTGACTATAAACACTGTACATGTTTTACGCTCTGCTGCTGGGAATCACGTTACCAACTACACCATTTGATACATTACCAGTGTCCACTGAATTACAGAACAGGGATAGAAAACATTACTTGGAAGTGAATTTTACTTTGATCACTGGATCACTCTTAGTAGACTATATCTACAGTATGTGACAGCATGAAATACTGACTGAATACCAGTCCTGTCTGACCTACTCTGAAAGCGGACATCCTAATGTGCTCTTTATTAATCGCTCCACTCTTGCCTTCTCACTTAACAAGATAATCTGTAATGACGCATGGTTGCTTGCTGAGGAGAGATGGCTATTGCATTTCATACTGTTCTTTTAAAATTGCTTTATGCACTCACCCTTATAATGATTCAAATCAGTATGATTTATGATCTTCCATGGAACACAAAATAAGATGTTTAGCAGAATGCTAAAGTGGTCTATATGGATTGTGAACTATATTTTTTAAGTCATCTGAAGAAAACGATACCTAAGCGACATTGTAATTCAGTAATCTTCCTTCCATGTGATTATTCAAATATGATGTTTTAAAGGGACAGTTCACCTAAAAACTATCACATAATGTATATAACTATCTATACATTATAATATAATATATATATAACTATCTATAATGTTTTGCCAGGTTTTTAATCAATGATACTAAATTCTTATATCCAACAGTATTTCTAATTTTTAAGTAATTAAAATATTAGATATACTATATTATTAGACTTTTTTTAAATAGGAAAAAATTAGAAATGAAGTAAAATTTGTAAAAAAAAAAAAAAAAAGCTAAAGGGAAATATGAAAAATGAACACGACAAAATCACATAACAAATTAAGTTAAGCTAAAATTAATATTTTAAATGTAACAATAAAATGCATTTCAAGATATTTGAAAAAAATGATAGACCTATAAGATTTTTTTTAATAAATAAAAAAACATTTAAAAGCTAATTTAAAATATGAATACATTCTGTAGTGTATAATTGATAACCATTGATGATATGCAATGTGCAAATTCAACTCACAAGTGAAATTTGAGCACTATAAGAAGATTTTAACAGATATAAGAGAATATAAAAGTGAAAACTAGCTTAAATTTCAGTCTATTTGTCACACAAAGCTTTCATATACAGTAGATAGACCACTTTTATGAAAAACATACATGCTTTCAGCCAAAAGAAGAACCAGCTCCCCGGTTCTTGCACGTTATATGCTCAAAATTGCCTTGTGTTTGTGATGAATGTCTCACAGCACTTTCACCATCCCTATTCAGCCCAAACCAGAGAACGCTGTCACCATTGCAGTGTCATCGCGGGTTATGTTCCGCACGGAGAAAGAGCAGAAGGTGTTTGAGGAGCAAGGAATAGAGGAGTACCTCAGATATCAGATGGAGCACGAGAATGAGCCTTTTGCTCCTGGTCCAGCATTCCCGTTTGTTAAGGTAACACACAAGGATATAAAAATATAATGCATTATCAAGTTATAATTTCAAACGACATTGCCTTATAATAATATTGACTGATTCTACACCTCTTCATTTGATAGACACTTTATTTGGCATGTTTTCTCAGGCACTGGAGGCAGTAAACGACCGATTGCGGGAGCTCTACCCAGAAAGTGAGGAGCTCTTTGACATTGTGCTTGTAACTTACAACCATGCCCACGTAGGCGTCAGACTCATCAACACCATCAACCACCACAGTAAGTGTATTACTGACCCTCCCATAACCTGGACTCTCACTATCCATTACACACAACTTAATCTAAAGGGAAAACAAGATTATTTTTCTGACCTCACTAGCAGATCATTATTATTTTTTTAATTAGTTATTAACTGCAAAAGCTGAAACCTTTCAAGTCATGTAAAAAATAGTGCTTTTCACAATATGCATACACAATGCTGGATTGTTTGAACCCAATTTTTGGGTAAAATATGGACAAACCCAAATTTTGGGTTAAAAAAATTTAATCCAACTTCAACTTTCACTTTCAGCTGTAATTTTTTAACCCAACATTTGGGTTTGTCCATATTTGACCCAAGTGAATCATTTCAAAACAGCTTTAAAGAAAGTGGTACATTAATGCCATAACTTAGTGTCTTAGTGCTTTACCATAAAAGTTTAGGGGCTTGGAAATATGATGATATAAAACTATGATACAAGCTATCCTCTGATATCCTCTTTTAGACCTGTATTCAGGTCTATTGTATTTATACACTCAAAAAAAAAAATGCTGGGTTGTTTTAACCCAATTTTGGGTCAAATATGGACAAACCCAGCTGTTGGGTTAAATTTATAAATTGCATTTTTTTTTTAATCCAACAATTGGATTTTTAGAGTGTAGTGTTGTCTAGACACACATCTGAGCATTCAAAGGTAATTAAGAGATTTAAAAAGATTTGTATTGTTCCTTTCTAGAGATTTAAATATTAGTTGGTTTTGTTCAAAGAAAGAGTATAGCGATTCTCAGGAAGTATAATTGGAAAAAAGATCTGATGTTACTGGTGAACACAAGTCTGATGGTTGGACACACACCGGCGGAAAGATATTTATGTTCATATTAACAAAACAGAAAATGATTATTCATATTAGAAAAGGCAGTTAAATCTGAATCAAATCAATAACAAAACCGCAAAACAAATAGACTGGTACTATCAATCAATAAGTTGATAGTGCGGGATGGAAAGTAACAACATGATTCTAAGGACACAAAACTGTAAATCCAAATATTTTCTTAGAAGATAAATCTCCAGCTGGCCAATAATATCTTCCCACAGAGATGCATGTGACACCTTTAACCTTTTGTAGCGCAAACCAGCCACTTCCTGCTCAGTTCCCTGTAGCGCCTCAGCTGGACTGGTTTTGATCGTCCCGGTGGCTAACTGAAGAAAAAACAAACATCTCTCCATCTTTTGGCCTTTCTTAAGACAAAACAACAAAAATGCGGATATGGACTGATGTTTCAAGAGCCATTTGAAGTCAGAACTATGAGTTCTGAACCACAAAAAAAATGTTTGTTAGGAGATAAATGTGAGCCTAATGCTCCAAAACACATTACAAAAATTATATAAAAGAATCAAAATCAATATGGTTTCTTCAATTAACATTTACAAATAGAAGCATGTGGCAGGGGTGTCCAATCTTTCTATGTTTGGCTGCAATCAATTCCGAAATTGCAAATAGTGGTCATAAATATGTGACTGAAGAAGAATGTCTGAATTCACAGTAATTATAAAAGTGTAGGCAAAAATGTACCCGGATGACCCACTTCTTCCGGTGAGAAGTGCATACTATGGACTAATATCCCATGAGGCCTCAGGAGAGGATTTGTGAATGGCAGTGACGCGACACAACTGACAGTAGTAGGTCACGCGATAATGACAGCATGGCGAATTTAGTACATCCAGATTACACTCATACTACACGCATTCAACTTGTTCCAAGTTTAAAACACCTATACTTTCATGATCTTGTGGTCAACAACAACAAATCAATGTTAGTTCAATATCACTGCTCCCACATGTGTGCTGTCGGCTTTCATCAAAATTTTTAAATGCTGATCCAACACACTTTAAACTTTAAAATGTCAATCTCAACCAAAATGATGAATTGGATCAAAGCTCAACATTGTGTCAATGTGATGTGATTGTAATGCGGAGATTGAAATATCACGAGCCTTTTTAAAAAAATATCATTTAGGTTCTCTCAGGAATACTTCATTCTGATTAGTCAGTCGCAGCATTTGCTGGTTGCATATTGAATGATGAGGCTAAACTGTATATTAGGTCCTATTTGGTACTGTCATTTGGTTTCAATTGTACTCCACAGTTTCTTTTTACATAATAAAATAACTTAAAATAACACACTGAGTAGCCATGTTTGATAATGTACACATTTATTGTAAAATTATTATTAGGCTATTGCAAAATAACCCCCTTTAGG
The DNA here is from genome assembly GCF_016745375.1 of Pimephales promelas. The sequence goes on from NW_024121233.1 coordinate 8,444,829, forward strand.
ATGATCCCATCCCACCAACATGCGTCAGGATCCTGATCAGGGTTCATTTTACGAGAATGATCCCTTAGTTACTTTACTCCTCCTGGGCAAACTTGGCTTGACATGTCATGTAAATCAAACCTGCTGCTCAATGTGTTACTGAGCTGGCAGTCATACCCTAATGTGTCAAAGGCTAAAAGGGGCACATTACCCCAACATTTCTCACCAGTCTCAAGCTTTCCATCTGTTAAACAGTTCAACTGAGGTGTTTCAAGGGAAACCTTTTAATTGAAAACGGTGATACATTGATTAAATAATTTGAGGAAAATAGTACTTAGATAATGAATCTAATAGATAAATGGATTTCAACGTACACTCATGTGAGAGGATGACTCCAGTCATAAAAGCCTTTCTATTTTACATGGAAATGCATATATACCTATATAGTAGTTTAAATTAAAACATTAAGGTGCAGGCTATGATAAATAGCTTGAATGCAATGTACCGTACGTCGCTTGGGATAAAAGCTTCTACCAAATGCAAATATATCAGTGTAATAATAACTGGCTGTCATGAAAATGTTAATTGCGGATTAATATTATTCTCTTGTCCCCAGATCTCTTCATTGAGCGGTTCGTCATGACAGGAGGTAGCAGCCCCATTGGGTACCTGAAAGCTTGGCAAACAAACTTGTACTTGTCTGCTGATGCTGAAAAGGTTCAGGAAGCCCTTGCTGAAGGTTAGTAACACACACACACACAACAGCAATGAAACGAGACGAGAAAGAGATAATGAATTCATGAACCGTGACAGGTGTAAGTACAATATTTAGCACAGCAAAAAAAAAAAAAAAATGAAATGAAATCTAAACAGGTGTGCTTTACAGACTTTAGACATGTAGTATATTTAGACAGTGATTTGAGAGGTAACCTGTCAATAATTCAGAATTATAAAAAGTGCCAAATTACTTAGTGGTCAAAGTGCCTCCAAAGGAATTGCTCTAGCAGTTTGCCATTTAAAGATCCTTTCGGTGAACTCACTCTAGGCACGGTTGGCACGATTATTCCCTTTAAACTTACTATACTGAATTGAAAAATGTAATTAAAATGTGTACTAAAAAAGTAAATTGATGTTGTGATGTTGTAGCGCACACACTAGTGGGTTCAGAATCAGATTGCCTAGTGTGAGTAAATGAACACCATATGTTGCTCTGTTCAGTATAACAGATTCACATCATTATTATATGAATAATTATAAATAAATATGTATGAAATACTCTAAATAAAAATAACTGAAATGGGGTAAAGCACTGAAATCCATATCGACCGAATGTCTAACAATCCAATGACATATTTGGTTTACAGAGGCTTAATTGGTCCATAAGAACATTTGCCTGACTGCTTTTTCCTTTGGCTGGTAAACTCTACTTTTGTCTTTGTGTTTTCTTACAGGGATTGCAGCAGCCACCATGTTTATGTCAGAAAAACAAATCGAGGTGTCTGAGACCCAGCTGAAAGTGGCATTTGATGGCGACGCTGTTCTCTTCTCTGATGAGTCTGAGCGTATTTTTAAAGCCCACGGCCTGGACAAGTTCTTCGAGCATGAGAGGGAAAATGAAAACACATTGTTAGATCATGTATGCAATTTGAACTGAAATAAGCTACAGAGCAATGTTTAGAGGTGATGTTTGTCATTTTGGTCACACTTTAGATTAGGGTCCAATTCTCCCTATAACTAACCACAAGTTTGGCCTCAATAAAGTTTATGTTAGGTAGTTGTTAAGTTTAGGTATGGGGTGGATTAAGGGTTGTAGAATATGATCATGCAAAATAAGGCATTAATATGTACTTTGCTAATATGCATGCTGATAAGCAAGTATTTATAATATAATATATATATATGAAGAGTTCAGATGCAAAAGCCTCTAAAAGCCATTTGAAATTTTCTTCTTTAATGATGATTTTTATCAAACTTGTATATTTAAGTTCAGTAATTTCACTTAAATAACAATTAATAGGTAATTATCTTTGCCATTTAAGTGAAATTACTGAACTTAAATATACAAGTTTGATAAAAATCATCATTAAAGAAGAAAATTTCAAATGGCATTTAGAGGCTTTTGCATCTGAACTCTTCATATATTTTGTCCGATCCCAAAAGTGTAACGCTGTGGCACTTTTAAAACATTTTGTGCTTGTTTAAGTCTCCTAGTTCACAGCCTGACTGCATTATTGGCTCAATCAGCTCAAATGAGTTTGGAGCGGGACTTTCTATTCAATGGCATATGGGCAGGGGACACATTTTTGAAAAAACAAAACAAAACAAAAAAAATATTTTTGCATTTGCTGCCCCTAGTGGAGTATAGTACAAAATGACACACTTGACCTTTAAATGAGCAGATATAATATGTTATATAAAGCTCCAAGAGCAGGACTGAATATCCTTGTTGTTCAGTTTAGTGGATATGTGCTACAATACATACTGTAATGATTCTGTCCACCACACAGGGGCCGCTGAAGGGTTTCCTAGAATTGCTTGGGAAGCTTCAGAAGAAATTCTATGCTAAAGGCTACCGTCTGGACTGTCCCATCCGCACCTATCTCGTGACGGCCCGCAGTGCAGCCAGTTCAGGCATCCGTGCCTTAAAGACTCTCCGTGCCTGGGGATTAGAGATAGACGAGGCTCTTTTCCTGGCCGGTGCACCAAAAGGCCCCATGCTGGAGAAAATCCGGCCCCACATCTACTTCGATGACCAGATGTTCCACGTGGAAGGTGCCGCAGAAATGGGTGCCATCGCTGCCCATGTGCCCTATGGGATTGCACAGAAATTCCCTCATAAAAAAAGCAGCAATGCAGCAAAATAACAAAGACAGGGATGATACATAGAGGTACATTATGTTCTTATTTTGGACGTGACGTTCAGGTTGTGGACATTCTTTTTTTAAGTCATTTGTGCTCTCAATGGATCCGGATTTCAGTATTCTCTTGGCCTTTTTTCCATGTGACCTATGCAAGGCCACACACACACACTACATATATAGACAAAAAGATTCAACCCAGTGCTGTTCTTTTGGATTAATCCTGTACTTGACTCTTGAAATATGGATTATTATGCATTATGATAAAGAAATTGTGCCTCTTGTGAAGCACTACAATGAACGATCATTTTCATAAGCACTTCTCAGCGACAGTTTGTCGAAAAACAAATGATATTAACTTAATGTTAAAATTGAATGTGTGCTGCTATTCTTAAAGGGATACTCCCCCTGAGTTAAACAGTTGGGTTTTACCGTTTTTAAATGTATTCAGACGATTTTCTGATATTTAGAAGACTATCAATAACCAGACCGTTTCTGGTCTCATTGACTTCCATAGTATATTTTTTTTCCTACTATGGAAGTCAATGAGACCAGAAACTGTCTGGTTACTGATATTCTTCTAAATATCAGAAAATCGGCTGAATGGATTCAAAAACGGTAAAACTCAACTGTTTACCTCTGGGGGAGTTGTAAAATGAGCCTATTTCCAAAAAAAAGTGGAGTATCCCTTTAAATGTAAAGTGACTGAAATGGTGTTTACACAGTGTATGTTTTGAACAACACTGTAATTCTAATTCAGCAATTGACTGTGATTATTGCTGTAGATGGTGTTGTGTGAGTCAAACTACAGTATTGTTTTATGTAGTCTAATGTATGTGGTCGTATACGATGGATGGAGTATTAGTCTGTAATATAATGTTCGACATTGATAAGAAGCCATAGTATTTGAGAGAATTAAATATATAGAAATATATAGAAAGTTAAAGTATATTTTATTTAAAGTTTATCTTATCTGGATTCGATAATATATACACTACTGTTCAAAAGTTTGGGGTAATTAATAAACTTGCAAACTTACACAAAAGGTGGCAGTAAAGACATTTATAACGATTTCAATTTAAAATTGAAAAGTGTTTTGCTTTCTATTCATCAAAGAAAACAAGTGTTTTAACATTGATAATATTAAATGTTTCTTGAGCAGCAAAACAGCAAATTAGAATGCTTTCTGAAGGATCATATGACACTGAAGACTGGAGTAATGATGCTTTTTAAATATATTAAAATAGAAAACAGTTATTTGAAATTGTAATAATATTTAACTGTTTTCACTGTATTTTTTATAAAATAAATGCAGAATTGGTGAACATAAGAAACTTTAAAAAATCTTATCAGCTCCAAACTTTTGAATGTTGGTGTATGTATATCTTTTGACATAAAATTATTGTACGTGAAAGGGAATGTACAGGGAAAAGAAGAGGTCAGATATGTCTGTCATCCAAAGAGAGAAAAGGTCCATTTGTAGTTAAACATCTAAACACTGCAATATCTTTATTGAGCTACATTACCTGCCACTCTTTTTCTCCAGATTTGTCCTTTCTTGTTACACATAATCTTTGGTTAGATATCGAACACAGAAATAAAGGTTATCATCATTATCCAGAATTGGCATCTGATTATTATATAAAACAGTAAGACATAATTTCCTGCTGACGTTTCTGGTGCATTGTCTTCTTCTGTCACTGTGCTGTTTAGTAATGTATTGCAGCGTCTCTAAACATAATTGGAACAAATTGTTGTTGGCATCAGTGTTTAGACTGCCTCTTTAAATTAATCTACCTCTCATTGTTAAATCTACAAGAAATGTGGTAGATTAGCTGTCTCCTCGATAACTGTCCATTCATTTGAAGAGATCTGTCTCTGTGCTGTTTTTCTCTGGATAATATGATATGAGAATATCAAAAGGTATAGAATGCCATAATTATTGTTTAGTTTTAAAAGATGTACTGTAATCCTGGTACATTCAGGCAAATTGAGCCACTTTTCTACATTGTTATGATTGACAAAAGAGGGCCCAGTTTATGTGAGTTCACCCTATTAGTCACAATAATGAAAAAAATGACCTAATGACTTTTAATGTCATGTCATCAGCTGATAGGAATACAGACATCATGTAGTAAATAGCATAGTCAAAGACATTTCCAATATTGAATAAACCTTATTAGGGTTGCTAACTCTGATATTCATTTCAGCTTTCATTGTGCTGCATAATGGTAACTGTTATTGATGGAGAACATTGCGCTCAGTTTGCTCTCGTAATAGGACATTCTGTTCTGACCGAATTATTTAATTTGATGTTTTTTGCATTTAGATCCAAATGTAAAAATCTACCTTGAACAAAAGGTAAAATTACGAGGAGAGCAGAATTTTATGAGGACATGCACAGAACTTTTGTGCACGTGCAACGTGGCACAAAAAAAGTCTAATCAGTTTCGCTGTCAGCGTATTTCTCCTGCAAATGCTGTATAGACAAAAGACTAATTACATAATAGTCCTTCAGCTGGGCCTTGTTCAGTGTAAAGAATGAACTGTTTTAGAAAACAATGTTTTTGAGAGTAATCCTGCACTGTAAAAAATATTGTTGGTTTAACTTAAAATATTAAGTGACCTGGTTGCCTTAATTTTAAGTTCATTGAACTGGAAAAAGTGAGTTAATACAATGAAGGAGAATGATTTAATCATCAGAAACTCAAAATTATATGTTATCTGAACTAAATAAATTATTTAAGTTGATTTGACAAAAGAAAAAATGTTGTGATTACTATACACTGTAAAAAAATACTGTTGGTTTAACTTAAAAAAGTAAGTAACCTGGGTTGCCTTAAAATTTGAAGTTGATTGAACTGGAAAAAGTGAGTTAATACAATGAAGGAGATTAATTTAATCATCAGAAACTCAAAATAATAAGTTATCTCAACTAAATAAATTATTATAAAGTTGATTTGACAAAAGAAAATATGTTGCGATAACAAATCTTGAAAATATTTTTTTTTACAGTGTGGCATGTACCTCCTCAGCATTACATTAGATGGCAGCAGAGCTTTATGTTATCCTTAATGACTGTAAAAGATCTAAAGACCTTCAAAACATTAATGATAATCTTAAATCATTTATAAATAAGAAACAATTTTGTGCAAGTTATTATTTTGTGCATGATCCCATGTGATGTCTCAGGAGTCTGAAAGTCTAAAAACAGGCCTAGAATTTGTCAGTGTCCAAAACACTTGTTAAGCTCAGCGAGGTTTTGAAACTAAAAAGAGAAGAAATGAATGATCTTTCTGTTGATTGTTGCTGCTGGTGCCAATTACCCAGAAGGCTTGCCAAACTGCAGGCACAGATAAACTAGAGAGCTATCAAGCAACTGGGCCTCTGAGGCGCCATCGTGGTAATGAGGCCATCGTTGCCGACCCCGTGTGTAGTGATTGATCAGAGATCGTTTCCATTTTATTACTTCAGAGAAGTGCTGGGGAGGGACTATTGCCATCTGGCTCGCATTATTAATGCACTCACACACTGAAAATAAACAAATAAGAGTCTTCTGCTAAACAGACTTTCAATAAAATAGACATTTGATTTTTTTAAATAAGAAGCTGACCAACCTGGGATGCATTTGCATAGGATCTTCATTTCAAGCGCAAAACTTTCCAATAGAGGAATAACACTGCTGCTAATTCTTCATTTAAACGAATCTGGAGGGGCTTCAAATCGATTACGTGTGATAATAAAGCTTACAGAAAATTGAATTGTGCCTGCAGATCGATGGTGGTGTCGCAACCAGTTTGGCTGCTTGGGGAAAACCATGTATGTATGCCCTCAGGAAAATAATAATTCATAACACTTTTACTTCCTTCCTGCAAAGTTGGCTCATTGTGCGCTGGCTTGATAAGGACTCAGAGTGGATGACTAGAGTCGAGGCAGATTTGTGGTTTTTGATATGCCTGTTGGTTGTGTCAGAAGCATTTTGTTGAAATAATGAGCACCGGATTTTTTTAAAATAACCTTAGGTCAGCAACGCACACCAATCCAAACAAAACGGAGCTCACTAGATCTTTTGACAGCTGCTCTGTTATGACATTTGCCAGGCTTGGCTAATTAGAGCAGCTGTAAAAATGCACAATGCAGGGATAAATGCGTTATTTTAGTCACAAGATGTTGGCGGTTCTGTGTATGTTTTTGGCAGTTTGTGTGTGCGTGCACCATTACATCCTGTAGTATTAGGTTGAACCAGCTGTGATATGATGGGTGGAAGATTATGACCGATTTATTATGAGCTAGAGAGGTGAACCTGGTGCAGACAGATGGATAAAAAAGCTGTGAACTCGTATGATCTGCCTGACGCAACACAAGTTCGTCTCCTCCCACAGCAAGGCCTCGCTTCAGTTAATCATGTGGTCTCCACTGCTGATGTGTCTATATGTATTCAGACCAATGTTTTAGCAAATATATTCCACAGGAAAAACATCTTCCCATCAGATAGGTTGCAGCAGGTGCTGTACACCTAATGTTTAATATCCTGTCTGAAATAGATAGCCTCGTGGCCCTCTGATGGCAGCCAATGAATTGGCCTTTGTGGCAATGAGGTAATAGTGAGATAATTGCCAGACTTTGGACTAATAACAATAATTAGACTCTATCAGCAGCTGTGGGAATTCATTAGGGAAAATGTGGGAGATTGGATGGGGTATGGTCCCGGGAAGTTAATCATCATATAATCAGTGCCACGATTGACCACAGAATCGGCATTAAAGCGAATTCACTGTTGTTGTTTTTTTACTCACTCTTAATGTTTTTTTCCATATGAACATATGTAATATAACAGATACCATTGAGAACGAATAAACATAAAATAAAAACTTAAAATGTGTACAAAAATAGGTGCCTCTTGCTGCTAATATGGTATACTGGTAGATATCTCTATCTAGAGATTTGGGAGCAGTGTTTGAGAATAGCTAAGTTACACAATATAATTTTTTTTAAAAAATAAATATAACTATCTAAACACAGATAATTTTAAATGCCTGTCAATGCAGATGCTTTTAGAACAGTGATTCTCAACCTTTTTTGGGCCAGTGCCCCCTATCCAATATCCAAGTCCTTGACCCCACCCCTAATTTTTTACCCATCTCCACCCCTTAGATCTGGATCTAACTCTGCCCCTTGGATCTCGTGTACTGCAATGAGGTCCTACTGGGAAATAGCCAGGCGGGTAGGACATTCGGACCAAATGCAATGATTGGACGAACATTTTATGGTATATAGGCTACATACAGCACTTAAGTTAATGATTGCTATCAGGATGTGAAGAGACTTTCAACCAGCAGACCAACCGGGAACCTGCTTTTAAGCTAGACTAACTGATCAAATGATAAACAAATACCCCACAATGACCAGCATAAATTCTTATCCAGGCTGGAAATCAAGCTGACCAACAAACAAGCTTAGGCTGGTTTTAGACAATTTCTTTAGCAGGAAGATACCAAATGAACTCAAGCGCATCGTTGTCTCCTTTAGTTCTCCCTTTGTTGTGTCACTTTGTGCTGTAACACAGACATCTCTTCCTCAGATCAATGTCTGGACTCATAGACCAAGAACAACAACCCAGTTTAAAAGAGAATGAGTCCTGACGGATCCATCAAGCTTAACTAAAATGCCTCTGATCAGCCAGAGCCATCAGTTCTGTATGACAGGCCTGAATAGATGACGGGGAGGTGGAAGGAGCCAAGTATGGGTAGAGAGCCCTGCTCCCTTAGCGACAGCTCTACTGAAATGTCTTCTTAAGCAAGCATGCAGATCTAATCGATAAGCTCATACACTGCCGGGCATTGATTTCCGTTGTGACTGAAAGAAACAGTTAGACGCATTCTTCTACCTGCGTCTAAAAAAAGAACAGCGATTTCTTTTTTTCCGCAGACGTTTTGTGTGAAACTGAATCTAGTCTCATGGAGGAAGAGATGAACTAGTGTAGCCTAATTAGTTAACAATATGACACCACCTTGGTTATGCTAATGCAAATATGACTGCAATGTTTAAAAGTTTTACATAACTTCAAGATTAATTTGTATCCTTTATTATAATTTAAATGGGTTCATTTATTTATTTCTATATCTCACTGGTGCGGAACCTGGCCTTAGTCGTTGGCAGGAGGTATCCATGGCAACAGGGTGAAGTTTTCCCTCGGTGTGACCAATCTATGGTCAATCTTTACGGTATTTATTAAATTAGAAACAGCTTACTGCTGTCTCCATAGTAACCAGAGCCCAAGTACCATTAGAGCAATCATGCATAACTTAGCTTGGGCTCCTCACAAGAACTATGTTCTTTTTTATTAATCATCACCGTTATAAATACACTCATGAGTTTTCTCAAGTCTATAAGAGAACTTTCTGGAATTGAATCCGTTTTATAATGAGAATTGTCAGCATAAAAAGCAATATTTTTAAAGAATTTATTTATCTTGGTTATAAGTTTCATGCGCATTTATATCTAAATGGATTAAAGTGGATTTTGAAACAGAGTTGTTTAACTAAACTTAAACTGTTTAAAATCATTTTTGGCAATTGAAATAAAATAAAATATCAAATGAATGTTTTTATCTTCAATGAAAATTAGAAATGTTGCCTTTTCAACAAACTGAAATAAGTTCAGGTTAAAGTATTAAAATTACTAAAACGGAAATAAAAATAAATTAAAGTTATATAGAAATGTAAAATAACAGCAACTAATAAAAAATTACTAAAATGTGAACTAAAATTAAAATGTAAACTGATGCATTAATGAATAAAAAAGCTAATTCATAATAGTAATAAATACTAATCAGAATAAAATTATGTATCGTATATCAATAGTATTAAAATACCACTGTTTTGAATGCAACTTAAAATTAGTATATCATATATTTAACAATTAAATATTTAAGTAAACACAATAATTGGTTTGTTTGCAATGCAGGGATTTGCTAAAATGGATCATCTTTAACTGAAACTCAAATTATTATTTTTTCCCCCATTGTGAAAACATTAATGAAAAGTAAATTTTCAATTTTTTAATTAATTTTGCATCTTTAACACTAACAACTGTAGGCTATATGTTAAAATCGATGCATTACATAACTAAAATCAACTAATAGTTGCCAAGTAGCATATTTAAAAATTAACAATAACCAAGATGATTAGTTGCAGCTGCAAAATTATTATTCATTAGTTCATGGCACCTAGCCTACATTAACTTTACTTATACGCTTATTGTAAAGTGTAACTGAATTGGCAAGCTTGGTTCGGATTGCTGACACCTTGACGTAACCTTGCGGTCAGGCTGTACTGTGGGTGGACGGGGCAGCGGTGGGTGGCTTGCTCTGGGTTTTTAGGTCCCCAGTGTCCATCCGTTCTGCAGTGATTTCCACTCAGTCTAGATATAGATGCTGTGTAGACCATGTTTGGAAAATCCAGTTAAAATTCTGCTTAACTTTGGCCAAGTTTCCATCCAAAGTTGCAGATTTAACTTGTGCGTAAAATATTGCACAAAACATTTGCAAATAAAGCACTGTTTTCATCCCACGTGTTCAAGACAACAAAATCGTCACTTCCTTGGCACAAAAAAAAATGTAAGTTTCTGCAACCGGGAAAGCCGCCGTGGCTCTTGTATCCTAACGTTACATTATAATCGTAAGTGACTTGCGTGCAGACAAAACGCAATAAATGCTGTCATGTTAACTTGCGGTCGGGTGGTGGTGTTTGCGACATGAACATGAACGCCTCTGGAAGGGAATGATAAACCACCGGCTGCGTCTGAAATGTGCATTCTCGAATAGGTAGGTTATTGACTTTTTTGAAAAAGTAATTACTTCACGACCACTAAAAAAAGTTATATAGCCTATTGCCTAGTATGAAATTATGAATGCAATCTGGACGTACGTAGCCTACACATTCGGCATTTGCCCTTATCACGTGACCTACCAGCGTCAGTTACGTCCCATACTGTATTTGTTTACGTTGCTTTACTACCATTTACAAATCCTCTCTCGTGGCCTCGTGAGTCAGTAGACCATTGGATGCACACTTTAGAATCTTGCCAGAAGAGGGTCACCGGGTACTTTTTGCCAGCTCTTTAATGAGTAGCCTGCCTATTGTGATTTCAGATATACTTATTTTGTCATAGCATATTGTTTTTTTGCAAACTGAAATGTGTGAATTAGGTCTGCTGGTTAGTCCAGTTATCCAATCACATCTACTGAGGTTTTTTTGTGTTGTTGTTGCGCACAGAGGGATTTATTTGGTAAATGTGTTTCCATATGTGCATGTCTTTATTGGATAAAAAGTTCAGGCCTATGCGCCTTAATTGAGCGCTTTTTTACCTGCATTTATAAAATGTATGCACATTGTGGTGTTTTCATCCTCGTGTGTTTTTTATGTGATTTTCCAAAATGCGCATAAATATGTGGATGGAACATAGTGTCCATACCTTAAAGCCGCAATATATATATTTTTCGCCGCTAGGGGTCATGTCTCTGTCAAGTCGAAGTTAGTCGCGGACGTGGAGCTCTCGGCATCTCAAAAATAACATTGATCCTCGTTTTAGTCCTCTTTTTGTCTCAAAGTCTGCTTGCCATTGTCCAAAATGTTTGAAAAAAAAAACAACAACAGTGTTTGCTAGACATAACCTATGGGTGTAACCCAGTTGTCCACATTTGTCGCCATGGTTACTATGGCAGTACGATAGGGTGGAAACCGAGGTAAGCGCTGATATGACGCCATTGACTGGCGACTCAATCCCTCGCACTGCTCAAACATCCCAGTTCCTTGGTTAATATCGCAATTTTCTCACAATTTACAAATAGTTGGAAACATTTGGGATATTGTAAGTAATCAACTAAACAAAATATATAACACTGGCCTTATGTTTTTTTTGTTGATATTTTACTGCAAATTTCTTACATAGTGCACCTTTAATTGTAACATTGCAAAAATACAACACGTTATTATCTCCTCTAATTTTGAAGAGCTTTCCTCATCTATTTGTTCACATCAGGAGCTGATGATGCAGGAGTTAACTGAACCCATCAGCAACATCACCAGATGTTGAGCTCAGCGGCCGGTTGATCGAGCGCCTCGGGAATACGTGAGTCCACATGGAATTTGCATTGAATTCCTTAATTTGCATCTGTCATGATGATCATGGATGTTTTACAGAGAAACATTTGGTAAGACACATTCACTTTGTATTTAAAACCACAAAAATGCATGTCATTTGTATCCTGAATGCAGTTAGGCTTGTAATAATGTCTTTTTAGATTTATTTTTATAGCCGCTATTTTAATGTGATGATCCAAAATCAAGAGAAACATGAGAGTATTGCTAAACAAATAAAAACCAACCAGTCTTATCAGCTTCATAAAGCAAGAAGCTGATAGACTCAAACTGCCTCCAGATGTGTGCCTGTTCTCCAATATTGATGGCCCAATTTTAGTAGCTTTTTATTAGAACCAAAATGTGCTGTAAAGGTCACTCATTCACCTCCCAGTGACATTTTAACTGTTGAGTCACACTTCTCCCTATGCGTGAAATGCTTGTTCCCGGAAATCAGGGTTATTTGATGTCTCTGTCAGTTTGATCCCGAACAACAGGCGTCCCCCCTGACGCTGTTCATCTCCACTCCCTGTCAGGCCACACCGCTAGACTCAATTGGCCGTGTTTATCTCTCTCTCTGTGACTTTAAACAGACAGTAATGTAATAACAGGGACCCTGTTTGCACAGACACAACACGTCTCCTCTGAGGTCGCGCAGATTATGCACTTTAAGCCAGTCATCATTTACAGACACTGAGTCACGAGAGCGTTGAGAACAATGCAAAACTAGATGTTTATTCGTCTTCCAGTTTTACACATTTGATGGTAAACAGCTCAAACTTTAAAGGTTCTTTACAAGTAGTAACGGTCCTATTTAGAACTGTATCATATAAAGGGTCCTGAAGAACCGATAATTCTTCATCTGCCGATATATGTTCACTATTAATGTTATCGTTGGCCCGCTAAGAAAATTTGGCCAATATATTAAAGCAGATAAATAATGGATGATTTCCTTATGCTTGGACACTTCAGATGCACACTATTCGACAAGATGGTTTTAAATAGTTTGAAATATGATTGGAATCACTTTTAAATACAGTTAAGTGCCACATGTACAGTGCAAGTCTGTCATATATAAAATTATAATAAAACATTATAATTGTATGCATGGCTTTTAATGATGAGACTTTTGTTTTTGTAATCAGGCTCTCAAAAAATATATGACAATTTTTGATTTATATTTATCAGCCAATTATATCGGTTATCGACTTCCAACATTCCAACATTTATATATCGGTGCATTTCTAATAGAGCCCGACCGATAAAAGGATTTTGAAGGCCGATACCGATACAAATATTTTTGGGTTTTAAAATCCGATATTCCGATATATCAGCCAATTTTTTTTTTCTTAAATATTGTTGGATTTCACACACGTGTAAAAGAAAAGGTAACTTTTCTGCACGTTTGATACTTTTTCTCTATGTCTAAATGTTCACTCCTCGCAAGTATAACTTACATTTTACAATGCAGGGACTGTAACTTGAGATATGCTAGTTATAAATACAGTAATCATTACTTTATTTAGGCAGAAAAAGTTAATTGTTGTTTCCAAGCTCATTAATGTTAACGTTAGCGGTCCTCCACTGATGATAGTGGCATTAGCTAGCTTTGTGGTTAGCTAGTCTATGATGAGCCATAATTTAGCAATAGATAACATCATACTGCAAATTGTAAAACATACATTTTCAATATAACAGGCCAAGGAGAGATGATTGAAGCATGTTTTGTCCGTTTTTATTTTATTTTTTAAATTTTCATTTATCGGCCATTATAACTGCCGATACCGATATTTTGGAAAATGCCTAATATCGGCCGATAATATTGGCCTGGCTCTATTTTCTAATCAACACCCCATGAACCATGATTTGCTACTTGCTATTTCTAGTCAGGCAGGAAATTCATTATATAATCACGTTTCTACATAAAAGAAAAAAAATTCTCTATTTGTTTATTATGCTCCACAAAATGCAATGACAAAAAAACTCACAAAACTGGTTCTCAGGAGGTTAAGACAGAGTTGTTGACAGTAAACATATGTATTAATTTAGTCACTCGCTTTTTGTTTTCATATTGATCATGCTGTAGGCTAAAGTGCATTTTCTCTTTTTCATAAGACAAATTATTGTTGTAAATAGTCCTCCGGACTAAACATTTTTCAAACAGCAGCGGAACAGATTTTTGCCCAATTCAAATTTGTCTGAGTCATTCTCCATGGGGGAGAACCTTTCCACTGCTCACCATGGCAACCTACTTGTGCACTGGGCTGCTTCCAGATCATATGGCGTGAGGTTCATTAACAGGATCTGTTTAGATGGCCCTTCTAGAAAGAACTGTCTAACAGTACATCATGTAATGTAAATAGGATCTTGTTTATTCCTCTTTATGAGGGATAGCAATACAAATATGTCAAATTAAATCAGAACCCGGGGGGTACTATCCCAGTTAACCCAAACAGCTCCAGTTCCCATGGTGACTCAACATGAGTCAGAAATGGAAACCTCCAGCATACCTTTCTATGGGGTGAATTTTGGAAATGGGGATTTTTACTTAAAGCTACACTGTGTGATTTGTACCCCCATTTACCGGTGAAAAGATATATGACCATCCAGTGAATATTAGTTCCTGTTCCTCTCAATTCCGATTTCGTTTTAACTCCTACGGTGGCCAAATGTAATCCAAGACTAACACGGCTTCCAGTTCGACCTCGTCCATGAGTGTTAACTCAAACGTAAACGCGAAAGGCGAAGCTTGAATTAACGGGTATGTCCCTCTTTGGCTAATGTACTTTCAAGATGGAGGGGCAACATGGCGACCGACATTAGAACCCCTTACCCGTATGTATTTTCAATGGCATATTATACACTCACGAGAATACTTTATTACTTGAACGAAGTAAATATACATTAATGAGCACATATATTTTTGAAAGAACTTAGTGTTTTTAGCTAAGAATAAACTAAAAGAGTTACACAGTGTAGCTTTAAGTATTAAACTCAGTCTGCATTTCAAGATTGCTATCAAAAGCTATCATACCATTACGTCTACCATTGTCAAAACTTGGCATTATAATATCATCTTTGACAGGCGTCCAGACATTCAGAGATTCAGAACTGGGGTCTGAAAAGTCCTGAGATTATATCAAAACTCTTTTTGAAAAGCAAATTTTGGAAAATTTGAAAAATAGTAAAATAAAAAAGATTCTGCACAATGTAAAGCTTAATATATGTATCATTTTTACTGAAATTGGTACACTGGTGATATAATTCATTATTTGCCATAAGATAATTTGTAAAGTAATAATGAAAAAGAAGTATTTTCACTATCCTCACTGTATTATTTTTTTTTACTTAATTTAAGCTCACATTTCCAATAAGCGTGAGCGGCATTGTTTGAGATAATTTAATTATTGATATGAATTTTGTTGGCTTTGAAATTCTCTCAACAATATTGCTTTTAAATGAAATTCAAACCCCAATTCACTCTCTGACATTATAGCGAGTGCCCCCTTAAGTGTCTGCTAGATGTCCACTGCTTGAATGCCTCTGCAAAGGCTCATTTACTCCAGGGACTAGTTGTCTGCTCTCATCTGTTTGCAGCCCTGCTGCTATATTTAGGCCATACCAATAACCAAATCCACAGCGCCTGATGAGCTATGTCTTCAGACCAATGAGTAGCCCTGGGTGACAAGGGCTTCCAATAGAGGCAATGTCATCGCTATTCATTGATGCTTTCTTGAGACTCCTCATAACGTGGGGACAGAGAAAAACACAGAGAGAAAATCCTCGCACATAAATTAAACCTTCCCAACTTTGTTGCCATGGAAGCTCAGTCCTTTTGGCGAAGCTTCTTATTCTCCAGTCTTCATTTAATTAAGGCTCCTGAGCTTCCAAAGGCTGTTCGGCATACAACTTTGCGTACATTAGTTCTGACGGTCACGCGCTGGCTTGACTTGATAATCCACAACAAACATGCATGATGCAAAAGGATGATAAACTAACAGACAGAAAACAACAGCATGAAACGTTAGCACAAGACAATGAACAGACAATGACTGAGGGTTTCAATACACAAAGATAACAAGAGGTTAATGGAAGGACAGGTGTTGGTGATTGGATGGAAAACGCATCAAGGCCCTGTTTACACGAGAACGCTCGCGGGTGAAAACATAAAAATATTTTATCAGATGTGCCTTTCGTTTACACGGCGCCGGCGTTTTTGAGGCTTAAAAACGCAAAAAAGTGAAACCACCCTCCAGAGTGAAAATCTTAAAAACACTCCACTGCCGCGTTCCCGTGTAAACGATAAAAACGCAAAATTCTGCTTGACAGTGTAGGTTGTACGCAGGCGCGTGGACTTGGTGTTGTAGTATGCACTCCTAGCCACCTGAAGTGTATACTACATTGAATTTCACGCACTTTTGCGTCACCATTTGCACGCGGATTTCCCACACAAAACGCTCTTCTAAGGCTATGTTTACACGGAAACGATTCTGAAGAGAAAACGCAAAAGTGGCGTTGCCTCATCTTTTTTTATTCTGCGTTTAGACGAGCGTTTTGTGTGGGAAATCCGCGTGCAAATGGAGATGCAAAAGTGCGTGAAATTCAATGTAGTATGCACTTCAGGCGGCTAGGAGTGCATACTACAACAACACCAAGTCCACGCGCCTGCGTACAACTTTCACCGTCAAGCAGACTTTTGCGTTTTTACCGTTTACACGGGAACGCGGCAGTGGAGTGTTTTTAAGATTTCCACTCTGGAGGGTGGTTTCACTTTTTTTGCGTTTTTGAGCCTCAAAAACACCGTTGCCGTGTAAACGAAAGGCACATCCAATAAAATATTTTTACGTTTTCACCCGCGAGCGTTCTCATGGAAACAGGGCCTAAACGCAGAATAAAAAGTGATGACGCTACGCCACTTTTGCATTTTCTCTTCAGAATCGTTTCCGTGTAAACATAGCCTCGGAGTGAAGAAGAGACTGTTCGTTCTTACCCTAAAAAAGTCCATATTTGATAGTACAGTTGGCAAGGCTAATACGAGTGTTATGCTAACAGGTTGTAGGTCCAATCAATGACAATAACACAAACATGCAAATAGAGTACGAAGGGTTTAGGAATTTACAGCAAGCATATAAATATCCAGGATTAATTGTTAACCCTGGGTAAATTATGAGCAATGGGAAATGCTTTGTTGTTTTTTTTACTCTGAGGCGATAACAGGCTTTCATACTTTCTCCTAACAATACTTTATTTAACCAGGAGGTCCCATTGGGGTTCAGAATCTCTTTTACAAGATATGAACCATATGAAAACTTTTTTTCTCATCGGCAGAGTTGGGGCACCTCTGGGAACTTTGCTGTTATAGTATGTTAATGGACGGAGTCTTTATCGAGTTTCGTTTAGAAAAAAATACTCCCTAGATACCAATGGCAGAGATTAGCAGAGGAACGATAATCTGTCAAATCTAATTCGATGCACATGCAGATTCAGTCTCATTAATGCAAGGAGAGCAGAACGGAAACATTTGACCTTGCTGCATAAAAAATAAGGCTAAGAATCCACTAGCATGACGCTAATTCAGACTGGGGTGTCCCGGTTTTTGTCCTGGTAATTAAGACAGTCACAAAGGGGCTAATTAGGGCAATCCACATTAATTAAAACCGCTCCCATGTGAAGCTGGTCTCAAATTGGACTTAAATCGAAGGACTAGTGCAAATGTGATTGATGTGTTCATAGATAGAGCCTATGCTTCTCTCTGTTCTTTGATCACGAGCCTCTTAAATCGATGGTCTTGGAGCGTATTTTGCACAGCATTAGGGAGTATAGTAGTCCATAAGCTGTGGTTTGATTTTGAAGCCTCTTTCATTCTCTTTTTAATTATTCAGGGCTGAGTCTGATAGCTTTGTAAACAGAGTAAATTGCAAAGTATTTGTACATAAAAGGATACATAGATGAGATTAACACTTATTGAAAGTCAACACAATTACGTCAAGACCATTGTTCAGACATTGGTCCAGGCTGTGAGCTGACAGTTCAGCTCAGAATAAAAAGAGACGCTCTGTTAAACAACTGACAAGAAGTGGGGACATTTCCTAATGTAATGCGATGGCGGAGATGGAGAGAGGGTGAGAGATAATTGTACAGTAGATTTCACAGTGGAGACTTAAACATCAAACTGAGAAATGGTTTAGTAAAGTGAACGAGATACTAAGATCAGCAGGATTCCAGTTATTCCCTAATGGTAGGGATATATGTTATATTGGTACCATGTTGGTTATCATCAGCCAATATGAACTTCATAATATCAATGGTGTGACTATACCTGTAATACAAAGAATTTTATTTATTTACTTAAATGTCTATGCAGCTTGGCCTATGTTGGTAAAACGACACTTTCTAGGCCGTGCTTTAGCATTTTCTTATCTATTTAATATATCTAATTCTTTTGTATTATAAAAGTTTTTCACTTGATTGGTCCTATTATGGATATGTGTGATCATGTGACTATGCATGGCTGTATACAGTATGGAGGTGTGTCTCCCCACTTTGTTTGTGTCTGATAAAGGGCCAGGGCCCGAAACGTTACACGTGGTGAGCGACTATTAAAATTGCTAAGGAGCATTTTCTGGTGTGCGGACTCATTGTTTACTTTTGCATGCTGAAAATGAAGTCATTATTCACTAATAATCGTCCCATTTACTTTTAACAGTGAATCATTGAATCAGTGAGTTGAACTGAAGAATCGCGTCAGTCCGATTTGTGAACAAATCATTCAGACTGGTTTTGTGCATTATACTAATTTTGTAAAAGTGTACTTAAAAGAATGATTTGTCCATAAATCGGACTTCGCACTGTAAACCCGAATAAGTTGGCAAAACTCGAATAATTTGATGTAATCGGTTACATCAAAAATGTTTAAGGTAAAAAAAAAAAAACTCTTCTAAACTAGCAAAACAAAATATTAAACACTATTAAATCTCCCACTTAACATTAATCAAACACTTAATTTTAGTGTTTCTTACTCTCCCTTTTAAGTATCATGGCAAAGCAAAGCATGCTGGGAAATAGAAATCCCAGCCTGGTTTAAGATAAATTTAAGTTTGTTAAAAAAAAAGAAACAAGTTCATAGAATTTAAAACAATTAAACAATTCAACTTACTTTAAATATGTCAGTTTAAAGGAAAAGAAAGTTCAAAATACTCATAAAAGTTAATTTGATTGAACTAATTTGTATAATTTAAGTTGGCCCCACTCAAACCAGTTAGTTTTGAGCGTTAGGGTTTACAGGTTTGGAACAACATGAGATAAACAATGTAATAGTACTTACATTTCTTTAATGAATGCTTACCCAAGATAACATTTTCAAATGTTTTCAATTTTTAGCAGTAGCGCCCTATACAGTATAGACAAAGTGTGCATTACATCCCATGCATAATTGATGGGCAGTGTTCCACTCACTGAACAGCTGAGAGGCGCGTGTAAAGAGATATGCACTCTGTTTTTGCCCAGCTAACCTACTAAGATCGGTACTGAAACACGTTCTGATATCCACACAAAATTGATCTTAACTCACAGGTGCTTTCAGGGTATGTTGAGTCATAAGACCCATCACGAGAAGAGTCTTATCTGACCACACCAACCCACCTTTGTGAATTTCTCTACAGATACAGCAGCAGCCTAGAGTCACCGTTTGGCACAGTTTGTTGTTTGAGGATATAAAGCCAATTACTCTACAGCATCACTTTAACAGGGTTTACTGTTACTGCCAAATGCAAACAAACTAATTTGGTGTATCTACCGCATAACAAGCCCTGTAATCCATTTGTGCACAATTTGTACTCTAATGAAACCTTAACATGTTTATCATAAGAAAATAGTCTCATGTGGTGCTTTGTGACATCTTGCCATCAGCAACAGCAAGAGGGCAGCTCTGTGCATGTCACTGCACATGTGCTCTGATAATCGCTTCAGTCTCTGTGGGAAAGATACTTTGATCAAGAGTCGAACAGAGGAAGCTTTGAACTTCTCGGAATTATTCATTTATTTGGTGGTGATACATTCATAAGAAAAGGTTACACATGTTCTGATATTCTGGAGTGCCACTGGATATGATTATGGTTGTATATTTTATTAGGTGAATTTCTTATTGATCAGCATAAGTTATTTATAAAAGAAATGCTCAAGGATTCCATTTAAAATAATTCACGTTGCGAGGACCATTCAGGAATGAATTATGCTCTTAAAATAATGCCTTGTGTTAAAAAATGTATTCCCAACCACTCAGTCTGACTCAGCCTAATTGATGGCAAGATTATGTTCTTCTTCACTGTGTTATGTAATAGGTTCAGATTTGGGGTTTGAATATCCCGCAGGTCTTCCAGAGGATATGAGATGATTGAAAATTGTCGTGCTAAAGGGTTTTGATTTCTAAGTCAATGGATTATGCGTACGTTTTTCACACGATTGTTGTGTATAATCCGTAAGCGAGTGTGCCAGAGCTGTTAGTTTTGAGTGATGCGTCTAATGTAGAGAACTGTGTTTAGTATTTTGCAAAAAGTCACGTTTTTAGTGTGTGGCTCTAAAAAAACTAATATTTGTCTTGTCTAGGTTGTGCTTCTTTTTCTTAATGGTTTTGAGGAAATGCAACTTAACTGGTCCATTTTGGACACATAGCCAAACAGAGTTCATTTCATTGACTCTATAAAGACCTTAATGTTAAAGGGATACTCCACTTTCTTTGGAAATAGGCTCATTTTACCACTCCCCCAGAGTTAAACAGATGAGTTTTACCGTTTTCGAATATATTAAGCGGATTTTCTGATATTTAGAAGAATGTCAGTAACTAGACAGTTTCTAGTCTCTTGTATATTTTTTTTCCTACTATGGAAGTCAATGAGACCAGAAAGTATCTGGTTACTGATATTCTTCTTAATATCAGAAAATCGTCTGAATGGATGCGAAAACGGTAAAACTCAACTGTTTAACTCTGAGGGAGTTGTAAAATGAGCCTATTTCCAAAAAAAGTGGAGTATCCCTTTAATGGTAAAAATAGTGGTCTGTCCATAAATAGCCAATAATTACAGACATGCATAGGGTCAGATCACCATTAGACTAACAAACATCATACTAAAACAATGCAATAAACATGATCCAAAATAACATCAAATTTAATGCAAAACAATAATTGATATTACTTGTATCATAAATAAGATAAACTATTTAAAACTATTTAAATAAAATATGTGTGATCCATATGTGGTCATTCTGGGAATGTCATTGTCCTGTTTTTGATTGTAAATAATACAGTAATTCATAGTTTTTACTTGCAAAAATCATAAATTTAACAGTATTTTAAAGTAAAAAGAATGTGATTTGAACTATTTAACTGTTTAACCATTTAGCCTACCGTTTAACCATACATTTTTACATTACTGTATTGTAAAACAGTTTAAAAATAATACTTTTGCAGTATTCAGGATTATATGGCTAGTTATAGTTTAATATAGTAATAGAACATAGTATTTTTAAACAGACCTGCAACCCATTTGATTGTGCACCAACACTGAACCACAGATTGAACCTAGCAGATCGTAAAGTTAAATGTTTTCTCTGTTCTGCCGTTTTAAACCCAAAAGATTAGGCCTTTCTGCTCCAGTAAACCTCATTAATTTCTCTTCATTTCCGAACTGAGAAAAAAAGTGAATTTTCATGGGTGTGTGTGGCTGTTGTTGATCATAGGTTTGCACTGATGGGTGTCTTTGTGGGAGTGAACAGATGAAACAAAGTACCACGGAAAAATTTTAATTCATTAGCATTAATAATAATTGACACAATTGGCCATTTCCCGCTCCTGAGAGAAACACTACACCCATTTGATCAAAACAGCTACTGTTTACTTGAATGATAACAGCTTAGAAATACAGTTTATGAGGAGCATTCTGGGTCTGTGCAAAACACTCCAGAGAGCAGCAAGAGAGTAAATCAGGGAAAACAGCTTAGACACCATCGTTCATCTTAATAAACCTTCATAAATATCTCTGTCTTAGCAGTAGCAAGTCATTCCTAAACTGCTCTTATTTGCCTCAACACTTTTCTCACAGTGCTTACATACATACACTTTCATCCATCTACACTACATAAATAATTCAGGATTTTATGGGCTACAGTATTTAAACTGCCGATATGCTTTTCAAAAAAAAACCCAAAAAAAACCCCAAAAAAAAACGGATGGGTCACTTTAAGGATGGTGCAGATATTGATTTGGAACTTCTAAAAGCCAACTCAAACAAATGAATTGGGTTGGAGAGGAATAATTTAGAATTACAGGAATAATAAACCCAGCTTTTAGAGGAATCTTGTGGCATTGCAGCAATTGTTGAAAAAGTAAATTAAGTATATTTTGGGGTATTTTGGCTCTGAGTGCTTTTTCTTGTGCAATTACACACACTGTAAAAAAATATTGTTGGTTTAACTTAAAAAATGAAGTATGGTTGCTTTAAAATTTTAAGTTCATTGAAATGGAAAAATTGAGTTAATACAATGCAGGAGATTGATTTAATCATCATAAACTCAAAATATTATGTTATCTGAACCACATAAATTATTTAAGTTGACAAAGGAAAAAAAATGTTGTGATTACAAATCATGAGCATATTTTTTTTACAGTGCAGATTACTATACCTAACCTGACTATATGTAATGGTGACAAAACCATTATTTTTTATTGGGTTAATGCCACTTGTAACCTATAATAAGATAAGATACCATGATTTAACTCGCCATCTTTATCTGCATTCTGGCAGATTATTCAATGTGCAATCTCTTTGGTGTCAAAACCAGAGAAAAAAATATTGTCCTGTTTTTTTCTTGTGCTGTGAGGATCTAAAGTTGATGTTTGACGTTTGTGAGCTGACTTTGCATTTAAATTCCCTGGTCTTGTCAAAAAGAAGTCTAATAAAGCTTAATAAGCAGGTAACAATATACGTCATACAAGCTTTTCACAACGCTACTAAGCCTCCGCACGCACAAGCATAGAATTCAGACTCTGTTTCTGTTCAGATCTCATCAATATTGCAGCAACACTCTCCTGCTGCTGGTGGGCTCCACCATCATTATTAATTTAGCTTTGTTTTCTTTTTTTCCATTTTTCAGTCTCTTGCTGTTCAGCTGCTGTTATACAAGACATTAGGCTGACTCTGGTATGAGAGCTGGGGCTGCATTGCAGATGTTCAGTGTTTCTTGGCTTCACATAGTGGAATATTTTGTGACTGAGGGTTTTCCCACAACCTTACATCAACATTTCTCCTTTAAGGCAATCCGCTGCTAATGGCAGTAGTGACATTGATAAACTCTTTAATAATTCAAACACTGACCGCAAGTGCTCTTACCACCTACCCTCTAAATTCATTCTCACATACAGCTAAATGTAACCGATAATGTTTGGCCACTTTTGTTTATAGGCTAATGCTAAATGACCTGAATGGCGCCACCTTTTATATTGACATTGTAATAAAAATTGACCATCCTTTTTCTTCGGGGTCCATTAATATGCACCAATGTCGTCGCCTCATCTGTGTACTCAAGGTATAGAATCACCAGGAGTTTGATATCGATCCTCATGTCAAGCGTGCAGATTGTCCTTGTTGCACAACACATGTTGAATTTTAAACCTGCCGTATGTAAAATTCCCTGACTGATAAACAAGAAAAACTGACTCTGAAGCTTTCAATATTATGACTTAATTACAGTTGTTAGATATCTCATCTTTTTTGAAATGAACATTTTTGTACAGATAATGCATTATTCACTACTCATGTTCATTCAATAGATGTTATCATGACTCATTATGTTAATTCATTATCCATTATCAAACTCTTTTTATTTTTTGTCTGTTGATGCTTAATTTAGTTGTTAATGTTGTAAGATGCTTTTATGAGTGAATTAAACAGCAATGCTAAATTGACAAGCAATTTGGTAACCTTTAAAAAAAAAATCTGAAATCCTACTGACAAAATATTGTTCATTTTTTTGCTTACAGTTTGCTTTACTTTTGACTTTGTCATATGAACAACCAGATGGATGAGGATTAAGAATTTTTTAGTTTTTACAATTTACAATTAATACCTGATAAAACATTTAAGAGCTTGAAATAATAAACTATAAAAATGTATATCCATAAACTCTATGGTATAAAAACATCTAACATGTAATGGCCATTTAAAGATTGTATTAAAGGTAGGGTAGGCAATTTAAGAGCAGCTAGCAATAGCAAGCTAGCTTTGAAAGCATTAGATCACACCCACCCTTCAGAGTGTCTCCAAAGCCACGCCTCCTCCAAAATGCATGAACAAAAAATTATAAAAGACACCATTAAATTACTTCACACATCTCGAAGCACATAATATTACAATAATAATGAATGTAAACAACTTACAGAGCTCTTACTTGTACCTGACTGCTGCAGTTTCATTTCAGTATTGATAGTGTTAAACGTGAACAGCTTAGAGTAGAACGTCATGGGTTGCCTTCTCTAAATCACGACGTCGCTTGAACGCAGCATAAGCTCATTGTGTAAAAGGCGGCTGCTGTTTGTTTGTGGCAAAAAAATATATATGCAAATAATAAATATCTTGATTTTATTGGTTTTAGCTTATGTAATGCTTGTTTTTTTTAATCTGAATTTGAACCCAGCCCTTTCCTCATTATCTCTATTATTTGAGAGAAAGGGTGTGAGGTCCAAATCGAGGTTTATTAATCTGCTTTCGTGAGCACTCTCAGTAATGTGCCTCCATGCACTGAGGAACATCCCTCTGCCCTGCCCTGTTGAAAGAAATGTTCTCCTCTGGACATTACCCATCATAATTACAGTAATATCCTTTATATGGGGAGGCTGCTGCTGAGTATAAATGACTTCCACATCATGGATTACACATGAAAAAGGCAATTTCCTTCACTCTGCCCAGCATTTATTTAGCCTAACCCTTTTGGTTAGACCACAAGGGCCACAGGTGGCTTTGACAGAAGACATAACTTTATGAGACTAAGAAGCATCTGCTAATGTCAGTGATTGTGAATCACAAATAACATATTGTATGCACACCGGTAGGCGGTAGCTTATTTGATCTTTCAGTCTGCTTGGAGAATATCAGTTTAATATTGCTCTTCAAAGACATAATGCACTGTGAAAAAGCCAAATGCATGAGTACAGTGAGAGCTTTGAGAAGCTCTTCTCATTAACCCGTTTGTGCATCTTTGCGCTCTTTGGTTTATACGAGAACATCCGCTCTATTCAAGTTCCGAGGTGAAAGGTGTCTTAGCACCTAGTCAAAGCATTAAGACTGTGAAAAGCTCATTAAATCAATCATCACCTTGTGCTTGTAAGAGGCAGTAAGTTGAGACCTGTGTGCTTGTGTTCAGTGACCACACTTGTTGGGGTTGGTCAAGCTTCTACTAAGATTATGGAGTGGCTTGTCTTGCTTCACCAGAAATAGCTCAACCCGATAGATAATCCCCTAACTGAGCAGAGGTGACATGAAAAGCGTAAGGATTATCTGTCGCTGAGCGAGACAGTGGCCAGGTGAAAGTGTCGCCTGCTTCACAGGTCTCCGAGTCAGGCAGAAATGTAACACCAGTAACCCTAAACACGGTTTCCTTTTGATCGTGTGTTTTACCTAGAACCAGGGGCGTAGAATTTAGTAGGGACGCTAGGGACGTGGTGTCCCTACCAATATCCAGTGACACTGATATATCCCTAGCAATAATTTAGATCAAAACTTAAAATATATTTATATTTTGATGCCCCCGCCCCCAACAATTTCAAAATCAAACCTACGCCACTGCCTAGAACTGCATGCTATACAAAAAAATAATCCTGTAAAAAAACGGTAAACTACTGGCAGCTGTGGTTGCCAGCATCATACCGTAAAAATATGGTGCGTTACCGTTTTTAAAATTAACAGCTAAATACCGTTTGTCAGCTACAGCTAAATGCTGTTAATGTACAGTGATACAGTATACTGTAATTTAACAGCATAATACTGTAGCTGACAAAACGGTATTTAGCTGTTTATTTTAAAAACGGTAACGCACCATATTTTTACAGTATGATGCTGGCAACCACAGCTGCCAGTAGTTTACCGTTTTTTTACAGGATTATTTTTTTCTGAAACAGAGGGCTTCCTCACAGGAGGATTGTTCATTTTAATTTTATTGATGACTGAATCTGTGCCCACAAAATTTAACCTCCAGTTATTCATAAAATTTAGAACATGCTGTGCATTTGCTGTGTTCGTCTATTAAGTCTCTTGGCTAATTTGATTTTTCTTTCAGCTATTCAAAGTGTTGTGCTCTCTGTTGAACACTTTTGATGGACTGGATTAGATTCATTCTGATGCATTTGATTTGGGTATTTTTCAGTAATAATTTACAGTTGGTTCATACATAAAAGAAATTCTCTCTTTGCTAAAGCTATAAACTGTACAGGGCAGTTTATCAGACCGATTATATTGATGTTTATGGCATGGATATTGATAAAGTTGACCTGATACGATTAAGATTTACAGACATTTCATTCTGATTTTGTTTTGATTCTGGTTCATTTGGGTGTATTTCAGTTATAAAGAAATTTACATTTAATTTTGATCTTTTAGAAATTGATATTGGGATGGTTTAAATAAAGAACCAGAAACCAACACAATTTAAACAATTGACAGATTCAAGGAATAGATTTTATTGGTTGGGAATCAAACCTATTGACCCTTGATATTGCTGTCATGCTTTACACTTTGAGATACAGGACAGAATTTGAGCATGTTTAAATCAATGAGATTGGATTTTTCCTTTAATATCAGGGCAGAACATGTACAATAATCTGCAGGTTTTGGTAGGTGCTTCCTTCTTTGTGGATAGACTGTAACTGTGTTGTGATATTCTCTGGGACTTTGTGTCCAGTGCATATAAAAGCTAAAAAAAACAAACAAAACAAAGCCCTACGGACAATGCAATCTCATAAGTAGAAAACACTAAAAGAGAGAAAATGCAACTCTGGAGCTTGCCTATAGAATAATGCTTGCCACAGCCAACAAACCAAGAGGGGGAATCTGATGAGGAGCAGTGTTCACGTCAGTTTCTAAATCACAGAGCGAGAGAGAGAGAGAGAGTTGAAGATATAGCAACACTAATGCAATCAACATCAGCTGAGTCAGAGCTTTGGCCTGGGATAAGACTCCACAGCAGTCATCTCAATACACCAGTAACACAGCCACTCAAAACGCACACACACATACTCGCTCTCATAGATCATAATGTGATCATCTATTCTCCCAGGATTTGATTAATGTATTTTCAAGTTGTTTGCCCAATCTTCCATGAGACTCTTCAGTCATGCTTTATGGACTAGACAGTAATGACCAGTGGTGTGATTTTAAAGCAGATCATTCTGTCTCCTATTCATTTCATTTAATTTGTTATAACTAGAATGTCTACTGTTATAATTCAGCTATAAAATCGATATCGGGATGGTTTAATAAAAAAAAAAAGAAAAATATAACAACAGAAAATGTATCTGTTATTCAGCTCTATTTAAACAATTGGAGGATGCTTTTGTGACGTGCGGTGGATTCAAGATATAGATTTTATTGATTTATTCATTCCTTGGGAATCAAACTCATTAACCTTGGAATTACTGTGTTATGAAAACTTTTTAACAGGTTTAAATCCATTTAAAGGGATAGTTCACCTTGAAATTAATTGTTGGTATGTTTTAGCTTACCTCGAGGGCACCCAAGATGTAGGTGTCTTTGTTTCCACAGTATTTTCAATTTTGATGTTTTTAGGTCAAACTTTTCTTGTCTGTCAGTCATATAATGGAGGTTTATGGGGTCCACCTCAAAGAGCATGCTCAGAGAAGTCCAAATTAAACACGATTTAATGACTTAAATGTAAGTACTCATTGAGGGCCTAAGACACGAAACGAGCGGTTTGTGTGAGAAAATGAACAGTATTTATGTCGTTTTTACCTCTTGTATATGTAACCACAGCCAAGTCCAATTGATCTGAAGGCACGGGCCCTTCGGTCTGAGCAAGCGCCGGAAGTGATCTCTTGTGTGGTTGCGAAAAAAATCAACGTTATTTTACGATATATCGATATAACGATATATCAACGTCTGTTGACATATTGAAATCATCTTCCATTGCAATTTCCTGTATATCTAAATATGTTTAGATCTTCAAAGTGAAGGGTAACACTTCTGAAATCTCTGTGTAAACAATGAGTGACGTATACGCGCGAGAGATCACTTCCGGGTTTTGAAATTGAAATTTTAATCTGTTAGAACTGGAATGTTCACTGTTAACTTCACTATTAGAAATGCTGACGCTATAACGGGGTTGTACAAATCTAAGACAAATATGAATTTAATTTCATTTTATCATAGAATTATATCATAGAATAAGGCAATTTCTGTTCAATTCTGAACCCTGTCGTCTAAATAATCGAGAAGTTTTGTATGATGTTGACTTTCAGACTATTAACGTTAATTCGATAGTTCACCCAGAAATGAAAATTTGCTGTTGATTTACTCACCCTTAGGCCATCCAAGATTTAGGTGTCTTTTTTTCTTTAGTAAAACACCAAAGAAGATTTTTAGCTGAAACAGTGGTCCTTGATTCATATGCAAGTCAAAAAACATATACAAGGCAAGACAAAATGAACTGCCCCAGACTGCCATGAACAGCTGCTCAGGACCGTTTGCAGAGGCTTTGGATTACAGGTATAATGCAGTAAATAGGCTATTGTTCAGTTTATTGCACAGGCAGATTGTTTCGCTTCATGAAACAAGACCTCAATGTATCGTCAGGAGCCACCAGTATTCATTATGTGTTGCCTGTATTTTTTTACTCTCAAAGTGACAATATAAGAATCACCCAAGGTTTCAGCTAAACATCTTCATTACATTTCTAGTGAAAAAAAAACACATCTTGGATGGCCTGAGTAATCTAAAAGCAAATTTTCATTTTTGGATGAACTATCCATTTAACACGTTAAAACAAAATGCTGCAAGTAGCTGCAAGTCATGATGTCAGAGAGAATGGAAGATTTTTGTCTTGATGTTTGCCTTCCTGGTGGGTCATCATGCATCTCGAGCAGATCCTGCTGGGAAGCTGTTAATTAGCCGGATCTCTGTCAAAGCTCTGCTTGGCGGCTAGCCTTTAAGATCATGCATTAAGAAGTTTTAAAGCTACTTAGTCTCACACCACAGATATATCATGGTTTGGATCCTCCTCGCTTTATTGTATTTCATAGTCATTTAGTGAAAGGAAAATCTGTTTTTTTACATTCAGAAATGTCTAATGATTTAACACTATTAGAGCCACAGATTCCCAGTATCTTCTCACCATGTTATTCTCCACCTCACAGCAGTTGTCCCCTCGTAGTCAGTATCTATCTATCTATCTATCTATCTATCTATCTATCTATCTATCTATCTATCTATCTATCTATCTATCTATCTATCTATCTATCTATCTATCTATCTATCTATCTATCTATCTATCTATCTATCTATCTATCTATCTATCTATCTATCAATCTATCAATCTATCAATCTATCAATCTATCTCAATGTTTACATGAAGCTATCATTCATGACTCCCACGTGAGCTTAATTTTTTCTCCCAGAAGGTGTTGCTGTACCCCTCTAAAAGGGCCCAGACACAGTAGCAGAGGTCCCATTCGGCGTAGTGACATCTTATTAAAGCGGCACCACGTAATCCTACCAACACCCTCCCTTGCTTTAAATCCGCTCGTCCGGTGCAGTTCCGTAGACGCACAGCACAGCACAGCCTCCTCCTCCAGCAGAGCAGCGCCGCGGCTCGTGTCTCTACGGTAACATGGTGTGCAGCGCGCGGCTGCAGTAGACAGTATCGCTGGACCTTAAGAGAAGGCGCTCGCTCTTCTTATCCTGCTCTCCTTGCCCAACATATCAACACACCGAGGGAAACTTCGCGTTTTTTTTTGGACACGGTAAGATGACCAATCAACGCGTCCTGCGTATCCTAGGCTACTTGTACTGTAAAATATTAATATTTTTTAATTCTTAATGACGGAACGTTGGCTCTCCTCTTGCAGTGAGTCTGTATTGTCATAGCATCCCATCATAAGCACGCGTGAAATAACGAGGAAGAGATGGGGAACGATCCCAAATAAAGCCTAGTTTTAAAAAGCGACTAAACAAATTAATTTAGAATGGAATGATATAAAATAATGGGATTGCGTTATTTTTTGACCCAGTGATTGATAGTTCACACAACACAGATTTGGGTTATTGAGCAGCCTCCGTGTCGTGTGAACAGCACTTTATGAATGAATTGATAGTTTTGTGATTATGACGATGGATGTAAGGAATGTTTGGATGGGCCAGGGGTCGTGCTCGACGGATGTGCGCGCTTCCAGTAATTCTATGTTTTGGACAGTCAGGCGATGCTATTGTTCGAACTGACGAGCTTCTGAAGAGCTCGAGGAAGCGGGGCATGAATCCTTCGCAAGCAGCAACTAGGCTACTGGGATAAGTCATTAGCCTGCTCTAAAAGTGACCAATGTAAAATGATTTTGAAGCAATTATCCACAACGTTTATTGAATTATTATGAGCAGTAGCGCACTGTACGCGCATAGGCTGCAATAGACTTCAAAAGCAGTTCGGCGTTCAGGAAAAAAGTGACATATTTACCTTTGTACTGCACAAGTGAGCGTATATATTTTATGAAGCATTTTTATGCTTTTAAAATAACCAGTTTGTAATTTAATCTTTTCGATTAAAGATGCAAAACAACAGGCTAACCGCAATATTCTTTTTGTCTCACTGCTATTATAGAAATCAATGAAAATAAACACATGGTCATCATGACATGGATCAAATGTTATTTTAAAAGCCTGTTAATTTGCACATTAAAATAACACACAAAATCCAAGGTCTTAGGGGTCTAAAAAACAACTCAAACCAATTAATGTATGCAATTTTGTTCCTTTTATTAATCTGAGTGACACATTCAAATTGAACTTGTATATGAATGGATATTCTCCATGCCATTGATGTTGGTGAAGGCTACGGTTATGTAAGAAGATAAGAGTGGGAAAGACGGGCTCATCTGTAACAGTCTGTTTGTAATCAGGCTGTTGGTCCCACTGAATCCCTTCAGGACACACTTTATTCAAAGATGCACATTGATCTATGAAAGGGTTGTGGCATCAGGTGTCAGGGATTTTTTCATGCTTAAAGATGTGCTGATAAATGTGTGAGATTTAAGTTTGTGTATGTTCTCATAGGGGGCTGAGTTTTTAGAATATCATTCTGAAATATGATAAAACAAATTTAAATTTTTGTGTTCCATGGAAAAAATAAAACCATATTTCTTTGGAACATAATTTATGTTTTTGGATGAAACATTTCTTTAAAGAAAATGCTTTCTTAAGAAGTGTAGGAGAAAATAAGACCACAATGACTCAAGTGCTCTGTATTTTCTGCATGCCATTATCAGTGCTTGAGACATATGATGCATTGCCTTTGTGAGGCCAGAATCTCCTGTTGGGGCTTTTTCTTGGATTTCTCTTCGAAATCTCGTGGTCTCATTAGCTGTCTCATTAGTTCTCACTGTGCTGTTCTTTTTATTCCGTCAAAGCATGTGATCCTCTTTGGAATTGGTTAAAGGCTGAATAGAATGTGTATCTCATCCACTCAATAGGGACTTAACTTTATGGCACACGTTACGGTGGAAACACTGGTCCATAAAACATCCACAATACTAGCTGTGAGTTAATGGACATTTGTGATGATATTAGTCATGGCACTTAAACTGAGATAAAGATGACTTTCATGGTCGTTGTTAAAATACATTAAAGTGCCCTTTGTAATTAAGACAATCAAGATATAAAAACGGAAATCAAATCACATTAAGTGGCATTATTTTCAATGCAGAATTGAGACTTTTAGTGCTGCTACAATCAAAAGGCATTTAAAAATTAATAAAACATCAGTTTTTCACTTTTTTGCTGCAATATAAGTCAGCGCTGTGCCACTTATTTGAACACTGTGAGTAACCAATCTCAGTGTGTGCCTTACCTGACCACTGTGTTCAACTTCCACTCAGCCCAATTGTGGCTGCACTGTGGGATGTGATTGTGAGTTTGAGGACCTTTCCAAGGGAGGATGTGGCTTTTACACCCCACTGAGAAGTTCTTGCTTCCTTTTTTATAGCATAGATCCAGCCTTGCACTGCGCCTTCCATTAGACTGCAGAAAGCTGGCCAATTGCTCCCAGCAGCCACGTTGTGGTTGATTCTAAGGAGCTTTCTCAGAACCGCTATGTTTTTCTGATAGGAAAGTGTGTGGTATGATGTGAATATTTGTGTGCTCAAGTGTTTCTAGGTTTGCCTTTGTCTGTGAGTAAATGCAATCAGTGTCATGCTGTTTTTAATGGTCGCTGGCTGCAGAGAAACTTAAGAGCAATATAAAGTCTGTGGCTAATGCTGAAAATGTGCAAGTGCCCTTCTTAAAGTCCCCATGAAATCAAACTGAAATTGTTAAAAAAAAGTTTTGGGGCTTCTAGTATGATTATGTTAGCCTTAGTGTTAACTATAAGCTAGTGTGCTTTGCGTAGGTGATGTGCATCACTTTGCACATCACCTACGCTACGCTATAAATAGATGCCGAAGCTGCGGCTGAAATCGGTAACTTGTACTATAGTGAACTATATCGGGAATAGGGAATGGTTCAGACAGTGTAATGGTTTACATTGGGGTGAATGAAGTCTAGTTTCATGTTAGCTGACTCTAAAAAAATGGTGCTAAATAGCACTAAAAGTGGTTCATTGGCTTGTAATCATAGGGGAACCACCATATAGCACTTAACTTTGTCATATGGGGCTATGTAGAACCATAAGAGGTGCCATAGAGCACGTTAACCACCCGAGAGAACCACTGAAGAACCGCTGAAGAACCAAACTGGGCTTAACTGGTTCTTTAAATGGCAGTGGTGCTATATAGCACCATGACCACCGCAAAGAACCCCTGAAGAACCGCTGAAGAACCTTTTTTTTAGAGTGTAGATGGAGGAGATTAGGAGGAAAAATGTTTAGAGATTAGGAGGAAAATAAATCTTTACCAAGCTCAACGGCTCATCATGAGCTGTGTTGTAAACTAAACGCTATTGGCTATTTTAAAAAGGGGAGGGGCTGTTCAATATGTCCCGCCCTGTCTTTCTGTTTCTGTGAAAACTCATTGCAAAATGCTGCGCATTTTAAGGCACTTCAGTTTAAGTATAGTAATTTCCATACTTGCAACACTGAGATTAAGTCCAAAATTAGAAGTTGTCTCAAGTACTTCGGTCTCCTTTTCTATGAGGTCATGCTGACCGACAGTGCTTCTGTCGAGAGAGCTCTTTCAGTGGACCTTCCAACTGTTCAGATGGGCTGACTTATTTTCAATGTACATGTACTGAGCCCTGGTGAGTCAGTTCCTTTTGCTGTCATATCTTGGACGACCTTTCATTGACACTGGGGAGTTGAGAGGACCTCTTGAACTTGGTGAGAGTTATACTTGGCATTTAGGAATGACTTTGCTGCAGACAAAGATAAGCAGAGGAAAGCAAATAAAAAGTCAGTTGCGTAAGGTTTTCCTCATTTGAGAAATACCGGTTCTTTTTGCAAACGGAAAAAAGCAAGTGATATTATAAACCTGATATTATTCACCGTTTTAGCTTGTGGAATGAATGAATTATTTGTATATTTATTGGCAAAAGGGGTATTTCTACAATGATGTCATTGTTACCCTGAAACCTTTATTTTTAGGTGATATAGCATCCACACCACAAGGTGTCAGTAAAAAGTTCAAGCCTATTGTATCCGTTATATAGGAAGCCAGCGAGGCCAAAAGACAAAGCTCACTTTTAAAATACACATGACAACTGGAATACTGATAGAAAATTATGCTTGAGCATTACTTGCGTATTACTTGCACAGCTGGACGTTTCTAACACTTCTAAAGAGCTTGATTACCGGGTTGAGGTGTCTTCTAATTAAGGTTGGAGATAAACTCTGCAGGACATTGGTCCTCCATGAGCAGTATTGGGAATCCCTGCTCTAGAGTAAATCATAAGGACACTAATAACTTTGACATACTATGAGTGTCCTCAAAGGATTTGCAGATACTGATATACAAAATGAGAGCAACCGTTGAAGGTCAATGCACACAATTAGTCTTCAGACTCCCTTGGTTTGACACACTGATGTTGAGAGTCAAGATGGCAAGATGTGATAGTGGACAAAGGTCAACAGAGTTTACACAGACACAACCTTTGTAGGATCAAAGTAAGCCAACCGAATGGCGCATTTGTTCCCAGGCATGGGGATTGTGGGGTTTCTCTTCCTGCTCTGAGACTGTATGCTGTGCTACATGATAGCGGTTGAAGGAGAAATTCGTGCTGAGGGGGCAATTTGCGTTCTGACGAAAGGGGATGTGTATTTTTAGTCTTGGCCTCATCACGACAGGAAATGGGATAGTAGGCTCCATAATGTCTCAACTAACATACTTTTTAAGACATTTCTGTTTCCCTTTCTCCCAACCCTTAACACAATTTCCCAAGCCCTCCCCCTAAACAATAGGTGGAATAGTTCATCCTTATTTGGGAATGTCGTGGCAGTAGTGTGAACTGTGAAGTCCCATATTTAAAGAATAAATTTAAAGGGATAGTTCACTTTGAAATTAATTTTTGATATGTTTTAGCTTACCTCAAGGGCATCCAAGATGTAGGTCTCTTTGTTTCAACAGTATTTTCAATTTTGACATTTTTCAGTCAAACCGTTGTTGTCTATCAGTCATACACTGGAGGTTAAGGGGGTCCACCAAAAAGCATGCACAGAGAAGTCAAAATTAAACATGATTTAATGACTCGTAAATGTAAGTACACATTGATGGCCTAAGACACGAAACGAGTGGTTTTTGTGAGAAAACGAACAGTATTTATATCGTTTTTACCTCGTGTAATCACAGTGACGTCCAAGTGATCTGAATCAGTTGTGCAATGTCCAACTGAACCGAACTGAATCAGTTCAATGTTACGCCAGAAGTGATCGCTTGCGTGTGACGTCACTCAATATTTACACGGAGATTTCGGAAGTTTTACCTTTTACTAAACATATTTAGATATACCGAAATCATCTTCCATTGCAGTTTCCTGTATATCTAAATATGTTTAGTGAAAGGTAAAACTTCCAAAATCTCTGTATAAACAAAGAGTGACGTAGGCGCGCAAGCGATCACTTCCGGCGCATGCGCAGATTTTGTCATGGCTATGATTACAAGAGGTAAAAACGATATAAATACTGTTCGTTTTCTCACACAAACCGCTCGTTTCGTGTCTTAGGCCATCAATGTGTTCTTACATTTACGAGTCATTAAATCATGTTTAATTTTGACTTCTCTGTACATGCTTTTTGGTGGACCCCCTTAGCCTCCAGTGTATGACTGATAGACAACAACGGTTTGACTGAAAACTGTCAAAATTGAAAATACTGTGGAAACAAAGACACCTACATCTTGGATGCCCTTAAGGTAAGCTAAAACATATCAAAAACTAATTTCAAAGTGAACTATCCCTTTAAGTAGACATCTTGAGTGATGCACTCTCATTAACTCTTTTCCCACCTGCGTTTTAAAAAAAATGCCTGCCATCGCCAGAGTTTTTGATAATTTTGACAAAAATGTCATTTTGTGGTATGAATACCTGTGAACATGCAATATATCAAAAGAAAGAACATAGCCTCTGCTTTAAAACCAAAAAATTGGCATGCTTTTATTTTAGCATCATGCATTCTTTTTTCTTATTGAGAAAAAAGCAGCATTTTGAACAAAAAGCTGAGAAAATCGTGTTTTTTTCCAACACTTAAAATATTGTTGGTTTAACTTAAAAAAATGAAGTAACCTTGTTGCCTTAAAATTTTAAGTACATTGAAATTGAAAAATTGAGTTAATACAACGAAGGAGATTAATTTAAACATCAGAAATTCAAAATATTATGTTATCTGAACTACATAAATTTAAGTTGATTTGACAAAAGAAAAATGTTGTGATTTCAAATCATGAACATATTTCTTTACAGTGAATGCAATGCTTTTATCACTTGTTTTTGATTCTTTTTTCTATTTTTTATTCTGAGATAATGTACTCTTTCAGAAGATGAATAATAGCGCCCCCTACCGCATAACAGTGAAAACAAGGAGACACTAGCAAATTCTGTCAATGGCGAGAAAGCGTTGTCTCTTAAATTAGGTAAATTCTGTAAATGGCGTGGAAAGAGTTTAAATAAATTCTTAAGGCACCCACCCACTACAAGATAATCGTGCCAATTTTGGTCCCAAATTCTCTCCTGACAGTCCTTGGTAAAGTCGCGATTATCTTGATGATTCTACAGATTACCTTATCAGATGTTCCTGTGGTGTGAGGTGTGTTAACTTAAGAGTGACTGAATCTGCTCGGAAGAACGTCGGGGCCGCACCAATCCCAAATCATAAATATACATAATATTGACAATGAGAAAAACTGTTGTGTGGGGGGAAACCCCGAGGACAAACGTGCAAGCACTCTGTAGATTTGGTCACATCTTCACTCCACACACTAAAGGAACAAAGCTAAAAAAAAAAAATCAATGATTATTTTTTTTCATTATGTTTGTGGTCTCTAGAAATCTGATATGTTTTTAAAAAATCTTTTAGTGAGGTCCAGTCTTTGGTCTATTGTACATGTTTCATTTCTCAACCACGAGTTTGCTGTTTAAATCCAAATCTCAGGCGTGAAAGGAAATAGTTACTTGTCTTGCTGTCCTGTCATGGGACATGCTGAGGTTGGCATACCGGGCTGATGTCTGGACATCCATAAGGGTCAGCACTTTGAAGATCTGGCTGAATCTGGCCACTTTAAAGCCTGTTTTGTTCATCGTTGGAGACCTACGAAGTGAGAGATCAGTTCTCCTTGACCTGAATACTATGGTGCCCTGGGCAATTAAGGTGTGGTGAGAATAATTACGATGTGGGATGGGGGGTGTCCTCTGAGTCTGGCACATTTCATTGTGTAGTGTTAAAAATGGGAATGAGCTGCGCTACATTCTGCTTCCAATAATGGAAACTTCCACAAAACCCGTTGAACTCTGTATGACAAAAAACCCTGATATCTCTGTGAACGTGAAGATGATTTTTTTGCCGTTAGTCTACACAAATGAATTATTCGATGGGTGATAATTGGAAATCTAGATTTATAGTTGCCTGAGTTTTTGGCAATACCAATATGACTGATAACAGTATAGTCAAATAATAGGAAACAAGATAAGTTTCAGCAATCAATTGGTTTTAATTAAATTCAGTTTATGAATTTAAATGTAATATTACACATTTCTAATAATGCATAATTCACCGTAAATCTTTGAAAATACCAATGCAGACTTTTTAAAGGCTGTCTGTAGATCAGCTTTTGGCCGATAATCTAAAATCAGCCAGGTTAATTAATACATCACTGGTGGATATCTAAATAACTATATCTAAGTAATATATAGTTTAATGATGGCAAATTATGAAATTAAAGATGTATTAATTAACAAAATAAATGGAAAAAAAAGAAAAATCTGTTAAAATATACAAATATCGTCTGATTAATTGATCTGGATAATGAATTGGTGTATTAATTTCCACAAAAAAATATTCTTGATTTCATATTCAAAATGACCAACACTTAATATTTTATGTAGGTTTTAACTAAAAAAAAAAATTAACAAGTAAAAATAAAAAGCAAAAACTTAAAAGCCAGCTGTGTTTACACTCTTTCAGCATCTCAATTTGAAGATAATGCAGTATGACACTGGACTAAGGGCCTTTATGAATTCTATCCAAAAGGAACATCCTCAAAACAAAGCTAAATTAAGCTCCATAAAGATCACCTACAAGCTTGTTCATTTAAATGTGCCAGTCTGAACTCCCCAGCTGAGTCTAA
This sequence comes from Pimephales promelas, assembly GCF_016745375.1. The sequence goes on from NW_024121233.1 coordinate 8,482,832, forward strand.
GCTCTCTCACGAATCTTACCTAAATATTTAGGGAGTTTTCCCGTGCTGTTGTCACTGTTGCGAGATTTTCCACATGTGGATTTTAAGGCACTATTCTGTGCATGGTTTGTTTTTAATGATTTGCATTGTCAAACGGTTAAATATAGTTTAATTCAGTTCAAATTCAATTGAAAATATGGCGTAAATACCCTGATACGATGTAGCCTCAGAGACGAGCTGGTGCTCTTCTGTACGCTCTCTCCACTGCCTGCTTTCTCATTCCTCATTAGTGGATTCTGAAATGTTGGTAATTGGGGCTTAAGGAACATGTCAGTATCTGGCACGAAATGGCAATTGGAACAAGCGCCTGTCGGAAGAACAGATGTGATTTGGAAGTCTAGCAGTTGATGAGTGCCCGAAGACCACCAGAAACCAAGTTAGCTGAATTCACAAGCTCAGACAAGTGGCTGCAGGCTGAGCCGTAGAGCACAGAGATGTTCAAATCAGAGAAAAAGAGAGAACCACCAAATTTCCTCCCTTTCTTCATAATCATAAAAACAACTGAAATTAATTGAGCAGATATACCCCTTCACTTTAAACCTCTCTCCAATTTGCGTTTGGGTTCTGATCAACCTGTCAATGTTTCGCTCTTCCCTTGTAAATAAGAAATGTGCTTAATTGCATTGAACGTGCACTTTTGTTGTGTACTTCAAATCCTAAAAGCATATTTTTACTTGCAGGAAAATTACATTAATGAAATAAAACCTCTATAAAAGAGAGTACACTTTCACAACTGTTAAAAAGTGCACTTTGTTTGCCGTGTTATTATTATTTATTTATTTATTTACCATTACTGTTAATTAACATAATCTACACTGAAAAAAATTGTAGTAGGATTTACTTGAAAAAAGCCAGGCTACTTTTTTCACTCAGAAAATGCTAGTAAATTTACAAACATTTGCCAAGTAAAAACCTAAACTTATTTATCAGTCGCTTTAATTAGAAATCTTTAAGTTAAGTACTTGGAATATGGAATTAAGTAAACTTTACAGAAAATAAGTAATTTTAACTTGGCTAGTGGTTAATATCGATTTAGTTGAAATTTCCTTTGCCTTACATTTCACTAAAACAATAATATTGAATGTTATTAGTCATTTATAGTATTTGCTTTACTTAAATTATCTAAGTAATTTATTACATCGTGTCAGATGTTAATCATCATGTGAATGCAAAGACCTCAATACTTGGTAGACAATGGCGGTAACATTTGATGGGTCGTTTTTGTGTTTGAATGTGTCATTTTGAGCAAAAGATTTACTCGAAATGTCACAAAATGGCAAGTTACTAAATACTGACAACAAAAATCAATGATAAAACAGCTGGAAAACAGTGAAAAATCGACCTCATTAATTATTCAAGATCACGTGATGGGAACCCCAGTATCAGAAAAGTTAGTAATTTTTACATAATTTTATTGAGTTGATATTTACTCTTTCATTTCTACTCGCTTGAATTAAGTACTGATTTGGAATTCACATAGTTTTTTTTTAAATTCTTGCCTGAACTAACTTTTTCATGTAAATTACATTGTTTTTTTTTTCAGTAGTATTTATTCACCAAAAAATATTTTTTTTTACAGTGAAGGCAGTTTATTCTAGGTTGGTGACGAGGGTTTGAAAATTGAAAAAAATGCAATCTCTGTACAAAGTACAAACAATGGCATTTGCCTTTGAAATAAAAATAAAGAGAAAAAAGTGCTCTTTGTAATATAATGTAGGCTTAATAGTTACCATGAATGCTTCTCAGTATTTGGCTGTACACTTTAAGTAAATTCTCTGTCATATACAATAGAAGTTATTATGAAATTACATTTAAAGAGTCCCACTTAAGTGGGTCAAAAAATCATTCTAAAGTTCAACTAATTGCATTGAATATAAATTCAAACTATAATACATTTTCATTGAATTGTAAATAACATGCAATTAAGAGCCAGGTTTACTAACAGCTTGAGCCAGCACAAACCCTCTGAACCTTCTTCAGAGTTTACTAAAGCATGCTGTGAAAAATTAGCGCTGAAAAGGTGTGTGGACATTTGTTTTTGTGGCTGAATTGCAAATGCATTTGTTGGAGTTTCCCTTTCAGATGCCAAATTTATGGGAGGAAAGTATTTGAATCATGCAATGTGATTTACTAATCAATTTACTGGTATTTACGCCTTAATTAAATGCCCCCCAAAATGTCTTAAACCAGACACTAATTTGTGCTTCTCCTGGTATAGATTACATGTGTCATTATGGAAATGATCCGGCTGTGTCTGTTCTTAATATTTGATGTAGAAGACTTGATGTGTCTCCCGATATTGGCGGTATGATATCTTTGAATACTGAATTGCTCACAGCCCTCATCGCCACCTTCTCTAATAAGATCAGACTCTCTACGAAAAGCTATTTGTGTTCCTCGAGCTAGTACACTGAAAGCTGATGAGTGGGATTTACAGCTGCAGAAGGACTCGTGCAACAAGTAACTCCGGAGGGATGAATGATATGCTGCCTTCGCTTCACTCCATTGTGTTGCACGTCCCAGGGGAAAAATGGGAAATCCTAAGCAAAAAGTTACATTCTTATTACGTTACGCTCTCAGAAAAAAAAAGGTACAAAAGCTGTCACTGTGGCGGTACCTTTTCAAAAGGTAGACTTTTGTACCAAAAGGGTGCATATCGGTACCTTAATGTACAAATTAGCATCTAAAATGTACAGAATAGCACTTAAAATTTACATAATAGCACCTAAAATGTAAATATTAGCAACTAAAATGCACATATTAGCACCTAAAATGCACATATTAGTACCTAAAATGTACATAATAGCACCTAAAATGTACATATTAGCTCCTAAAATGCCCATATTAGCACCTAAAATGTGTATATTAGCACCTAAAATGCACATATTAGCACCTAAAATGTACATAATAGCACCTAAAATGTACATATTAGCAACTAAAATGCACATATTAGCACCTAAAATGTACATAATAGCGCCTGTAATGTACACATTAGCACCTAAAATACATAATAGCACCTAAAATGTACATATTAACACCTAAATGTCCATATTAGCACCTAAAATGGACAAATGTTTACCTTTTGAAAAGGTACAGCCCCAGTGACAGCTTTTGTACCTTTTTTTCTGAGAGTGTACCTCCATAATTCAGGTTCTCCTGGGCTAATGTGTAGACGGCAGAACAGGAAATTACAACAATCCAAACCCTTGAAAACATGGCTCCCCTTTTTTAGAGAAACGTGCCCTGTGTGTTTCTTTACCCTGTGACTAATGACCTTCAGGCACACTTTGAGGAGATGCTGTAGAAATCAGGAATGGGCAGCAGCAGCAGCAGCAGCAGGCGGCTCCACAGCGCTTTGAAGTGATTTATGTGTTTGTGTCTTCAGCCAGTGCTGGACTGGTTTGCGCCACTGATTCTGGCAGCAGAAACCCAGAAACCGATCCCTCAGCAACTTCAAGCAGGCGGACGTTTGAGGCAGGAATGGAAGGATTTGTTAAACATCAGTGGTTTTGCAGAGGTTCTGAAGTAACTCTCTGGGGTGAATCTAAATTGTGCTAATTGCAAAATTTTGATAAGCGTTGCCATATATATTTAATCCATCAACAATAACAGAATACTAGACCTTCTGTGTGCGTTTGTGTAAGCAGGCATAGTAAGGTGTTATCTGAATTAATCTGTGCTTGTACAGCTGGGAGATTATCCAGTTGACATATCTCTATGTTTTGTTCTATGTTATGTTGGCATAAAATGCACATGGAGGTTAAACTAGGTTAACTGTGCTGTATCCCCCCCCAATTCTGTAATCGTGTCCACATTCATATTAGTAGCTGATAAAATGGCATTTCAAATGGATGAGAGTTATTAAATTGCACAGTACAGTTTTTTTTAAAGTCAACATAAAATGACATTCACAAGCCATTTTACTTATGTAATCTGACCTTTCTGGGTGAAATGGAATATACTGTGATTAAAAAATGTTGGGAGAGAGAGTTGATTTAATTAATTGGGGATTGATTGGATCATGGAAAAACAAGTTGTGGAGAGGTTTTTACTGACTAAACTTTAAGCAGCCTTGATTTACTGTATGTTGGCTGAATCAGAATCGTAAAAAGAAATATTTTAGTTACGAGTTGTGAGATTGTAGTTGGGCTGTCAAACGATTAATCGTGATTAATCGCGTCCAAAATAAAAGTTTGTGTTTACATAATACTGTATATGTTGGTGCACTGTGTATAATTATTTTATATATTATATATATATTAATATACACACATGCTTGTATATATATATAAAAAATATTTTCATGTATATACAATATATAGATTTATATATATTTTATATTATATATAAATATAAAAAAATTATATATAAATATTTTTTTTTCTTAAATATACATGCGTGTGTGTGTATTTATATATATATACAAAATAATTATACACAGTGCACCCACATGTATTATGTAAACACAAACTTTTATTTTGGACGCGATTAATTGCGATTAATCGGTTGACAGCCCTAGATTGTTGTCTAACTTGAGAAAAAGGGTGATGTAAAAATTTAAAGATTTTTTTTATGTTAAACCAACAATATTATATATTCAGATTTATCGGCTATATTGGTTATCGGCTCTCAGATATAAAGAATTATCGGTTATCGGTATCGGTATTGATGCATACTTACCTAAGACCCTCCTCTCGAAGAAATTAGGACAGAAGTGGTCAAAATTGGACAAAAGAGATGGATTAAAACACCAGGTGTGAACGGTTATATCTCCCTCGACTACTTGTGATCCGATAGATCAAAATGCATATTAATACCAGGTATAAACAGGGCCTAATTCACCATTACTCTCAGTCTGTCTTATGAATCAAGTTATTGTGTCCACAGTGAAACATAGATCTGTATAATAACTGACAGATTGTTCATATGACAGCTTCTCAGCTTTACCTTTTTGCAGTAAACACTCTTTAGGGAGTCTTTATTGTGGCAATTTCTAACCTCTCTATAGCTTAAATAAGTCCTTAGGTTACTTTAAGTGCCAGTCGATAATTTAGCCATGAATCATTTGTTGCTTTTGGGCACTCTGCAAGAGTTAACACCACTCTAAACCCTTTGGGAAAACAATAGCACGATGTGTAATTCATATATATCACTGCAATTTGTTAACATTAGACAAATGCTAAACCTTGTTGTTGTTTCCCACTCCCTTACACATCAATTCTACTTTGAGAAGGCTTTAAGTAAATCTGTGGTCCAAACTGCACAATATTGGTGTGGTCTGTCTAAGAGCATTTCTTCCATCTGAACGTGATCAACGCTAACTTTGCGGCTGAGAGTAAACGCACATCTTATCTGAATTTTAACATGCATAGAGAGATTTCAGGTCAAGGGGTTGCTCATTTGTGCAGTATTTCAGAACACTGAAGTAGATAAGCTGACTTTTATGAGCGCTGTTGCAGTGTGTATCTCTGTGTGTGCGTTTGCTGTCTTTACAGACTACAGTAAAGTCAGCTTGGGACCCGACATAACGAAATGAATTATGTTTTGGCCTGAGTATGTGGTAGATGAATAGAGGATTGGTATTGACACTTGCAGACTCCATATAAAGCTCTATATTGCGATGTAAAACCCTCTGCCAAGTACACATCAATAAGGTGACAGGTAATAAAGCTAAAGCGTCGGGTCAACAAGCTCTTAAGAGATCCTATTGTTATCTATTGAATTCCACATCTATAATGGGAAACTCAAAGAGGCGAATCTTGATTCCCTGAGAATGAATTTTCATGAATCTCAATGCTCTTGAATTCTTTGAAACTGAATGCTTTTACACAGCCTTTAAACACTGCTTTGCCATCTGGGCTTTTGCTTGTGGCATGAAAGGTATTTAAGTGAATTCAGAAAGGTTGATGTTTGTTTTGAAAAATACTTTAAAAGACTTTCGTTCAGAGATCCACTGATCATAAAAGCAATTTCTCACTCTTTTGAACAAGTTGCAAGTGCTTCGGTGCATTCATGCAATTGATCATGTACAGTTGTCTGCTGTTTCCTGCATTATCAATTGCTAATGTCATGTTGCTCACACAATCTCTATTGAATAGTCTTACCCCTCAAAACATAGCCATTAGTCATTGCATAAGCATAAGTAATGTCAAGTATATTTTCTATACATTCTTTTAGACTTTTTTTGTACATTTGTCCTGAATTGATGAATTGTGCGGGTGAATCTTATATTTCACTAATGAAGGGGAATGTAAAGCATTAAATCAACCAATGATCAACCAGTTTAAATAGCTCAGAGATGCATGTCATTAATCTTCAAAATGTTATGGTTCATACAGTGTATTTTACAGTACATAGTAAATAAACTTTATACAGATATACTGTACACATACACATGTATACAGTATTTCTTTATATCGCAATGAATAATAATTTGTTGACAGACCAACAGTAAATGCATAACTGTGAGTCCTGTCCAGTCTCTTGCTATCAATATCCCATTTACAGTATTGTGTCTGTAATTTGTACCGTTAAAATTAATATATGCCATAAAGAAAAACTTTACACAGTTTTGTAGATTTTCAATCATCGATATCAAAATTGCAGCCATAGTTTACACCTGAAAATACTGACAGAGTACACTGTTATATTAACAACGTCAATTTTGATGGCACTGATATGCTTATATTATAACTTGCATCGGTTTTTCAAAAGTTGAGGATAATTGGAGAAATGCATTGCAATGACTGAGATTAACTCTTTAAGAATAATATTTTGTTTGTATTATTAATAATAATAATTGTGAGTATAATAATTGTGACTTTTTCCACATGTTAGCCTGTAATTTTCTGTTTAAAGTTTGAATGCAAACTAATTTATTTAACTATTGAAAAATTCAACAATCAATCATTTTAGATCCTTAAGTGAATTTAGGCATCACAACATTATAACATATATCAAAATCGTTAGGCTATATGCTAGATTTGCTAAAGATTATATTTTACAGTGTTATTAAATTAGTCGCGTTTTTAAAAATTAAATGCGTAATAGAAGTTCCAATAGTCTTTATTGTGGATAGTATATACAGTGATGTGATACACCTTCTTTTACAAGAAACAATGTAGGGCGGGACTTGATTTTGTTCATCAGGAATTGATTGGATGGTTAGATCGTGATGTCATGTGAGTGACAGTTTGTCCTGTCCTCGTGCCAGTAAACACGTCAAACAGCGAATGTCGCTGCAAGGAGGAAATTTTATTTTGATTAAAGATTACGAGGGAAAAAATTATGTGCACAGAAAAGTCATTTATAATAAAAAAAAACAACATTTTGATTTCACTTTGACTGAGTGAGCACTTGACAACAGCAAAGGTAATACAATGATAAAATAGGGGGAATAAACATGCACAATTAAATATACAATTGACCAATACCATTAAATTTAAATGATTTCAAAAATCAACCAGCAATCGTTATGATACTGATATATTGTGCGTTATACTTTAATTTCGCTAAAATTAAAGCATTGCACTGGTACTGGCACTGGCAATGAATTAAGCTAATAGTGAGCCCGAGTATACAACTGAATATAAACAGCATTCCTTTCTAAAAGGTGGCTGTCTATTTTCTTTCAACGTCATGATCTGTTCCTTGTTTGTGAAATGCTTTAGTTAACCCTCCGGCTTAAACATTTTATACATTCAGATCTTGATTTCAGGTCATAGATCTCAGTTATGTTAGTAAGTTTTTCTGCTACAAATAATCAAAGCAGCACTTAGCTCATTTAAAGTGGAATGTGAAATAGTCTTTGTGTGCTTTTGTGCATTTGTCCTTCTGTTATGGCTCTGTTCTGTCCTCTTGTGCTCTGATGCTGTGCCAATGTGGATGAAGGCCGCTGGTCTCTTTCTGTGACCCACATACTGTAACCATAAGTGCTTCTAAAAGCCCGAGTTTTTCTAAGGAGGCGTGCTTGGGGTTGACCTCAATGTGCCACTTTTTTTCAACCACTCCATCTCAATGTCATCTGGCTCAGGCCAAAAAACTTGACAACTGGAGGTGTTTACAACAGTGAGAGGATTTTCCTTCACAGTGTAGTGGCACTTACTAACGCAAGCATCACTACTGCATTGCACAATGTAGTTCCAAACTTTCATTCATAGACATTCATCGCAGACACTCTTTTGACTTGGAGTTTGGGTCGCTTATAATGTGCATTCCCCATTTGTTTCCCAGTGTTTAAAAACAGACTTAAGGTTTCTTTCAGTTTTCCACCAAAATAAAAGCTTAAAGGGGTCATGAACTGGCTTTTTAAATTTGAATATATTGTTGTCTGAGGTCAACTTATGACGTTCGCTTGGTTTTTGCATTCAAAAACATTAAAATGGTTAAGTAATAGGCTATTTTGTACCCAAGTTTTTAGCCTACCTGAAAAACACTCGGTTTTTATGGGCGTCTCGCACTGAAGACTTGGAAGTAAACGCCCAGTGCTCTGAGTGGATAACAGTTTTGCATATTATAATGAGTTTCAACTCACCTGTCGATGCGCTTGGGGGAAATTGTTTTGAAAACGTCCAATGTTGTAAAATGGAATGATTCGACCCAGAGTCCGTGTGTTGCACAATTCCTGTCAGATCCAATATAGACGGCACAGCAGCGTTCTTTACTCTTAATCGGTCTGCAAATCCAGTCTTGTTTACAAAACAGTCCTAGGTGAATTGAAGTGAACAGATGGACGATGTTTTACCTCATCAGCTGGAACGTAATTAAAAATAAAGTTTATCCATGTAGCCCACAACCAGGCACCGCACAATATTTTGTATTGCTCAGTAGCTCGATCCGGATCGTCATCACGAGTTAGGAATCTATGTTATTTAGCTATGCGTGTAATGTGTGAATCGGTGGGCGGGGCTAAACCGGCCGTGTTGAAGTGGGCGTTGATCTTCTTCTGCTGGGGTGGTGTTTTATCCTCTTTGACGTCATAGTTCCCCACTTTGAAAAACGAGTCACTTTCTGAGGCTGGTGTCAATAAAAGCTTTAATTGGACTAACAAGGACATTTTCAGTTCTGAAACTTACTGGGTATTCTTATAATATGATGACCTCTTAGATGTCAAAAGCTCAAGGAACATTTGATTTCTCAGTTCATCACCCCTTTAATAGAAAGCAAAGAAAACTAAGACAGACATAATTATTTTTGTTGTAATTTTACAGTTGTTCTGGTAAAAATTACCAGTAATAATTAAAAAAAACAAATTTTCTTAAATACTCAAATTTTTATTTTACAGTAAAATACTACAATAGTGAAATCTCTTATTTTGTTTCTTATTTAACAATAGGACACATTTTATTTAGGGATGCATGATATATCGGCCAGCATATCAGTATCGGACGATATACGTTCATTTTTAATGTTATCGTTATCGGCCTGGTAAAAAATGTGGCCGATATATTAAAGCAGATAAATAATGTATTATTCCCTTCAGCTGAGATACTTGTTGAACTATTTATGTTTTTGAATTTCTTGAAATATGATTGAAATCTCTTCAAAAAAATGAAAATCTGGTTCGGGAAAACATGTTCAACGCAAATCTGTCATATCGACTGAGAACATCATTATAATTGTGCGCTTGGGACATGGATTTAATTGTGAGACTTTTGTTTTTGTAATCAATCAGGCTCTCAAAATTAGATAAAAATTTGGATTTAAGTTTATCGGCCGATATATCGGTTATCGGCTTTCAAATATAAAGAATTATCGGTTATCGGTATCGGCCAAAATTTTCATATCGGTGCATCCCTAATTTTATTATTATTTTGTTTAATTTTGTTTAATTACAAAAAAATATTGGCCAAATTGTGTAGCCCTACAAACAGAACAGCGACCTGGTGCTTTAAAAAAAAAGTGTGCTTCTATTGTTCTCATTTGTAAGTCACTTTGGATAAAATCATCTGCTAAATGAATAAATGTCAATGTAAACTGCTGTCACAACTTTTATCAGAAAAATCGCTATTTAATATTTTCCCCAAATCATGCACCCCTGCACCTATCACAAAATACCCTTTGCAAATGAATATAAATGTGTGAAAAACATTCAGAACACATAAATATGTAGAAGGCCAGTCAATATTGTCTTTTGTTGACCAGAATAACCCTCAGTCACTGTATGAAATGAACTGGATTCCTTCTGGACCCACAATCTAACCAAATTATTGTTCTTGAAACAATAAACAACAGATGAGCAGTTATTCTCTTTCAGCACCATCTGCAACTCTATCCAGCTTATGACTTATAACACGCACGCATACATACGCACGTGTGTACACATACACATGCACTCACGGACACTGACGGGTCACAGAGGTCATCCGGTCTCCAGTGATTATCAGGCTTACACTCTCAGAACAGGTCCAAGACTCTTTTGTTTATAATGATCAAGTGATCTTCCTACAGCATGCTTGCGTGGATGATGAGACTTTCTTAATGCATCTCTTGTGAGGGTTGAGAAGGGACACTGTAATAACGGCACACTACCACCGATGTGGCAGAAAGCTTGTTAATGGAAGTGTACTGTAGGTCATACTCAGGGGGAGATGCTCATAGCGTGTCCCATCTGTCTGCTGATGCCATGTTTTTCTTAAATATAATCTCTTTTCTCTCTCTCTCTCTCTCTCTCTCTCTCTCTCTCTCTCGCGCGCGCGCAGAGTAATATCTATAATGCTCTCATATGCCATCATATGACCCTACTGTAATCAGACTGAGAGTTAAATGTGTGATTCCTGTGTGACCCCCCCCCCCTCAGGTGATTCACGACTACCTATAGGAATATGATGTCAATCACTGTATACATATGTAAGCTCCTTCAGTGTTCTCAATAGCTATTACGTTTCTCAGGAGCTAATTAAATGGAGAAATTCGGCAGGCCATCTCTCAAGTAATTGTGCAATCGAGAATTTAGCAAGAGGAATTCGTTCCCAAGTAGGATTTCACCTCAGATTAATTCAAGCTTGTGAATTTGAACATGAGATTCACTGCATTGATCTTGAACTGGCTGATTTGGAAGTGAACTCAGTTTGCATTGCATTATTGACACGGGACTCGACTCGGTGTGATTCACTCTCCATCATCTCTGAATATCTTCCCGAAGCAAAGTTCCTGTTTAATGCTTATTGCTAAAAGCTATCAAGGGTATTGGCAACATGCTTGTTGCTAAGTAATGCTATCCAAGTATCCACGTGCTTGGGCTTATCCAGTCGTTTTTATTAAAATGCTCTTGTTATGCGATCATATTGGCAATGTGTGTTAATTATCTGTTGTCAACTGTTACTTATCAACTGCTCGCGTTGTCATGCCGTGTTTTTAACACTATGCAGCACAGATTCACGCAAGCTTGCGGTATTAGGAAATAACAATTTATGTTGCGAGCGGAATCATTTCTGCTGTGGCACAGCTCTAAAAAGACAGTAAACAATCACTATTCATTGTATGTGATTGTTTGAAAGGCACTGCTTGTTAAAAAGGCAATCTAGTGGCTATTGAAAACATCTTGCTCTAAAAGCTGTTAGTTGCTATTGGAAACATGGTTGTTTTACTTTTAAGGTTATTTAGTCCAGTCGATTTTTGGAACATGGCTTTGTTTTTGGCTTATATCTGGTGTCATTATCACATGCTGTGCTAAGCTTACATGCAGGTATTAGCGATATGCTATCGTGCAAACATTGCTATCAGTACTGTACGGTGTTATCGAATATATGCTCATTATTTAGGATTCTAGTATTATTGTGCATACTGGCTGAAGCAACATGCTGTGGTAATCAAGTGTTGCTTTAGGCTTATCTGGTTGCATTGGAAAATGCTTGTTCTTTATTCTGATTATTGCTGTGGTAAAGTTAGCACATGCTTGTTTATCGCTAACATACCTGTGCAAAATACACAGTATTCACCGCAGAGGTCTGTTATTCAACAACACTAACAATATTGTTACTTTGATGGTCCTCATGGTGGTCGTCTTCTTCATATCCACAGCCGATGAACTCAGTACGACGGGAGCAAAAATCATGTTCATGAATGAGGAAGCACACTGTATTCATAGCTTAGCTGCGCACTGCATCTTACTCAGAGCTACAGGGTGTATGCTTCCCCTGCAAAACTACACTAGTTTTAGCAATGGTTCTGTCTGTGATTATACAACATGCTTGTTGAATCATATTTTGCTGCCGCTAGGGGTGTAAGCTTCCCCCAATAGATCCCATAAAGTTGTTGAATTGGCTACAGCAACACTCTTGTTGCAATGTGTCCTTGCTTGCTCCAGCTTGGTTGATTCTGACAAATGCCGTTAACATCAGGATGTATTAACCATTCTATCAGCCTCAGTCGTGTTAGGGATAGTGTGTAAATATATATATATTCTTGGTTTCTACAAAAGTAACTAAGTATCAGCTCCAGCTCCTTCTCAAGTCAGTCAGGATTTGGCATTCTGATTCCCCTCGAATCAGAATAAATTCTCAAATTATGTTGTATTTTAAAATCTTGAATTAACAATATCTGCATTCATTCATGTTAGTTCTGTTCCCCTGCTCTTATCCATATACTAGGCTGGATCATTTCAAAGGCCCGTCACCAATTATTCCTTACATATAATTTAATTCGAATTTTATGAAAATGGGAGTGATGCTTGACAATGCAAATTGAGTCACCACGAACCTAGGGTGTTCAGGGTCGGTTTCCAAGGTGTTGCTATGCTAAGGTTTGGTTTTAGTGCTTTTCTTTACAGTTGCTGGGAGTTGCTATGCTTTTGAGTGTTTTTATTGCATTATACAGCTGCTAGGGTGTTATGCATGGTTGCCAGGGAACCACTATGCTGTTGCCAAGGTCATTAGAGTGTTTTTATTGTGCTGCTATGAAGTTACTGGTGTTCTTTGTGGTTTCCAATGTGTTGCTATGCTGTTGCTAAGGGTTTTTAGTGGGATGCTATACAGTTTCCACGATGTTCTGCACAGCATTACTACTGGATGTTGTTGCTAATATGTATTTTTTAGTTCATAAGCTGTTGCTAGGGTGTTCGGAGTGGTTTTTAGAGTGTCTGTACAGTTATACGGTTGTTCTGTGTGGTTGCTAGGGCTTGGCAAGTACACTAGTAACAAGCAACATTCAGGCACCAAATATTAAAAAATATTCTTCCAGCCCATGGAATCTTCCATTCGAGGAGGCAGGGATTATGACAGAGACTTGGATTTGGTACAACAGCGGTTTGCGTCATTTCCTGATACCATTCTCCCCTCTTCTCCTCATAATTTCCTGTCCTCTCTCTACTGTCCCATCCAAAAAAAAAAAAAAATGTTAAAAAGGCCAAGCATCTCTCTATCCGCTCCCAGCCGGCTGAGATCAGCTGAAGTCCCTGTTGGCAAGAGGTATGAAATGATGTCTACAATGTGAGCTGACTGAAGGGACCTCACTCACCGAGGACACAGCCTCATTCTTATTTTTACCTCCTTCATTAGCGTCTTCCCCTCGCTTTCTCTCTCACTCTTTCTCTCTGTCTGTTCTTGTTATTATGTCCTCTAGCCCCTCCCTCTCTCTTGAGTAATGCGAATTAGATTCATTGATTCAGGTCAGGGCTCGACCCCAACTGTCTTCATTACATCCATACCTAACCTAACAGCTGGATGAACCGAGTGCTGGTGTGTAATGCTACGCTCAAATGTTAAACCAAACATCTAGAAATGCATTTAAAGTCTTTTCAGACACCAATGTAATGTCACAGCAATGTCCTTTAGCCTCTGTAATCTTAAAATTTTTATGGATTGGGGATTTCAGCACAGTGTTTTTAAGGAGAAGGTCTGCCCTTTATAGACAGACTCATAGGTGTTCTTGTATGTCGTCAAAATGTCAGCACAAGAATACATTTTGTGTACATGGTGCAAAAACAGGTTGTAATTTCTCTCCTTACAGCCACACAGAGAGGGGGGGAAATGTAGTGGCTCTGTTTCAAAATGTTGTAAGATGTCTACTGACTAAATAAGCAGCTGCCTTCTAAGAAAGTATATATTGAGAGTGAGGAGTCACGTGACGTGCCAATTTGGGCGGGGTCTGAGCCTGTCGGCCATGATGGCAGGAGACGCTATCGGTTGCCAGGGGCAACGCCTTCAGAACTTCACATAGGCGCGACTAAACATTCCAGAAATAGCGAAAGAGAGACAGCAGCTTAGTATTTGTTTACATTTTTGCGATACGCCACAGTTTCTTTGGAGGATATAGAGAAGGAAGAGAAATGAAAGGTTCTATCGGGAGAGACTAAATAACAATGTTAGCCAGCTTTATTTAGAGAAACTGCTTGTCAATAAACTGACAGCAGCAAGAGGAGCAACACATGATTTCAAAAGCAACAAATTTCAGCACAGTTCGCCTTTTATTAACACAAACGAACTAAAGTAATACTCTGTTATTCAACTAGAGTTGTTTCAATTGTTATAGATATATATGCGAAATGTTTTATAAAGACACTTTTTTGATGACGTATGACTCATTTACAGGGGAATATCCGATCTGTCCGCTTGAGATTCTCAATAAATCTGATTTATTTATTTCCACATATGAATGAAGCCTGAAACCTATGGACTCTACTCTCACAGTTTAACGTTACAGGTTCGGGGGTTTCTTAGTCTTGCCCCCAGCCGGAGCAGAATTGTTCATAAGTTTCTAATGACTTAAAGCTTCTGAACATTGTGTTGGCAGTAAAGTTAGGCACTGATACCATAAACCGGGTAATTGATTATGTCAGGGTATGTGAAAGGTAGTGCTTTGGGTCTTTCGTCCATTCTGTAGCAGGTCGTACGGTCCATGTTATTGATGTCAAGTAGTTTCTCTAAATAACGCTGCTTGGTGTTGTTGTCTCTTCCAATAGAGCCCCTTTCCTTTTGCTTCCCCCTTTTTCATTTATTCCCAAGAAACTGTGCCTTATCGCAAAAATGCAAACATATATCAAGCTCCTCTCTCTCTCTCTCTGTCGCTATTTCTCTCGGTCTCACTTTCGAAGTAACCATGACAACAGATAGCGTATCCTTCCAAGATGGCGACGCCTTCCCACAATGTAACGCGGAGCGAAACGTGTGACGTCACATTCTCATTCTCAATCCATCAGAGAACGTCAGAACAGAACTTGTATAGCCACACAAATAGCTTAGAAAAATGGATTAAATTGTTTACGTTCATTTATATTAAAGTTCCTCTTGAACAGAATGAAAAACTCAACTGTAGCTTGTACTATGAGCTAGTAATAGACTTACTTGTGCAATGAAATGAAATGAGACTTCTAAAGTTACTTTCTTAATTTATTCTATCATGGTCATCTTTTTTAATGTATTGTCTTTTAATTTATTTTAATCGAGGGTCTTTTCTTAGCAAATATTAAAACGGTGTACCCAGCATGCTATTAAATTTGATTAAAACTGTTGATCAAATTTATTGGATTTTTTTTAGAGCTTTACACAATGCATTATGGCATTGCCTTGCCCACCAGGGATATATCTCAAATGGTGGTATTTTAAAAGGCAGCGTAATTATGCTATCTTCTTTTTGAAACAGCTGGGTGGGTGCCTACGATTTCTTAAAATGCCGCCTACAGAGGCATCTCAATAGGGGTTGGGGGGAAAAAAGGAGAGAATATGAAAGGGAGATTGTTCATGGAAAGGTTGCGCAATTAGAATGAAACTTTAGAGGAATTAAAAGGGTCTTAAGCAAACGAAATGAAGGATAGAGCTGGCGGATTAAAAAGGAAGAGGCAGAGAAAGAGATGGCGGCTGATTTAGAGAGATCAAAAGTCGCTTGTCGGGTTAGATTGATTCTCTGATTACCTCTGTTTCTCATAAATGGATCAGAGATAGAAACACAGGAGTGGGGAAAAAAAAATCAATTCTGTCATCCTCTTTCCTCTGCCTTTTTATAGATGCAGGAATAAGATACTCTTGTTGTGAGATTCATCTTTTGGCTCTTTCTCCCCTCCTCTGATGCACTCTCTAACTCCCTCCTTTCATTTCTCTTTTCTCCTTTCGCCTTACACTTTTATTTCACTGGTATGCAGTGGCTCATTCAATCTCCACTCTCTTGCTGGCAGGGATTTTAATGAGGCTCTTGTGTTTCTGATATTCAGCCTCCTCGGCCCTCAGGCTTTCCCACACAACAACAACAACAACAACTCTGAGGCGATTTCACCGAACAGTTGTACACGTGGTACACTAACCGCCCGCAAACTGGTTTAACAAATGCGCTGAAGTCTACTACTAGTGCTACTTATGACCATGCTTTAATCATTTTTTGTTTATGTTGTGCTGAATGATACTGCAGTTGGCTCTATAGTGACACCTTGTGGTGTGGATGCAGCTTTGTGTAAACACAAAACAAACAGTGCAGTCCTTGGTGAGTTTTCGCAGCATTTCCCTTCATTACTCTTCATTCATCCATCCCTACAGCTGGATTAGCAGTCCAGATGTTGCTGACCCACATAGAGGAGAGGAACAGCTGTCTGCAGAACGGGGTGGGAAGGCTGTCCTGGATTTTAACAGTCAGAACAACCACTAACACATGTGGGACACTGTGGAGATAGAGAGGATTACCCCTTAAGCCCAAACATCCAGAGGGAGGGACAAGAGAAACTGCAACGAACAAGAAAAGGAGAAATTCTGTTTGAGATTGTGCGTGAGCGTGCTTCGACACATCTGTCTTTTTTGTATTTGCTGTCATCGAGGTTTTTTTAAGAGCACTGACCCGCTCATAAATAAGCTCTGTTTGTGATTTGTGTTTTTGTGCACTTTTGTATTTGCAGGCTTTGCAAGGTGAACATTTTATTGCTCAGAGGTTGCTCGTTCATAACTCAGGAGGCTTAAAGTCCACATGAAAACAGAAATGGTTCCATTTACTTTCTTCATGCACTTGCACGTTAGTGCTCAGAATGATCCATCGCTGTGCTTTATTTGATAAAGACTGATTTCTATTTCAAATGAAAAATGTATCACTGTTTTCTCTAAAAATTCATCACCACAACTGTTTTAAACATTGCTAATAATAAGAAATGTCTCTTGAGCATAGAATAATTTCTGAAGGATCATGTGATTTTTTTCCCTTTGGAATTGGCCATGAGACTGTGTGGATGGAAGTGGATGAAGTCGCTACATTCTTTATACAGTATATTGCCCTCGCCTTCCTCCAGATGTCTTTTGTTCCACTCATCTTGGCTGGAGCTAGGTTTTTTTTATTTTTATTCTTTTAACCATGATCGGTTCAGCCTTCTTTTATGAAGTCTAATGAGTGTAGAGTGCTAAAACTAACGTGACATATCTCAGTGTGGGTGATGACATTCAAGCCCTGGGGAACGGCACTCCTTTCAGTATATCAGCAAGGTGTCTGCTACGTATAGAGAGACATGTCACTTGACATTGCACTGCTAGCCAGTTGGAGTTTTTCCAGCCACATATGCAGACATAATTACTTCGTCCTGCAGTTTCAGTTTTACATTGTCTCTCCATGTTCTGGTTCTTGTAGAAGGGCAACTTAGAGCACAAATTCTGTAAAAATGTGGCAAATATCCACAGGGCTGGTTAAGGGACAAAAGCAGACGGCATAATGAAAACACAGCATCTGCTGGTCAGCCCAGCACCAACACTTGGCGGTGATGCTCTTTCATCATCACTTGGCCACCCGCTAGTGTAAGCTGCTCTTGCTCTGCATTCTTGCCATTGTTGTTATTTTTTTCTCTCAACCACATCCCCCCTCCCCCACTCAATCTTTGGCCTTGTCGTGATCTCTGTGGTAAATCATTTGCTGTACCTTCAACCCTAAATGGCTAAGTCTGGAGATCAGTCTCTAGCTATGCATAAAGTGTTTGGGACATATAATCACAGGACTAGGCTGAGGTTAAAGACGTTTTGAACCTCAGAGCCTGATGGGGGGGATGGGCAGATGGTTGACAAAACTGGTAGCAAGGATTTTGCAAGGAATGGCAACACCATTGTCTAAGGCCCTATATTTCCCTGTGGATTGGCCTCTCGTTTACACGAAAACCCCATTTTTATCACAGAAAACGATTATTTTTAAAAACTCCGGCCAAAGTGGATATTTCTGAAAACGCCGGTTATGTGTTGTCGTGTGAACTGGGAGAAACGGCGTTTTAGGCTCTCTCTTGTTGATTCTGAGGATTCTGATTGGCTGGCTTTATCCTTCTCCCTACACTGCCGCCCATAGGTTTGGCATAGTTATGATAGCGCTCGACGGCGTATTTATGTGGGTGAGTGAACAATGTTATTGAAAACGGAGAGGGGGAAAATATTCGTTTGGCTAAATACCCTGCTTTGTGTAAACGTGGCCTCAATTAAGCTGCGTATTTTTGGGAAAACCCTTTTAAAAGTTAAAACATTTATTTAAAAAAGTTTCTTGAGTTTGTTTTTTTAAGACTGCTGAATTTGGTGACTTTTTTTTTGTGGATATAATATTAATAATAATAATAATAATGATAACTGTAACTATTGTAATATTTCACTGTAAAAAAATTATTTTGGAAAAATTTTATAATAATAGCTTTATTTTACAGAATTTATAATTATTTAGTTTTAGTTATTTAATTTATTTATTTAAGAATGTTAAACCAGCAAGCTTTTATTTTATATTTCACCTGAAAATGAAAATGAGAATCATTTACTCACCCTCATGTAAACTTACTGTTACAACTTATACTGAAGATTTATACAAGATATTTTGAACTGCTTTTGGCATATACAATGAATGTCAATGGTGTGAAAAAATAAATGAACAGCAAAACATTGACAAAAGTGCATTTTGACAAAATATCTTGGTAAAATATTGGCAAGATTTTCTTTGAATGTTGCTGTTCAGGCCTATTCTAAATACAAGTTTTAAAATAGCAAAAAAAGGTACAAGCAAATCTAAGCTGAAACTCTATTTTTTTATTGGCTGTTTTTATTGCAGATCCACCCCTAGCCACGCCCTAATCTAGACTAATCTAAACTTGATCTGTGGTCTTTCATAAAACGATGTCTCCTCCCCCAGATCATGTTTAATACAGAGCTAAAAAAGTAGCTTAAAATGAGGTTTTCCTCATGCGATCTCTCTCCTCTGGGGTTTATTTCACTCCCGAGGATACACACACTCAGCATAGGGTAAAAAAATCAAATCAGACAGGCTGCTATCCGTAACCATGCAAAAGTTAGCATCCCTGAAAGTGATATAGTTTGGAGGATGTTCTTTTTCTCAATGCTTATGTAAGGTAATTTAGCTTAAACTCAAACCAGGCTTTTGCTTCTATCACATACTGTCAGATAATCTTTTTTCATTGAGCTAACACCGATCCCTTTGCGTTTGAGATAAATGTGCCTAGTGCTCAGTGCTGGATGCTTTCATGGATCTGGGAAACTCTTGTTGTTTGTGTGTGCTGATCCTCCTCCAGTGTTTTTGTCGCGGTGTACTGCTTGGCCTCGGATCGCTGCCCATCTCGCAGTAATTGTGGGCGACTCTGTTATTAATTAGCGCAGGTTGCTAACTGTGCTCTCAAAACATCCTGAGAGAACGGCTGTTTTTCTACCTCGCATTCGGACCGATTAATTTGTACAGTTCCTTTTGCAGTGTTTATTGTCAGCATAAGGATTTTTTTGTACCCAGGATGTGAGAATGAGTCAGCTCAGAAGGGTGTTATGAACTCACTAATGGATATGTCCATACACACACATATTCTGTAGAAACACACGTTCATGCACACTCACACACATTGGCTCTAATTATCCATGTAATGTCAGGGGAGACATTAAAGTTCACTGAGCTCCGATGGGTGTCACACCAGAGCAAGAGAGTTCAAACACACGTTAGGATTTGGAAGAAGCTTGTGGTTTTTAATTAGCTTAAATTTCATGTTCACAATACCATGACGGCTTCTAATCACTTGACCCTTGGCCTCGTAACTAAGACTCCTTCACATTATCACTTGAACTCGTAATCTACTCTAAAATGTTTTCAGGTATCACCTCATTGATCCTCATGTCATTTTTGTCGACAGGTCTGACCCGGGGCCTCGGTGTTGTCACTGCGCACAGAGACGTATCATTATGGGAAAACAGAACAGCAAACTCAGGCCCGAGATGCTACAGGACCTGAGGGAGAACACTGAGTTCACCGACCATGAGCTGCAGGAGTGGTACAAGGTTGGAACATAAAAGTATCTAGGCACTTAAGCCACACAAAATGTATGAAGTTCATCGCATTACAAACACTATCAAACCAAGCTCCATCATGGAAACAAATGATGCTAGATCCTTTCTCAGAAATAGTTACTCTTTTCCGATACATGTTGAACGTGTATTTGTTTTATAATTTTAAGGGATTATAAGATATTAAAGGAGTAGTTCACTGTAAAAAAAAACTTTTGCAGACTCATTTCCATGTCATACAAGATTTCCACGTCTTTCTTTCTTCAGTTGAAAAGAAATTAAGGTTTTTGATGAAAACATTTCTTGCATTCCTAGCATCATAGCATTTGAAATGTTCCTATTTTTGTTTTAGGAGTTCCCAAAAACAGTTTAACGTGCATGCAAGGATAAAAAACACTTTGTCTTATAATATGCATTTATTTTTAACTGATTTGCTCAACGACTCCCAAATGATTTGTTAGACGATTCATTTTCCCAGACACCTCCTTTGAGTGACGCGAATCTGCGGCGATTGGTCAAATGACCCAGTTAGTTGTCGGCAACGGAACGCCCATAACCAGGATTATAGCTTGTCAAGTGTTGAAAATTGTATATAGTGTTTGAACAAACGTGTCAGAAAAAGTGCACTTTCCACACGGTCCCTTACTCGTGTTTCCGTCAAGAGCAAGCTTTCCCGGCGAAACTCACATTGCGGGGGCTTTTGAGGGGCAGTGCTTATTATATAGAGCGAAGTCATATTTGGCTAAGTCGTTTAGGAGGTAATTGCCATTTTTCAATGAATGTCTGGTGAATATCAAAAACAAAACTAACTTTACCCCGCTTAGAAGCTGCGCGGAGAGTACACAACACAATATAAGTATATTGTGCATGCTACAGAAAACATAACAGCAAACATTATTAATAATACTTACAGATTGTGATTCGTCGGAGGACGAACCTGATCCATATACACTGGATACTGAGCCCTCCTTCAGGAACAACCGACTTGTGAATGATTCGTCATTAAAATGATGAGAACGCAAGGTTCGGGCGTTGCAAATACTGTATGAACTCTGACCACTGATTCTTCACATGCTCGTCCCTGGACAATGGAAACAAGTGGCTGACTGTCTTTGCAATGTATAACACAGCGTCTTCTCGACATGATGCGATTCAGCTGAAGTATTTGAATGTGTTCTAGACGTCACTTCAAGTCTGCGCGCGCAGTTTTTGGGAGCGGCCAATTACCTGTCTACGTCACGATGTAACAGCTAATGACTCGTTTCAAAAACAATTCATTTCATAGACTCAGAGTCGACTCTCACATTTGAAAGACAATAACTTTATATACGGTGCACTTTCAGATATAAATCTTTGCAGGATGTTTTCATTCCCTTAGAGCTATATTCCACACTACATGAACAGTCATTTTCAAAAATCCATGATACAATCCAAACCAAAGAAACACTGAGTTGTCCAGTTAGTTTATTGTAGTATTGAAAAAAAAATCACTTGAACACACATCATGTCACATCATGAAATCAATTATGATTTCCAAACCTGCGAGTAGGAACTTCCCGGGAGGACGTGAATGCAGCAATAGACCTTCTATGGCATTATTATACTGCCAAATATCAAAAAACCACTTATTGTAACATAAGAGTACATTCGTGTAATTCACAAGTGTGATTCTCTCGGCTTGCATGCAGAACTGGACACATGCTCTCAAATATGCAGGGCTCTTTTATGAATTGCCTCTCAAACAAGTCCTGTGCACTCTTGAATCTCTCTCTTGCGCTATAATTTAATTCTCTTTGCTTCTAAACATAGTCATTGTGTATTAAACGCTCCTGGCTGTATCAACCAATCAGAATAGGCTTCAATGACTGACAGATGAAATTACTGAAAAAATTGCATAAATTTGATATTAATAATGCTAAACCTTCCGTCTTGGAATTAAGCTCACAATCCCCTTGTGCAATGTTTGTGAAGGATAAAGACATAATTGAAAATTACAGCATCATCATGAGAAATCATTTATCCTGAGATGTCATGATTCTTATAAAGGAGCCTGTTAAAACCCTTTCACACGTAAGTTTAAAATATTCTAACTGACCCCCCAGCGTGAGTTTTTCAAGGCGACCGTTATTTAGAACTTGCCACTTTAATGTTTCCATGGTGACGCGTCATTGCTTGTCACGTGACACAGCACAACCAGAACAGAGCGCGGAATGAATGATGATCTGCTTTTATGTCATTTTTCCTTTTTTATTAAAAATATTCAAAAATGTATTAGCTATATCATGAAACACTGATATTCCGATTGTCAAATATGTGCAAGTGGATGGGTTTTGTTGTTTAGACATCTTTATAACGATCGCGTTAGTTGAGCTGTATGCACAACGGGCGGCGCCATTTTAGTTTCGTTTTCAGTTCAGAGAATCGGATCTGTTGGATTTATAACGTCAATTCATCCACTTCTCACGAAATACATGATAGTAAGTGGCTGGTGAACTGGGAGAAGAATAGGATCAAATGTTAAGCTACTTACACAATGTGTATCTGATATGAATAAAACGTGTCGTTATTATAATTGAAAGGATTATTATTGCCGCTTCCATAGACATCTGTGTGCATTTTACAAACTCAAAATCATTGTTTTGCTAGTAGTACATATGTGTATTTAAATGTCTGAAACCTAAAATAAACATTATGTGGTTGAAAACACTCAATAGTTGTGATATATGACAGCACTGAGTGCGTCTGTCTCTGGCTGAGCGCCAGCCAACGCGCGAGAGCAAGTTTGAATTTAGCAGTTGCTGACGTGTGCACTGAACGTTCTAATCACACCGGTGTGATCGTACGCTCCAGGGACCAGCCAAGACTGATCACACCGGTGTGATCGTACGCGTGAAAGGGTTTAAGCATGCCACTAATGGCAATATATTATGTTGTTCACTCTAAACAGGGGTTCCTCAAAGACTGTCCCAGTGGGCATTTGAACGTTGAAGAGTTTAAGAAGATCTACGCCAACTTCTTCCCATACGGTGATGCCTCAAAGTTCGCTGAGCACGTCTTCCGTACGTTTGACACCAACAACGATGGGACCATCGACTTCCGGGAGTTCATCATTGCTCTGAGCGTGACATCACGGGGAAAACTGGAGCAGAAGCTGAAGTGGGCCTTCAGCATGTACGATCTGGACGGCAACGGTTACATCAGCCGTGATGAAATGCTAGAGATTGTGCAGGTCAGAGTCATTCTGTGATGGTTGTGCAACTTGTGCTTTAATCTGCATTATGAGTATATAGCATCCATAAACTGATTTACTTAGTGCTGTGATGATTTTGATAAACAAATGTGGATTATTTGGAGATTAAAAGTTTGATGCTAAATGCTAAAATGCTAACTGTAAAGGTTAGTCTGCTCAATAATCCCAGCCTTGTCAAACTGAGACCACGTTCACACCAATAACGATAACTATTTTAGCTTTCACACCAGCGGATAATATTGTTCCGTTTTGTCGTCTGCTAATTTTAAAGCTCAAGGTCTGTTAGATTCTGGTTGGCTATCATTGTTTTTATCATTCATCAGCTAGAAAAAAAAATGGTTCTGAAGTGATTCAAATGATATTGTTTCCCTGTGATCTTATCGTTATAATTGTGGTTTGGACTCTGATATTTTGTTGTATATTAGAACTATATATTATAGTTATATTATATTAGAACTATATATTTGACCAGCATCATTGATTGATCATAAACCCACATAGCATAGCCTACTACCATAAATATTACTATTTCCACATGGTATAGAACGTACAGTATACTGTGTATACTACTTCATCTGGTTTTATAAACAAATAGCCCTGTATTCTGACTAAATTACGTTTAAAAACGTATATACAGCTATATACAGCAAGCTATATACAGCATAGTATTCAGCAAGTGAGATTCCATTTCAAACTATGCATTAACTATTCAACTATTCCATTTCAAACTAAACTTACATTCTCCTTCTAAACATGCAGTGACTTCATGTCCAGGACAAGTGTTCATAATTTACAGAAAGCACAGAAGGCTGACCCCTGGTGGAGAGATCAAGCACAAACATTAGCGAGCTGTCCCAGATGAATGCTGCTCCCCTGTCAGCCTATTAGCATGTGCTTAGCATGCTCAGTTGGTACCAGTCTCCCTCAACCAGGCTTGGCAAAGCTCAGTTCTGTGCGATGCCTGACTGTGCGAAGCCTGTGGGGAAGATCGCGGCGATAGGGGAGGGCCGTAGGTAGCACCCATGTTGGCTGTCTTCTCTGTTGGATTAACAAGTTAAATTTAACTGGGGTTTATCCCTGTGTGTGCAGAACGGTGGGATTATCCACAAGCTCATGGAGGTTACAGTTGGCTGGCACTCTGAGATTGCAGCGTGTTGCATATTTTATCACAGCGGCTGCTTTTAAAAGGTGCAGGGCTAAGCCGAGAGTATGGCACTAGCAGTCTGCCCAAGTGTGAATATCATTATCCCCCAAAATCATTACATAAATGAATGACATAAAACCGTCTTCTCGGATTTAGTGGATGCAAGTAAATGATCTGAAAAAGCCTATGACGTTTGCTTTCTACTTCATGGCTGATGTTGAATCTTGGTGCAGCATGAAATGCTAATGGACTACAGTATTGGCTGAACCTGTGAAGGCCAGATAAAGGTGGTCTACTGATATTTAAAAAAATGTTTTTTACCTGGTTCATTCATATCTCTAACAGGCCATTTATAAGATGGTGTCATCGGTGATGAAAATGCCTGAGGACGAATCCACACCAGAGAAGAGGACGGATAAGATATTCAGACAAATGGACCTGAACAATGATGGTGAGATGTGGACCAATTCTTGACCGTTTGAATTCAATTTGAATTGAATCACAAAATGGCCTTGTGTGATTATTAAACTGCAAAAGTATGTGATTTATTTTAAATTAGGGCTGTCAAACGATTAATCGCATCCAAAATAAAAGTTTGTGTTTACATAATATATGTGGGTGCACTGTGTATAATTATTTTATAAATATAAATACACACACATGCTTGTATATATTTGAGAAATATTTTCATGTATATACTGTATATAGATTTATATATAATTGATGTTATATATAAATATCAATATTTTATATGTAAATAATATTTTTTTTCTTAAATATACATGCATGTGTGTGTATTTATATATATACAGAATAATTATTCACAGTGCACCCACATATATTATGTAAACACAAACTTTTATTTTGGATGCGATTAATCGCGATTAATCGTTTGACAGCCCTATTTCAAATAAATGTGTAAAATGCATGCACTCAGAGAATTTTCAGCATAAAAATGGGGGTGCATAAAAATGCTTGGATTTACCTTTTTTAATTTGCAAAAAGAAATATGAATATACATGGTACACAAAATACTGTAACCGGTAAACTGTTTTCCACCAGAACAAAGGCTTGAGAAAGTGGCGCAGCATCTGTCAATTGTTCACTACCATTCAAAAGTTGGGATTTAAAAAAGCTTTTCAGCAAGGATGCATTAAATTGATCAGTAAAGTGACAGTAAAGACATATATAATGTTAGAAAATATTCCTTTTTAACCCTGTGGTGCTCTTCTCGTGGTGGTCAAAATTGTCAGAATTATTTATTATTGGAAAAAAAAATGAATGCACTATATTTTAGTTTGATGTTTTGTATTTAATATTTTGTATTTTTAAGGGATTTAAGGGTACTAAATTATATTTACGCTGTATTTATTGTCCATTTATTCACTTTTTGAGCATATACCTGAAAATTTAATTTCCAACTTATTTAAAATGTAATGCTTTAGAGCACAGACTTAAGTTTGATCTCTTTTCAAAGGTGACACTTGGAAAATTATTGATGAAGTGAAAAAAGTTTTAAAATGTGAACAATATAATATATATATATTTATATATGAAATGTATTTTTTCAAAAATATGTTTTGCTCTAAAACTAAAAGAAAACCAAATCCATAAATCTAAACAAGTTGTTCCAAATTTGAGCTTGATATCTTAAAAAAACAACCTTTAAAGTAACCAACCCCAAACATTTGAATGGCAGTGTACATGAAAAATTACAACAGAAATATATGTTTTTAAATATAAATTAAAATGGAAATTTAACCCAGGTCAGGTCTTGCAGTGTCTTCTCTCAACTTTTCCCCTGACCCTTTCCGTCTTCTCTTTCTAGGCAAGTTGTCTTTGGAAGAGTTCATTAAAGGTGCCAAAAGCGATCCCTCCATTGTGCGACTACTGCAGTGTGACCCCAGCAGCGCTTCGCAGTTTTGAGTCACTCCAGACAACCGGCACTCAATGCATGAAAGCTCTTATATCTCATTCTTCTTTGTGTTCCAGATGGAAGAGTTTTAAGAGGAAAAAAAAAAGTGCAACAGTTTTCATTTTTTTCCCAGAAAGGACATGCATACATCCGAAGAACAAAGACAACACCTGCCAAGACATCCAAGTCTGCTGCGTGTCATTCGTCCTTGTCTTTGCTAGTGGAGTGCTTGACTCCACACACACACACACACAAACACACAAAAAGGGTTCAGATTTGGGAAAGGAATGTTCCTTTTTAGGAATCGTGCATGCGCTCCCGACCTTCCCCACTCCTCACAAACCTTTTGTGTTTAATATCTGTGCTGTTTTTGTTTCTCTTCCCTTTGTTTTGTGAGCGCACAGTTCCCCATCTACTTTTTATATCGATATTTAGGTGTATATACAGTATAAATGCATATTAGAACTACAAAGGAAGGCAGTTATAGACGTCTTTTTACTCACGTGCATCTTACGGCAGTATTATGTAGCTTCAGGCAGTATCCAAATCTTAGTCTCTAATCGACCCAGTGGACTGATGGACTGAATGTTGGGATTTTCCTGCTCTGGCGCTCATGATCTTTATTTTACAAAGAGAAGGCTGAGGATCCCATTCTTGAATTCTATTCATTTGAACTTTTTGTTGTTGTTGTTGTTGTTGTAAATATGTGGTTTGCCTCCATATCTCTTTTATTTATTTTTGCATTTTTATGGTGTTTATTTGACCAGGGGTGATTTTATTACTGTTTAACCGAGACGTTAGACACTTGGTGATGTATTATGAGCAAGTTGTTATTAATTCAAGGCTTTTCAATGCATTGTGGGTAATGTTTGCATCAGGGGATACATTCCGTTGTGTTTTGAATGGAATACTCTATAGCACATATCATTTGAAGCGCTTCATCTGTGTGCGTGTGTGCGGTTATATGCGTGTTTGTATGTACGCAAGAGTGAAGGTTTGCATGTTCTGGTGGATGTAGCGTCTGTGCTAACTTTCTAGTATCACTTTGTGTTGTTCAATACGATATCTTTGTATGCAAGCAAGTTTTGAAGCAGCTCGTGACAACTTTATCCCGCATCGTATGGTACTCAAAATCACCTGCTTGTAGGTTTCCATCAACAACATAGACAGGAATGTACAACTCTATCATTTATGATCATGTCTCACCTTAAGATAAAGAGTTTGAATACTGAAAGAGATCACTAAGGGCTTATTTTCACTCTTGAATGAACAGGTGTTAAGAGAACGCCACTGCTTTGATTTTTCTTTTCTTTTTATGCAACGACTCACATTCCACGACCTGAATTCTCCAGGTGCTCCTGCTTTGTACAAACATATCAGCTCATGAACTCAATACATGCCCACTCTCAATACATGTGTAGCTTCCATATTTGTACCGAGGCCATATTTGATGCTGCACCCTCTATGGCAACTTTCCTCTATTATGTTGCATGAAAACCTCATGCGAGGACATAATGATTGTCCCCTTTTACTGACTGAAAAAAATATACTTCTGTGTTTAGAATGTCGCCTGAGAGTGATTCTTACGCAACGCTGACCAGCAGTTAATGTTAGGAACTTATTGGTCAACCTGGTCATGTGATCACAAAGTGCAAAGGTATTTAGTGGGATTGTGTGGCATTCAGAGTTGAATTTAGATCGCTTTTAAAATTCTAGCAAACAGGATGCAAAATTGAATGATTATAAGGAACTTAAAATTATATTGAAATTTATGTAGAAAAGTGATAAATAGATATGTTTGCATGACACTTTATAATCTATTCCTCTATGAACACACACAAACACAGTTTCACTGGGGGAAAAAAATACGCTTGGGATTTTAAACGGTAAAAGACTGCTGTGGTAAAATCTGTTATTTAGTTAACAATAAGTTTTTGGAAGTGAAAATTAACAAGTCATTGTATAATTTACAGTGAAAACCGACCGTAAATTGACATTCCCAGAATTCCCTGCATGCCGCTTAACATTTGATGTATTTTCATTGAAATAACTGTTTCTTCTTAGTTTTTTCTTGGTTATGTACATTATGGGTTTACGTTACATCTAATGTTGTTAAATTAATGTTAACTGCATTACTTCAGTGTCATGTGTGTGTTACCATGATGGTAGGAAAAGCTTCTTGTGATGGGTTTGAATCATGATGTTACTTTCCCATCACCACTTGTTTTTGGTGCTTGTAAGTTTATTACAAAGAAACAAAATAACAGACATTAGTACTTCAGAAGGTTTATATTAGTAACATTATATTAGTCAATGAAATGTTTTTTTTTTTTACTGTAAAATTTGTTAAATCTTTAACCACTTTATTTTTACGGTAAATTTCTGGCAACCACAGCTGCTTGTTTTTTGGGGGTTTTTTTTACCGTAAACTTTACCGTAAAGAACTGTTGCCTTAAATTTTTAGTACAATCAACAATTAACTTAAATTAGCCTACACTAAACTGACTTTAAAATTGAGTTAAATCTTGTATAACTCATAATTTTTTAAAAAATGTTTCATTTATTTTGATGAGTTAAAGCAATGCAAAAACATGTTGTCTTAGCATGGATCAATAATTTTTTAACAGTGTAATGATTTCAGCTTTTAAAGACTATATGCTATATGACCCTCCAAAGTGTGCAAAATCTGACGCACTCACTTTTTTTATCTTTCTAGTCTACATTTACATTTATTCTTTTTGCGACTTGCTATATCAGAGGTCGCACGCCTCTGGAGCAATAGGGGTTAAAGGACAAGTTCGGTATTTTACAATTAAAGCCCTGTTTTAAGATTGTCCCTGATGAAATAGAATAGTTAAGATTGTTTTTTAGCCAGATGCTGCTGTCACGAGAATTTTTGGATTCTGTGTTAGCACCCCCCCCCCCCCCCCCCCCCCCCACCCCCCCCCCCCCCCCCCCCCTTTACAATGGTAGCATAGGTGCACTCGAACAATCATTCATAAAAACGCATAAAACTTTAGTTTACAAAGACGTGAAACTCACCGAGTGGTCTGGGGTGTTCACTGATATGCTCACACAAAAATCGCTGCAAAAGATGCTTTCCAACAGGTTTTATCGTAGTTTTTTTTATCGTAGTTCTTCCTGTTTTCGGTCGAAGTCCACAGTAGTAAATTGTCGAGTTCACGTGCGCGATCATTGGTAACTAGATAACTAAGGATCGCGCACGCAAACTCGATAATCGACTACTGGGGACTTCAACCAAAAACAGGAAGAAAATGGACTTGGACAAAAACTACGATAAAACCTGTTGGAAAGCATATTTTGCAGCGATTTTTGTGTGAGCATATCAGTGAACACCCCAGACCACTCGGTGAGTTTCACGTCTTTGTAAACTAAAGTTTTATGCGTTTTAATGAACGATTGTTCGAGTGCACCTATGCTTTCATTATAAAGGTGGGGGGTGCTAACACGGAATCCAAAAATTCTCGCGACAGTAGCATTTGTCTAAAAAACAATCTGAACCATTCTATTTCATCAGGGACGATCTTAAAACAGGGCTTTAATTGTAAAATACCGAACTTGTCCTTTAAGTGTCTTGCTCAGGGACACATTGGTGTCTCACAGTGGATTCAAACCCGGGTCTCTCACACCAGTCTAGACACCATAAACCAGACAATATTAAATATAGGCTAGCCTTTATTGTATTGAGATAACACGCATGATCCATGAGTGACAAAACATAGCTATACAATAATCATGTAACATTCGTCTGTCTTCGAAAGAGTTTAAATTGCCCTTGATCCCCGAATGAGGCCAGAGCCAAGGTCCTGTTCAAAATCATATCCAGATGCTGGACCGTTCCAGCGCCGCCCGGTTGAACGGGGATGCGGAGGGGTGTTGGCGGTGCCCAGAGGACGTGGAACGGTGCGGGTGAGAGTTGCAGGGTGGCTTGTACAGCTTTTGGGGTCTAACGGGCAACCTCTGCTCCACGTCTCCTTCACAACGACTGGATGAAGCTGCGTAGCGGGGCTCGGGCGCTCCCGGGGTTTTCATCTGAAAAAGAACACATGATGCCGCTTACTGAAGCTGAGTCACCGAACATGCACGCGCATAGTGGGTCATGTGTCAGAAAGACATGTACGTATTCTCTCAAGCAACTATTAAGAGGACCGCATGAGTTGTCAGATGTACTGGAAACTTAAAGGATGAGTCCACCTACGCTAAAGCGCTGATTATTTTTAATAGGGCATATGATCTCTCTTGAGGATCAGTGCAGATTCGTCCAGGCGGGCCAATACATACCAATCTGCTCTTAACTTGTAAATGTTGTTTGCGGAGGCACCAGGGCTGACCAAGGGAGGAGATGGAGACCTTAAATAAGCGGCATGAGAACACCATCTCCACTGCACTCATTAGTATCAATGGGATCCACAGGACTATCGTGGTGCTCTGAGAGAGAGAGAGAGAGAGAGAGAGAGAGAGAGAGAGAGAGAGAGAGAGAGAGAGAGAGAGAGATTTTTTTTGATTTTTATAAAATAACTTTAATTCATATCACTTCAATTCAATTCATCAAAAAAAATTACAGCAAAAAACACAACTCTCCCTCCTCCACTGTACAAACAGCATCATTATAACACCATTGTTGTACAAAAGTTCCAACATCATTCATTGCTCTATAATACCCAAAATCTATTGTGATTCTAGATTTTACAAAAGCTTTGAAAACAGGCAAAAGCTCCTGACCATGTGTTTTCTCAATTAATGAGTAAAGAGACCCATTGTGAAGAAAAACATCAGATCCAATGTGCACATTTAAATATCTTGTCTAAAAACATGGATTATAACAGAAGAAAAGTTTATTTCCACAACTATAATTGTGCACGTTTATGATTTTTAAGTTAATTATCACAATACGACGAAATCCAATTTAAGAATACTGTCAGAAAAGCAGCAGTTTAATACTGACATCAACATTAGCAATTAAAACCAAATTTAGCCATTATAAAAGTTAAATGCACACCATGTAACTTTTGGTCCTCTGCAGTTAAAAACAGATCTGCATGCATTGTGCGGAAGAACATATTTTAGTTGTGTTTTGGTTCTGCATGAATGTTCAGGTGAATATGACCCTTCACAATAGATAATAAACTATGTTAGAGAGCTACATATGGCAATTTAACGGTTCAATAAAATACTTATTCACATGTTGAGTAATAAAAATAACAGCACATTTTACATTTCAAATCCCTCGGTTCTCGCTGAATCTCTGAAAAGCCAAGCCAATGTTGATTCTGGTTTTATTACAAGGTCTGTTGTGTTCTCTGTTTGTCCGCAGACTCTCCTCTGTTATGATTTTTTTACAATTTTATAAAACGGATGATTCCTCAGAGGTTCGAGATTTGGCATGCTCCATCTCATCCATCAGTGTAAAACACGTTTTGGACGTAGGATTGAAAATATCTCATTATTTACATTTAGTTAATTTTTTAACAAAAAAAAAAAAAGTTACATAGTGCACCTTTAATGTAGAAGTTTCAATATTTAAGCACCCAAAAAATAATTACTGGTGAACCAGAAACCTATTTGTTTATTTGCAACTTTGAACTGCACATATTTCTTCAAATTCAAGCCATTCAACACTTTTCCTCATTTCTCCTTTGGTACTTACAAAAATACGAGTGGGGTCAAAAGGACAGTCATTGGCGATGGTAAGATGACTCCTGCCGTCATCACTGTAGCCACAGTAAACAAGTAGTCCCTTGTCCCCTTGAATTACAGTCTTTACCAAGGACACTGTCAGGCCGGTGACTGAGGCGGCAGCCACTAAACCAGCTACAGCACTTAACATGAGCAGTGACAAGGTCTACAACACAAGAGAGAAGTTTTAACAGTAGCAAAGAACAATTAAAGGATTTTCCTTGCAGGCTTTTCTATATCACAGGGGGTTTTGTACATTCTGAGCTCTGAAGGCACAGTGATCAAACGCTAGTGTGCTCGACACAAGCCCTGATGAATGTGAGAGGAAGCAGGTGTGTGTCACTGACGCAGAAAGAAGAAAGAGGGAGAAAAAAACGCACAGAGAAAACTGACAGAGAAAGCACAAACATAAATCAATGACAACACTTTCATGGGTTTGTTCTCTTTTTTTTCCTGAAAAACATCTTTTTCGAAGCTTCTCAGTTATTTGTGCAGTCATTGTGGACCAACAGCGGAAGAAAAACAATGCATTTACAGAATACAAATTATTATTTTTTATCTAAAGAACAGGTCTACACTATTAGAACATAATGAGAGGGTGAATCTTAAGCAAATATAATATTCAATGTCAAATTTAATCCCACAATCAAAAGAAGAAAACAATAAATTCAATTTCCCATTAAGAATTTTAGCCTCTTTTTTATGTCAAATAATAGCCAATTGACAATTAAGCACATTTCCCCTCAAATTTCAATGTCTGAGCATATTTAGTTATATTAGACTCAACTGATTTATGGTGAAATATAATAATAATTTACTATTTAAATTATGTAATTACACACCATTGTCACAATTCATACTTTGCATGTAACGTCACAGGTCGTTCTCTAGCAATGAAAGCCAGTAAAGTAATCAAGGATCGTGCCAGGACGTCGCACTGCAGTTTTAATACAAAAAAAGTTGGTGTTTTGAGGTGGACACGACATGCCAGATAGTTGTGCGATTGGATGCACTTATCTAAATCGTGTAATAACTGTGCTTACACGTTCGTTCATTACACGTTCATCTGTATGCGATTTGATATATGATATGAGAAGATGAATTACAGTCTCATCCCAAGTCGTCATACAACTGACGTCTAGGGACGTCTTTTGACCATACGTCAACATCCGCCGTTTTAGGGTACCCTTTAACGTCAGTTACATGACGATCCTGGGACGTCATACAACTGACGCTTTCAGTTAGGTGACAGGGTAGGTTTAGGGGTAGGTTTAGGTCTGGGGTAGGGTTATCCGATAACGTCATCTAACCGACGTTAAAGGGTACCCTAAAACGGCGGATGTTGACGTATAGCCTAGTAAAAAGACGTCGCAAGACGTCAGTTATATGACGTCTTGGGATGAGACTGCGCTGGATGAATACTTGGAGAATGAATGACACGTTACTGTTGCACTGCTTCTACTTATAACAGTTACAATTTCGCTGCTCTTGTCTGTTATCTGATACTAACACTAATGAATGAACTCAAATAGACTTCTTTCTTTTGATTATGAAGTGAAATATTAAGTGACCTTATAGGTTTAATTTTTTTGTCTTTTAAGGATTACAAGAGAATGTGAGTTTTAATTACAAAATGTAAACTACTGTTATAACTGAGACATAATTTGTGCACAAGAAGTTCTTACTTACCAGTACCCTGTTCTTCTCATTTTTTGACAGAACAATAGTCAATATCCCGGTAAGGACACCCTAGATAAATAGAACAGCACATTCTTATGATTTCTTCTCAGCCCCCAAAATATTTGAAAGCAAATATTTCGAAAACAGTCACACTTCAAAATAAATGAATGCCATCACTCGAAATACACACAATGAAAACAATGTGAAATTTATTTGAAAGAAAAAAATACCACAAGGACATATTTCAAGCAAGATATTTCACAAAAAGGAGTTTAATCATTAGATTTCAAAAGAATTTGGACAGCTGTCAAACATTAATGAATCATGTTGATGAAATACACCTGTTATTTTACTAGTCAAATATACTCTGTAAACAAATGGCTTGACATATGCAAAAGACAGGACAAAATTTTCCTCTAGTTGATGAGATCAAATTGCCCATTTTACAGTAATGTTGTGCCTCACCAGCAGGCCCGCTGTCAGGGCTATGACGTTAGAGATGGCGCTTTCCATGGCCTGTCCCCGGTGGAGGCTGAAGTGTCTCAGCACCACACCATGGACCAGAGCGCCCAGCAGGAAGTTCACATGCCCTACCAACACCATACTAAGGCCCATCTTCATCAGCCCCTTCTGCTCCTCCAGACTGCCACAACACACCCCTGAGAGAGAGAGAGAGAGAGCTGATGGGGTAGCCAAGAGCTCTGTGCTGACTTTACTGTCATTCAATGAATTTACTGCCTCCTCTCAACTACATAAACACTAAGTTAAAACTTGGAGAGTCATATTTTATTTCACGTGGCTGTGCTGACAAGCGTTACAGATATTCTGCCGGTGTGCTCTGGGAAGGACTGTGAAAGCTGCAGGAAAGATTAGAAGTGGAGCGGAGCAGTGTGGGTGGACAAACACAAAGGCTTCCCTGAGGACAGAGTTTGGGCTGTAGGAGAGATGTCACCTCAGTTAATCATTACACACTTTGTACACTTGGCATGGCAAACTCAACAGAAAATGGCTCGTTGGACTTTTGGGAAATGAAAAAAAAAAATTGCGATAGTGATGGGAAATGCTACAGAGATACATTTTAACATGATATCCTAAGTAGTAAGTCCTGCACACTGTCATTTGCTTGGTACAACCATAAACAGACCTTCTATGAAGCTTAGTGATTTTTTTTCCTCCACATAATGACAACAAATATTAATCATGGCTTTGCTCAGCATTGCAAACAGAACGAAAATCACCAGTCAACTTCAACACAGATTCAA
Source organism: Pimephales promelas (assembly GCF_016745375.1). The sequence goes on from NW_024121233.1 coordinate 8,518,023, forward strand.
AATTATTTATGAACATTTTTAGTTTGGTTGTCTCAGTAACTCACCTGAATTTACCATTGAACAATTTCCTCAAAAGTTTAAGTCCTCTGTTAGGTCATGACACTAGTATATTCCAGGAGAGAGGAGCTGCACCTCCTGTCTGTCCTGTCCTGATCACACATGTGTTTGTGTGCAGGGATGTACCCTTGATTTCCCTTACAGGTCGGCCTCTGAGGCTGGTAAGTTTATCATTTGTTAAATGTTCTGATATTCTGAAAAATATTCCAGAAACTGGATTCAGAGTGTCTTCAATGCAATGTAATTGCATAAATTATGTTCTCTCCACAAGAGGGACACAAACAAAGGGTAAGAAAATCGCAAGAAATATTTCGGCCAGTAAAACGTTTTCTGTTGGAGAACATGTTTGAATACTTTATTAAATGGCCTTTTTTGTTGGTAGCCTACTTTAAATAAAAGTGCTCATGTTTAGGCTACTTTATACTTATTTATTACTGTATAGTCAAGGCTATACCTCTTTTGTATTATTATCATCGCAACAACACAAAAGCAGTATGAGTGCAAAAGTGCTACTGAAGGGGAACAAAACCAAAGCACATGCGATATGGCAATATATTGCAAGGTGACAATGAAATGGTTAATAGGCCTAATGAAGGCATGATTTTGAATAAGTTTGAATTTTATTTTAAATGCGGGGCATGTCAAAGTTATAGCATATCATACGGTGCAGGTAGACAAGAGTATACAGTACATGAGCCTTGAAAAAACAGGCTGAGCACATGAGCCCATCACAGATAGTGTAGCGCCCTCTCTGTTCTAGCGGGGGTACTACGGCTCTCTTGTATTGAAATCCAATTTTGCCAGAGTTGAAGTAGCCTACTATTGGTACTTCAACTCTGGCAAAATGGGATTTCAATACAGTCTTGGTTTTCAGTACAGTCTACAAAGTGCTATTTCACGTCACATCAAAAACTGTATAATAAGTAACTGTCTCGTCAGACTGGATTGATTTAGTAATGTTTCTTCTGACATATAGGCCTAAGGGCTGTTTTCTATTTTTCTGTATGGCCAATTTAAAAAAAAGAAAAATAAATTTCTGTTTCATGTGTTTCATTTTAAGTAGCCTACTTGTTCTTTGTGATGTCCTTTTGCCATTCATTTCTAATACATGACCGTATTTATATGACACATTTTTTTTAAAAAGAATGATTAACTCGGAGTCATGGATTGAGGTTAATCTAAACCTTTAGTTCGTCTTTGATTTGTAAACATTAAGCATTTGTTGTATGTTAATTTGGAGAAGAAAGGAAGTCCAGTTCAGGAGACAGCCAGCGGCACTAATATCATCCGAGGGAGGATGGTCAGCACAGCAGACTACTGTAATATTATTGTCTCCTGGATATTATCTTGATTGTCTTTGCAGACCAGAGTTGCTAGATGGATCATCCGTTTACGTCTGTGTAAGCTGGCTCACTCATATCAGCCTTTCAAAATGAGATACAGCATCTTCCAGAGGGGCATCTATAGACGCATACCATTTGAATGATGAAACCCTCAAAAAAATGAAATTGGTCATGTTACAGTTGCATAGAATGGTTAAAGGGAATGCAAATTGACCCGGCATACTGTGATTTTTGAAATGTTTATCAAAAACAGTATTTTTTGGATGTATTTTTTTTCCATACTAGATACTTTACATAGTCAGACTAATATACTTTACATTATTTTGTTGAAACGTTATGTTTGATTTTTATGTAACATTTTTGTGTCATCAATAGCTTTAATTATTTAATTAAGTGGACACCCTTTTTTTTTTTAAGAAAACCCCTCTATGACCCCTCTTTGTGCATTCTAGGGTTAAAAAAATATTTCCATGAAAGTGAACATATTGTTGGTTAGTTCATTTTAGCTGATGTTTTAATGTTAACAAATGTGACTCTTGTAGGCTAATTTATTTATTTATTATAAAAATGCATTTTATCCAATAGGCTATAATAAAATAGTATTACATTGATCACTAATGTATGGCGTCTAAATTATTGTGTTAATAATTAAACATTTTAGTAATTCTGTGGATTTGTTTATTTGTCTTTAGGCAAATTTTATTGTTTAGTCTGTGTCTTGATTTATGTTTTTGTTTTTGATTCCTCTTGTAGAAGCCTCAATTTGATTGTGGTGGATGAAGTAGTGACTCATCTCGCACATTGCAATAACTAAATGATACAGGATTAATATAAATAAAAAACAAAGATTTATTTGTGGTCAGGAGTATGAACATCATGTCGACAGTGCAAGTAACATTCCTACATTATAAACATTCACATTGCTGTGTGCAAAAGAGGAAAGCATAAATCCATACAGAATAGCAGTCCTGCGAAATCTGACACACGTAAACAAACTTGACAAAAAAGTACACACATTTTATATTTCACAGCTACTCCCGAAAATGTGAACTTGCGAAAATCTTTTTTACATGTCATTAAAGATAGTAAACGTATGAGAGTCTTTTCTGGCATCAACTTCCTGCATCCACATGGGACTGTCGCTGCGGGTTGAGAGGTCAATTGTTGACTTCCATATATCCAGTAATATTATGCTGCGGCATCCCAGGACAATGTGACCCTCCTCGGATCACCTTCATTAGCTAGTTGAAGCTCCTCGGAGTGTAAGTGAGCGCACGGGAGGGCCAGGATTACACCCAGGGTGTGCACCGACCGCTCTCCAGCTCAACTCCGGCTGCAGTTTGACGGTAGCGCGGGGAGGTAAGGCGGATAACTGCGTGCTGGGCATAGCTTTTCATGCTAGCGGGATTACAGTTACTTTAGCGCTCTGTGCATCAAAGCGGTGCTACTATGAAGGCATCTCATTCCCGCACTCATAACAAGTGATATTGCGAGACGCAAATCCGTTACAAAAACTAAAGCAGAGCATTTTGTTGTAGTAGTGCATGACTTTTACGCGTTGTCTGCCAGAAGTAAAAGCAGTGCCAAAGTCAGTGGGTTCAGCTGCAAGTGTGAAAACAAAGGCGAAGATAATTCATTTTTGTATGCAGTCGCACAGCAGCGCGTGCCCGCTCGGGCTAGCCAGTTAGCGCGAGCCTGACACAAAATAAAATCATGATTACAGACGTGTATTATCTGTTATTGAAGGGCTTTATTAAAGCTGACGTGGTTGATTTGTTTGTGTCGTTACTCTAGCATGAATAACCGACACATGCTGACTGGCTGTTAGTAGTTATTGTGATGTTTTGACAGCCCCCTTGTCCCCTGCGGGTGACTCCTCGACCATGCGACAGTGGTGCCTTCCTGCTGTGGCTCCACGCGCAGAACCGCTCCCAACGGGCCGATTATCACCTCAAATATCAGGTAGGGCAAAATGTGATGTGAAGAATTTTTTTTTTTAAATCAAGTTTATCAAGCTAGATTTGCATTTCCTGAAGGAATGTCAGTATTTGGAACTGCAAGGTAGTTAAAGAATTGTGAAGTACAGGGATGCATTTGATAAAAATGTATGAGTAATCAAATATCAATCGAATATCAAATATTGGAGAATAACTAGATGTGTCCAGTGTACCTTTTGGAATTCACCAATATTAAAAATAAATAAATGCTGTCATTTAATTTTTCACTCTCATGTTGTTTCAAAACTGTATGTTTATTCTGTGAAATATAAAAGGTGAATTTTTAAAGAATCCCGCACACTCTTAAACATAATGAAAGTAATTTGGGACTGGGGGTGTCGGGCACCAAAATTAGAAAAAAAAAAGTATAATTAAAGTCATCTGTATCATGTGTGATGTATTCCAATTCTTATGGAATAGCTTTGTGTGATTCAGTTAAATTCATTTTACATTTATTTGTGTAGTGTTTTTACAAAACAGATTCAAATTGTAAAATCCATAATACATTTTTCTTATTTTGTCCTGTGCAAAAAAAAGACCACAAGCCCCTTCTTCAGTCATAATGTGCTCTATTTGTTTGAGCATTCCAACACAGCCTGACACAGCAACACTTGCTCAACCAATGGCATGAGTTTAGGGGAGGGACGTCTGTTTTCCTGACCAATAGCAGATTTTTGCTGTTCTCTAGTGCCCACCCACATTTCAGCGCTTTGGTTTCGAAGGTAAAAAAAAAGAAGTCTTAGTTAAATCTCAAAAGCCACTAACCAAACCAACCAGCTACGAGTTGATGGTGAATCACAACATAAAAAAAAACTTTTAAAACAAATTCCAAAAATGAATTTTTGTCCAATTTTTAAATACTTTTTGGCTTCAAATCAAAGTACAAGACTGTAACAGCTTTAATGAAGGTATTAAAATATTTTAGTTGCTTGAGAGTGTTGGGAAATTGACTAGCCTACATCATTTGCAGTGCTTCATGAGAGTGGGTGGCGCAATTTGCTTGTCTCAATTCTCTGATTTGTGGAGATTTCTCTGCAGAATTATGGGCAATGTAGATGTTCATTGGTGCTGCGTCCCAATTCGCCTTCTTATACTACGCCCTAAAAGTAGCCTTTTTGTGTAGCAAAAGCATAGGCAAGCTTTGGGACACACTACTCCATCATCTTCAACATACAGATCTGTTGCGTGCATCCTATCACCGTAAACTGCCCTGTCAATCATCTCGTCACAGTTAAAATCCTCCATTCAATCTAATTTAATTTCTTACCATTTTGGAGAGAAATGTAGTTCCACGTTCATCTGCCAGTCGTGGGTCTTTTATGCATATTTTTTAAACGTTTCACTCGTGTTTGTAGTTCTAGTCAAATCCTCGTCCAATGCGCGATGGGTTTTGGGCAATATTAGCTGTCAGAATGTGCATCGATCTACACTTCGGATTCTGACCGGATAAAGTAGACCATCCGGGTCTCTTTGGAACACTCATTTCAACACACTACGATTTAGGACATACCAATTCAATTTTCGAATACCATTTAGGACAGATAGTATGCAAATTGCGACACAGCATGGGTATTCTGCTGTTAAATGAGTTCTTTTTTTAGCCTCATTCTCAGTTGTAACTGAGATATGGTCTGGCAAAGACATAGTCATAGACAAACCATTTCCAGAGGGGCGTCACCAGCAGACGTCGCGGGTAGACCTAAAACCAATGTAATTGAAATAAAGAAACGTAATTTCGCTTGTACGTAGCAAACTATCACAGTTTGTCAGTGATATCCATAATTCATCCATAATTTCAAAGGGGACACGATTGCAACTCTATAAGTGCATAAATGTATTGAATAACCATACCGAGACATACTGGTCCGTTCGCAATTGTGTTTATTCTGCCTGAGTCTCTTCGTCATCTGGGTCTGATCAGAGACTATTTATATATTCCGATTCAAACATGTACGGCTGAATGACATTCAAAACAGCGGGTCTCTCACTCTCAGCCCTTCTGCTTACCGACTGCCATAGGTATGCAAGTGACGCCCTCATCCAAAGGCAGGGCGGGGATTATGCAGCTCATTTGCATTTAAGGTCGTATGCACCAAAACAACTCATTTTTAAACAGGCCCCAAAAATGACACTCTTCTGCTATTTTTGTTGTTGGGGTCACATTAGTGGTCCATAAACTACACACTTCTCATCTGATGTTTAATGTAATAACAGTATTGTCTTTTCTTCTCCCACAGATGTCAGGATGGAGTGTTGTGATGTGGAGCCGCGGTATACCATTGAACAGATCGACCTGCTCCAGCGTTTAAGGCTGTCCGGGATGACCAAACCTCAGATCATTCAAGCCCTCGAGTCTTTAGAGAGGCTTGATCCAGACCATCGTGTCCCATGCTGCAACAATCACTCGGCCCCACCCAGCGCCCCTACCTCCGCAGCCCCTGCTGCCCCCTCGTCCTCCTCCTCTTCCTCCTCCTCTCTTACCTCAGCCACCACACAGACCCCTGTCATAGATGCTGCATTATCACCCAGCAACAGCTACGATGCCTCGCCTCCACCCCTATACCCACCCAGCGGAGTTCAGAGGTCGTTTAGTTACGACTTGGCAGAAGAGGACTGGGATCTGGAGGAGAAGGTGGAGGAATACATGAGGTATTTTTTATGAGTGCACTATATCAGCTGCTTCTGTGGGATTCTCTTCTCAGGTCCACTGAGATGTAGAGATTAATATAACAGTTGATAATGACGGTGAACGTCCCTGAGCAACAGTGTAATTTTCCTAGAACAAGAGCCCTCTCTGAATCAGGTCAGATGGACAGTTGGTTCAGAGATACTTTTTTTAGCTTTTATTGTGACTGCTTTGGATCTGCCACATAATATTTTCCCCATTTAAACATTTATGATGAGATTTATGATGAAATATTTTAAAGCAGCTGACATTTTTAATGCTTAATGAAAATTAAAACCTAATGTTTTGACTTTGTCAATGTTATGCTTGTCTTTGTTTGGACTGTAGGAGAGACAGTAACCTTGTGAAAGAAGAGATAAAAGCTTTTCTCAATAACAGAAGGATCTCACAGGCAATTGTTGGACAAGTCACAGGTACTGTGAATGCTTTCAGTCTCGCAATGGAAAAAACTGTGTACATGCTACTTTTCTAATCATGCAAAACTGTCAGAGAATGACTGTAGTTTTACTAAAACCATTTAACCTATATTCATTTACTGTACTTTCACAAAGTATTTACTATTACCTGAACAGGATAGATGTATATTAGTAATGTTTTTACACAACTTCGATAACCAAAACATTGACACGGTTGAAAAAATCAGCAAGCATGTGAAACGGATAATACTGTATCTTGCTGCAAAGAGGTCAGAGCTGACGAAACGCGTGAGAAGATGGATATCGAACATGACTGCACAACAAACTTGCTTTAGTCTATGGAAACAACTGATTGCAAGTTCAGTTTGCATTTTCATCCCTTAGTTAAATAATTTCCCATTACTTTATACAGACTATTACAGAGATTATACTATATAGTGAAAGATAGTTACACAGAGTACAAATGCTTTTACTATCTACTGTATATAATCAGTTTATTTTGAGGACATATGCTTTTTTTATTCATATTTGTGTGTGTCAAAAAAGCAAGATATTTGTTTGAAATTCAAGTTTGTTGGAAGTCAAATTACAGTACATCAATCATATGCCGGACTTTTAGTTTATTTTACTTCAACAATATTTTAAAAATGGCTGGAGCCTGTGTATTTATATAAAAGCAATGTACTATTATAGTTTTTTATTAGTATTTTCATTTGATTTTTTCTTAGTTATTTTGTTGTTTTATTTAGCTTTTGTCAGTTTTTTTTTAACCTGATTCCATTTGTTCATTCCGTTAACTACATTCGTTAGCATAATCTAACAAGGAAAAAATATTCTAAATAATGTATTAATATAATTTAATGTTAATTTCAACATTTTACTAATATATTATTCATTTTAAAAGTTGTATCTGTTAATATTGTGTAACGGACTTGAGCTAATGAAGTAATAATTAATTTCAAAATTTTACTAATATATTATTCATTTTAAAAGTTGTATCTGTTACTATTGTGTAACGGACTTGAGCTAATGAAGTAATAATAAACAATCTATTTTAATGGTATTTAATTAAATACTGTAACAAATAAATTGCTCATAGTTCATGTATTGACTAACTTTAACTATTGGGAACTTAAATTAAAGTATTACCTTTCTGTAATATCACTTTTTTTTTTTTAGTTTTAGTTCAGTTTTATTTATTTCCAGCTAGTAATTTTAGTGCATCAACTTAAACTGATTTTAGTTAGTTGCCAAACCAACATAATTTTAGGGTTTTCATCTAATATTTCTATTTTGTTGTATTTCAGCTTTATTTAAATGAACTAAAATGTCGTTAATAGGTTTAGTTTTAGTTAACCCTGGCATCTTTGGTTTTATTCTGGTATTTTCGTGTCATTTCCTTTTTTATGACTGTATGGTCTTCTGCAGGTATCAGTCAGAGCTACATCTCCCAGTGGCTTCTGCAGCAGGGGCTTGAGATGAGCGACTCCAAACGCAGGGCATTCTATCGCTGGTACCTGCTGGAGCGTAACAGCCCAGGTAGGTTGTGCTTCCTCAGCAGGGAGATGACTTGCCTAAAACAAGGGCGTGGCCTGAATTTTAGGCTTGGGGGCTGGCTTATGTTCAGTTATTTTTATTTATTTATTTATTTTTTGGGAGGGGGGTCTTCACTTGCCATTATACCATATTTTCCCTATATAGTTTGCACGGTCCTTGAGGGCTTTACATTTGAAAATTGAGTGTTTGATAAAGACAAATATATTGGAAGGACATGCCATGTCGCCATACTGAATTGAAATGAAATCAACTGGTGTCATTTCCCATCAGTTATGCGCTTGGGTTAATGCTATTCTTGGCACATGTAGTGTAGGTTGTTGCAGTCAGAAATTAGCTTTAAAGCCTTTTAGGCTGTAACACCGCCAACACTCGCATCATCTCGCATTTATAATACAGAAAACACGTTGATGCTTGAAGGAGCTAATTAAGTAATGTGAAGCCCTGTAGGACCACTTCTGCTCTTCATCTCCCAGGTTAGAACCTCTTCTGTAGCTCTCAGTCCTGATCCTGGGTTTGTCAAATGCTGGTTTTCATGTCCGCTTTGCACTGAAGTGCAATTAACACCCGACCCTACTAACAAAGCCCTGAGCATGACGCTTTTACATTCTCTGCTGCGCTAATTGAGCATGGCTCCAACTTTGAATGTCTATTAACGCTGCTATCTACAATGAATTTTTACTTAATTAACTATCTACAAGGTTTTTCATTGAGCACTATTTTAATATTTGTTTACGGTCATCACCATTAATTGCAAGTTTTCGGCCTCTCGAAGGGACCCTAGTTAACACAGTTTTCTGATTGCCCAAATGGGTTGAAGGAATCAGATGGAGTGAAAACCAGCATGCTCAGGTCCCCAGGAGCAGGACTGACACCCCCTGGAATAGGCAGAGAGAACTGCTGATGCACCTCCTCCCCTGGTACTCTGCTCACCAAGCCCAGTCAGGTAACATCCATGCAGCAGGGAAACACTGCTTAAGTTTACTTCAGTTAAAATGGTTTGGGAAATCACCTTTTCACTCTCTTCAACAAACAATATGCCAGAAGTAATTCATTTCCAATGGAGAGTAGAATGGGAGAGTTCCGATAAATATTTTTTGGTCAGTGTTTTAATAATTTTGTTTTATGTTTTTGACTTCTTTAAAAAAAAAAAAAAAAACATGTCTATCATTTATTTTATTCATTTTTATTTAGTTATTTTTGAAAACTATTTTAGTAAACTAAATTAAAATAAGACATTTTGCCTTGGCAATTAGCTTAAATAATATACGTTTAAGTTACAGCCCAGGTAGGTTGTCCTATATATATATATATATATATATATATATATATATAGACAGTAATATATATAAAAATGAAAAAAACTATATATATATATATATATATATATATATATATATATATATATATATATATATATATATTATGTAGGCAGTAATATATATATATATATACAGTATATATATATAATATTTTATGTATATATAATATATATATATATATATATATATATATGTGTGTGTGTGTAAATATAAAATATATAATAAAGCTAATAATATATATATATATATATATTTCATTTTTAATATATATTAATGTTTATATGTATATATATACAGTAATATATACATATATATATATATATATATATATATATATATATATCATTTTTTATTATTATATATATATATTTTTTTTCATTTTCAAGTAAAGAAAGTTTTTTATGGTTTTAGTTTACAATAATAACCATTCTTTGCTTTTCTTTTAGACGTATTATTAAAAATAATCACTTTTATTATTCTTCACGACCAATATGCAAATTCTGTGCGAATGGCACAAAATACAATTGAATGCAAATGTCAGAAATAGTGGGAAGATGGCTTGAAGGTTTTTTAGAATGGCTCTTTAGACTCAAAGGGATAGTTCCTTAAAAAATAACAACTTTGTGTCTTTCTAATCCTTTATGATTTTCTTTCTTCTGTGAAACACAAACTTGAGAAATTTAACATAAAATGAAATGCAATGAAAATGGATGGGGACCAGGGACCGCTATTGCCACGATTCACTTTCATTTCATGGAAAAGAGCAGCATGGACATTCTTCTATAAGTATCTCCTTATGTGTTCTATGAAAGGAAGACAGTCATGTTGGTTTGGAACCCCTTTAGGGTTAGTAAATGACAGAATTTGTATTTTCTGGTTAACCATCCCTTTAGTTTGTATGTGCAGTGAATTCATGTTCTACTGTTATTTTGGTTTGTGTGCAATAATGTTCATAACAGGCACCACATTGTCCATGCGTTCCCTGGTTAAAGAGGAGCCCGACTGGAGGTTGGCTGCAAGCCCCGCTGACAGGGCAGCGGTTGGGCCTTTTAGACTGCGCAGAGGTAGTCGCTTCACCTGGAGAAAAGAGTGCCAGTCAATCATGGAGAGGTAAATTCGGATTGTAATGGTTTCTTCGGGTGACATATGTAAATGAACAAGTGCATGGCTCCTTTAAGATGAAACTTACAAAGTTAAATACGGTCCTCGCTCTTCTTCCAAGTGATTAATCACGCCTTTTATGGATAAGAGACTATTAATGGGAGTGATGGCTGCATAAGTACAATGAATTCATTCCAATGTTGACATATTATCAATTAATATAAAAAAACAAAAACCATCCATCCAAACACTATTTTTGATTTACCGTTGGAATTCTGAATTTATTGTGATGGCACAATTATATTGTCATCTTTTTAATTTCATAGTGAGGTATGGTAACTGTGTTCCCATAAAAGTGGAACATTTTCTCCATTCGCAAGCATTTTTCCACCTAATGTCATTGCCAATGTTGTGAATAAAAGTAGCCTATTTAATTAATCAGTGTTTTAAGGCCGTTACTGTTTCCTTTTGGTTGGTTTCCAAGTCTTGATCTTATTCACTGCGTTTGTTCTCTTAGTTTCTTTATTGAGAATCAGTATCCTGATGAGGCCAAAAGAGAGGAAATTGCCAATGCCTGTAATGCTGTCATTCAAAAACCTGGTAAGTGATTGCAATCAGTATCTAAGCTTCCTCAGAACCAGACCAGTCATATCTTAGCCATGCCATTTTTGTTGCAAATGTACCCCTGCCTCACTGAATGCTAATTTACTTATTGATTTAAATGATGAATTTCTTGTATTCGTGTTGTTTCAGGATGCAAACTGTCAGAATTTGAACGAGTCACTGCGCTCAAAGTGTACAACTGGTTTGCCAATCGGAGGAAGGAGATGAAGAGACGTGCCAACATAGGTGAGGCTGTAACAATTGTAGACTGACACTCACTGATTGAAGTGACATTAGAATCAGAAGCCTAAAGTTTTAGTTTTTTTCCTCTAGTACTCCATGTGGAATATTATACACAGTAAGCCTCCATAGTGCCAAATCACATTGGCCCTCATTAATCATTCTTGCATAGAAACGGGCGTATATGTTGGCGCAAGTTTATGCTTACACTCCTTTCACCGCCTGATTTATGAAGCTGTGCGTACCTTTGAAATCCAAGTGTACGCAATGCCTGCCCTTGATAAATCCAGTGGCTGAAAACGATCGTCATTAGAATATTCAAGTCTCCGCTTCGCCCACACCCTCATTTTACGCCATATACACACGGAAGAAGGCAAAGAAGTCGAAATGACCTACGGTATCACAGTGCATTATTTTACAACACTTCTTTTGAATTAGCATTCACTTTCGAATCATGTCACATGTATTGGGATGTACAATAGTGATGATGATGTGATGTGGAGTACCATTCATTCACATTAATAATTGCATGACAATTTGTAATATTCTTCTTCTTATTATTATGATTTGTATTATTAATGATGCTTATTGTTATTTAGACGAAGAATGTTGTTATTATTATTATGTAAAAGAAGAGGAATGTATTTTTTATTATTTTGTCGGTCTGAATTATTGGTCATTGAAAGCCTTTCATTACCGAACCCAGTCTGTGACACACTAATTTATTAAGTAGAAATCTTTTGTAATATTATACATGTTTTTACTGTGACTTTTAATGAATTTATTGCATCATTGCTAAATTTTTTTTAGTATTAATTTCTTAAAAAAAAAAAAGATCCCAAACGTTTGAAGGTTAGTGTGTAATCCTGTGACTTGTGGACAGGCAATTAGATGTTTGTTTGTTTTATTGGAAGCATTAATTTCGTTTGCTTGACAGAAAAGCCTTTGCAGGATTTCTAAACTGTCATCGTTATCTCTTTATACTAAACACTTTCTCGCTGTTTCACTCAGAGGCTGCCATACTAGAGAGCCATGGGATAGAGGTGCCGAGCCCCAGCTGCCACTCCAACAGCGAAGAGATTGAGACTCAGGAGTTTGGAGATCAAGTCATGAGCCAGCGTTTCTCTGAGCAGGTTGTTGTAAATGTTCTATCTGGACTGCTTTTGTGGTCAAGATTGTTTGTTTGAATGTGATGGGTTTGTTTCCAGGAGGATCTCTCCCAGAGAAAAGACATTGAGCCAGAAGGTGCCATGCTACCTCCTGTGGAAGTGGTGTCTCTTCCAAGCCCGGCCTCTCAACTCATGGAGCGGAAACTGGATGAATCTAAAAGAGAGGCTATTGATGACGATTAAGCGATGAGCCGAGTCACACTTTTGTTCCAAAGTGGCTTGACGTGGTTGTTTACAGCCAAGCCTGACACACTAAATTCTCTGGTGCCTCTAGTGGTAGGGAGGCCACTCTATGTATCTACAGTAATCACGCTTGTAGTAACGGCAATATTTACTCTATATAGTATATTGTGCATTCCAAGACCGTCTTAACGCTTCCCGCGAGAGGGAAAGATGCATAAGGTGCAAACTAGTAACTTTCTTATCATGCTAAAACTGTTTTCTTTCATTTCTCATATACTGCAGTTTCACCATGGTATTATCTCGTGCGAGCAGTCTAGGGAAACCTGCAGGACAGGTGTTTAATTTGACAGAAGGGGCGCACTGAACCCAGTTAGGAGTCTGTGTGAATTTTAGGAGCTGAACAGTCTCTTAGTTGTCATATGCAATAGTTAAAGGACAAGATGGGACATACACCCCTGATAGATACACAAACTCAGGTAGAACCAAACTTGGCAGTTGAATGAGAAGATCCGTTTTCACCATCATGGAAATCAAGTGTTTCTCACAATAATGGTTCATTGTGTAGAAATGTGACTTGTCAAGCTTACCAAACTGTACATATTATTTTTCACTTCTTCTTTTTTTTTTTTTTTTTTCAGGTGTAATCTGAAAGTAATATTCAGATGATCATGGCTCTGTTTTTGTATACTCAAAGCTCTTTGTATCCAGCCACTTAAGCTATACTGACCCTGATTAGTGTGAGGGGTCTAAAATGCTTCAAAAGTTTCCCCCGTTAAGTATTATTTGCTATAAGCATCCTTTACTTACCTCTTTAATAAGGTAATGCAGTATGTAAAACTACAAGTATATCAGCATCTAATGCAACAAGCTGCTTTTCAATGAATTGATATATACAGTTTGATTTTCTGCATCTTAACGAAAGCCAAAGCTCGGCTAAGTTATAAAACAATGCATTTTACATGAACGTTGTCAAATGGACTAAACGACTGCTTACGGCACATCAACGTGCGTCGGTGAGAAATGCTTTGATCGTGTAAAGGCTTTAAGCTGTCCAGTATTATTATTTTGGCCTATTGGCTCTGTACACACACAGAATATGATGCTGCACGCTATCAAGGCCCCCTTACTGTGCTTTTTTTCCTAATGACAAAACAATAAAATGAATAGACAAATGTAGTGTTGAGTTTGTTCCATTTATAAATTCGTTTTTCAAGGCAAAACTTGCATTACTGGGTATGAAGTTTATGGTTGGTAAGATTTTTTTTTTTGTTATTTGAAAGAAGAGTCTCGTGCTACTGGGCCACCGTATATCCTCAACAAAGTTGCATTTATTTGATATAAAAATCAGTAAAAACAGTAATATTGTGAAATGTAATAAAACAAAACAATATTACTATTTAAAAGAACTGTTTTCTATTTTAATGTATTTTAAAATGCCATTTACTCCCGTGATGGCCAATCTGAATTTTCAGCATCCATTACTCCAGTTGGAATACAATTTAGTTTTTTTATATATATTCTAAACGTCTTTACTGTCAATTTTGATCAATTTAAAGCATTCTTACTGAATAAACGCATTATTTTAAAAAATAATCAATTATGTTAAAAAAAAATCAATCCAATATATGAATACTCTCCTACATGACTTCTACTTTCTTCGAAATGTAATCCAATGAAAAATGTATGATGTATACTTTGCTGACCTACATAATCCTGTCATAAATAAATTGCGCTTAGTCTGTTTTAAATTTGTTTTTATTGTGACTGCAGCCTTTTACGGTGATATTTACTGTTGTTTACCTTGAATTAAAGGTAAATTTGATTTTGCTCAAATGTGATTGGCTTGAAAATCTTGTATAGACCATTTCACAAGATGTAAACAACACTGGTCCAGAAGCACTTCCTGTTTCAGTTTTTTAACACTACATAAAAGCTGGGATAAAATACAACCAACAGAACATTTAAAACTGAATAAAAAAAATAAAAAAAACATCTTTAAGATGTTTTCTTTACATGTGAAATAAAGAAAACAGTTACAAACTGAAACAGGAAGTGTTTCTGGACCAGTGTTGTTTACATCTTGTGAAATGGTCTATAGCCTAGCAGTAACACAGCTTGTGTGTATGCTTACGTGTGTGTACATGTACTTACTTACCCAGATAGAACAAGTACTTTCGTACTTTCTAACGTTACATGAACAAGTTCAAAGTTCATTTCACACATTTTAAAATGAACTAGTTCATTTTGCGAGCTTTTTTCATTAGGCTATTGTTGCCATAGCCCAATATACAACCCTATACAACCAGACAACAATTATTTTATCGACGGGCAGTCGATAAATAGATTTTTAAAAAAGATTTTTCCCATCGTCACCGACTTCGTCATAAAATATGACGCCTCCTCGCGCGCTGCTTTGTCGACGGCGTACAACGTACGTGTATAACGTACTTTCAGTTCACGTTCGCCCAAAATATTAACGCGTTCAGAAACACAGTGGATGGCTTTCATACCCGACGCCTTCACTAAAAGTTGAGTAACTATCACTTTCTCTTCAGACATATTATTCCTAACAATATACGATAAATCGGTGGGCGGTGGTGGTTCAGCTAAGTTATAAACTGCGTTTTATATCCTGTTGTGTGTTTATATCCAGTTTTTTATTGCCAGTTTAACTTCCCTGATATCGACCGCTGTCCACAGTCCTGTTTTCTCTTTCCATTCTTCTCAGCTAACAACGTTCCCACAACTTTCACAAATTTTGTAACGGTTTTGTAAATATTAACGTTCTTTAAATAAAAAGTATACATAATATGACATGTTGATTGGTTGTGTTGCTGTCCATGGTGCTGCAGGTGCACGTGCGTCAGAGCAACACGCTGTCACTTGGAGGGGAGTTATAAATAGCTATTACAGGAACTTGATCTCGAAAAATGAACAAAAAACTCTTAACAGAGTCTCGAAAAATATATAATTATTCTGAATGGTTGTTTGTCACAGGGAAGATGTATTGTGGAAAATTACACCTCTTCACAATCAAGGCGTTAGGGGTGTTTACTCAGAACGGCTAAATTGCCTCGGCAAGCATTATTGTGGCGGATCCATCATCGCAAACAAGTGGTAAGTAGTCTGCAACTCACTGTCTCTCCCTTCAAAAACACTCACACATATAACAAAAGTATTTTGCTAAAACTAGTCAACATCATTTCACATTATTGTAAACAAAATAAACAAACGGCGTCTGCGCTGCAGACATAGTAAAAATTTGTGGAAAATATATAAATATATGTTTAATATATGAAGAGTTCAGATGCAAAAGCCTCTAAGTGCCATTTGAAATTTTCTTCTAAAATGATCATTTTTATCAAGCTTGTATATTTAAGTACAGTAATTTCACTTAAATGGCAATGAAGATTACCTATTAATTGTTATTTAAGTGAAATTACTGAACTTAAATATACAAGCTTTATAAAAATGGTCATTTTAGAAGAAAATTTCAAATGGCATTTAGAGGCTTTTGCATCTGAACTCTTCATATGTATATATAAATATATGGAAAATAAGTAAATATATGTAGAAAGTTTATGCGTGTCGGTTGTCAGCTATAATCATTAATTGTTGTTAATAAATGTTTCTTTGTTACTAATGTGTATGTTAGTCTAAGTGTCTTTAGAGCTGATGGCAACATCTCAGTTGCATCATTTTCTTCTTTTTTTTTCTTCTTCTTCTCTGGACTGTGGTATCAACAATATTATATTCTGTGAAATTAAAAGCTATTAAATTGATTGAAATTATCTAAATTCGTCATGACAAAGAAACTCAAGTCTCAGTAATGATAGAACTGATTTTCATTTGAGTTAAAGTTAAGGTGATTTTTGTGTAGGCCTTTGTCATAGTAATATCTTCTCTCAATGAAGGTAAAATTAAAACTCAAGTTCCATTTATCCATTTAAATACATCCAAGACATCCAGTGGGCCCCTTGGAAGTTAAGGCCCCACTTTGAGAACCACTGGTATTTATGGGATGATTTTCTCAGAACATGACCAGTAGAGGGCAATGATGTTTATAATGTATCTGTTGATGCCTAATACGAGGATGAGAGACACTATTATCAGTGTATCATGTAGTTTGATAGGCTCATTTACTGTACATTACATTTCAGTGCATATCGCTCAAGGCTTTCTTCACTTACTGTGAGTCATTATCAGTGCTGGGCAGTAGCTGATATGTAATCTGAAGTACATAATCTTGTAATTAGATTGTATTCAATTTTAAGATACTCACAATCAGACTACAGTTATGATTTTACTGATCACATAAACATGATTACATGATTTTATTGATTCTCATTAATTCTTCTTTTTTTATCTTTTAAATTTAAATCTTTAAAATTATTTCTTTCTGAAACAGCCTTGCTTATGCATGTTTTTTGAGTTTGGGAAACCCTGATGTAATTTTGTTGATAAAAGGGCCTGTTTTAAATTTGCCAAAAATATAACTTTTTTTGTTATTAAAAACAGGTCTAACACAAAAGTGTAACATTACTTTCCATAAAAAGTTGATTTTTTAGGGAGTAACACAATATTGTAATACATTACTTTTAAAAGTCATTTTCCCCATGCAACACTGGTCATATAATAACAAACTTTGCAGTGAAAATACAGATCCTATGCTAGAATAGCTTTGCCAGTTTGTTATACATCTAAAAAGGGTTAAATTAGCCACAGTCCGCATATTATAGTGTAAAATGGGGTGAGATGTTGAAGACAATGCACCAAAGCAACAATACAATTATGGTAAAGATTTCCCAGTTCCATTCTAAAGAAACAAGCTCAGGTCAGATTTCTTGATCAGGAGAAACTTTCAATCTATACATACTACCTTATTTTCATGTTGACAGGAAAATATCTACCCTGCCTGTTCCTTTGTGGGTCATATTCCTTCTTTAGTGCTCTTTCTCTCCATGGCCCCTCCCCGTGGGAAAGCTGGTCTCGTGTGATTGCGGTGGCCCATACTGGAAGCTGTGGTTGCAGCACTGACTCTACTGGTGCCAAAAGAATAGAGGACTATTTCCACACGTACGTACACACACACACACTCATGCCTAAACCTTCACTAACATAAACAGCACTACGCTCACAAACGAGTCTCTCTACACACAATCACACACACGCCACTCGCATGAGAATCTGCCCCATGTTTCCTCGTTGCACCACATCCCTCACAGACACACAGTCCCGCCACAGTCTAGCACACGCATACTCGCATTCCATGCCCATTTTAATGCTCAAACTGGGGAAAGCGCACAACCAACCAACCAAACAAACAACCCAAGAACCAAAAAAGCATCACTTCTCCTTTACTCAGACCAACACTTTGATGTGTTTTAATTGCTCTTGAGTGGTAAAGCACATGATTATATCCCGTTTTCAAGGTCAACGGCAATCTTAATTTGAGACCGTCTTGTAAATGATGCATACCATCTTTCCGGTGGAGTAGTTGGAAAGCTACTCTGTTTCTTATGAATCAGAGATAATGGATGCCCTGTCATAGCATTTGTTCATTTGCACTTTTGTGTAACTGCACAGCACTGTCACAACTTTTTATTCCTTATTTTTTTATCAGCACTTCTAACTTATTTCACATTCAAGTCGAAAATATATCATGGAAGTCACTTCACAGGAAGTGAAATAAGTAAAGCAAAGTCTTTTACTGCGAACAATATTCTGAATTCAAAATTATGAAAATGATTTTTTTCTAGTAGGCCTATTTTTACCATGAAATAACAACTTTGTTTGTATGACATAAAGCAAACCATGGAAGTCGAGTGATTAACTTTAACTAACACCATTTGGATTTGCTTTCAAATCCAATGAATCCAATTGGATCAGTTATCTCTACAGACATATTCAATTATCTTATTGTATATTGCTGTTCCCACCATGTTTCAAATCAACATGCCCCTTCCAACTAGCCTGGTTCAACCAGACTCTAGTACATTTCATTTGTACATAGAATGAAATAGAGCGGAAGTGCGTAGGAGGGCGCAGCCAGGCTACCTTCCAACGTCACTACTCTGCAATTTGTTTATCTATTGTGAGTTTCCTACTTCTAAATAGCCTGACTTTGCTATATCATTCCTGTGATTGGGATTTTTAATTATATTTCTTACTCCACTGTGCAATATTTGATTATAGTTGGTCAATCACAGCATTCAGTGATCAGATAACATTACCTAATATATTCGCATTCGTCCATGGCAACTGAAACCAGCCTTACGTTCATATATCGTCGGGTGCATTATTCACGCAACGTCAGAAGTACATAATTGCGATATTGTGGATTGTAAAAAGCGTCCACATGCTCATAAAACTTGTAAATTTGTCAACTGAATTTTCTGGGAGCTTGTGCCACCTAATCGCTTGAACTAAGCTCCGCCTCTTTTCACTGCCCGCGGTTTGTATCTTCACAGCAAAAATAGGCAAGATCTTGATTTAAGACTGAAACGCTTGTTTTAAAATCGTCCTGGTCTTCTGACATTTAAGACATAACCCTTCAAACATTACAATGCTTATGATAGCTTTCGTTAACTCTACAGTAGCCTAATGGCTCTTTCAGACTGCACGATTTTCAAAGTAGTCAGGTCGCTGCTCCTTTCACACTGCATGACTATCTTGGCCAGCATTCAGTCGCTGCTGTGTTCACACTGGACGATGGATCGGCGACAGAAGGTTTCACACTGCATGACTTTAGAAAAATCGCCGACAGACTCTGTCTAGCACGCTGCACGCAAACTACATTTCACAACAAACACGCGTGAGATATGAAAAGGAAACAACGCGCGACACCACACGTGCAAGACCGGAGTTCTCACGTGAGACTTTTTTTTTCGACCCAGTTGTGGTACAGCTGGTGAAACAGACACGAGTGCTCCTGCCAAATTTCTACTAATTTTTCTTCCATTTATTGTGTCCAAATAGACCGAGAAGAAGCTTTTTTTGTTGAAACAATGCCATATCATGTTGATATGTGATCTATAACCCCAGATAGCAATTACATTTGGCCCGGATCCGTTTTAAGCCCCTTGCCTCCGTTTCTATCTTAGAGACGTTTTCTGATTGTGAACCAGATCCGTACCAGATATAAGTTTCAGCTTAAACATTCTAACTGCCATCAGTTCAGTATTTATACCATTTTACAGATCTGGCCCAGATCACTTTTCCGATATGTAACCGAAAGACAAGCTGTGTCTGACACTGATTTGGTCCAGAACTGCAATATGAATCTGAGCCGATACTGTTTTCACACTGGTGTGGCCCGAATCTGTGATACATATCTGAGCCGACTGCATTTTAAAAAGGGCTAAAAACTGTTCTGGCCCATATCTGCAAAACGAATTTGAGCCAACACTGTTTTGACAGAGATTACCTGATGTGGACCACATCCGAAATACTTTTCTCAAACTGTAAGAACTCCGTGCAATAAACATTTTCAAAACAACATGGTTGTCTGCATATTTTTTTCTATCTAGAGCATGAGATAAATGTATTGTCATTAAGCTGAGCAATATTATTAGTGTTTAAAAACTATAGGCCTACAGCAAAATTTTGTGATGCTGGTCCGTTACAGCACAGCAGTTTGAGCTCCGTTTTAGGTCCGTTTCACGACAGCGCCAAGTGAACGTTGGGTCTCGCTTGACTGTCGTCTTGCAGATACGGTCCACATCCGTACTACGGACTTCAGCCAGAAGCGCCCAAAAAAAAAAAAAAAAGATATCATCATCAAACCAAGCTCAACGCAGATTTAACTGACCTGCTAGGCTACCACACGTAAGTTTTTATGTGTTTATTCTATGTGTTTATTATGTACATCTATTTGTATGTGTTTATTCTAATTTACTGTATTACTTAAAAGTGCAAGTGAAATGCTGTTTGCTTTATAGATAGCAGTTACAGGCTTGTTATAGTATTTGCGAATCAAAGTGTGTTAAAGACGCATCTGCTATAGCCCTACTGCGCTATACAAATAGGGTGTAGCACAGAATAGACCCGATTAGGATAACCAAACCAACTTTTTAATGGCATATATTTGCGTTAATGTGCTGAATTTTAAAAGGTAATTAGTTAGTCTTAGGATGCCCAGACGTCCCCGCGGTTGTCATTTTGGTTGCCTCCGGGAAAATTCAGAAAAACTGTTTTTTTTTTTTTTTTTTTTTTTTTTTTGAAGATGTATTTTAATCAGATTTACAGTCAAACTAAAAATGTCCCCGTTTTTTCCAAAATTTTGGGAGTCCCCGGTTTTGGTCTCGGCCATTTGGTCTTAGCTTTAGCCGCTATGCCGTTAAAGCGCTGATAATTGCAGGCACACATTCGTGAAAATGACACCATTATGAGCTTAATTTTACACCTTGACCGACCATTTAAACACTCGCTTGATGTGTATGCTCCCAGCTAGCCATCATCTAGCAGTGTCAATCACTGATGCCACAACCTGCAGCTTATCTTTTTCATTTTTGAGCACCACTATTTGGATTGCTGAACATTGCAGTTGCTTGGCTGTTAACAATTAAGTTAGACACTCTCAGAAAAACTTATTTTTGTGTTTTAATGGCAGTTGGCAAACTTAACGGTGCATTAACGGTGCCACCTCTCAGAAAGACAAACCTAGCAATAACATTCGAGGACGTAGGTTATATCAGAAAACGTCACGATGAGAAATAAAATGATTCGTCAGATTTCCCAGCAGGCCGTGCTTTTTTGTAAAAATGGAGAATAAAACACAGTCCAGGCAAACTAATTAACTCATTTTGGATCCAAATTTTTTTTCTGCATAGAAATTTCTATGAGGTCAGACACTGGCGTAGGAACCGGGGACGTGTCCCCCTCAATATGGAAAAATGCGGCATGTGTCCCACCCAAAAAAATCCATACCTAACCTACCACAGGAACAAAAACTGTACATTTGGAACTTTTATTTTTAAAGCGCGACAAAGAAGATATACAGTTTTGCCAGCAAGTCAAACCCAGAGTCATAGTTAGGTTAAACCATTAAACCTTCCCATTTCATGTTTGAATAATCACCATTCGCTTCATATATTTCACTCATCACCGGAGCATCTGATTGGTAGAGAGAAGTTAACATTACACTAGAAACGCACCAGCTTTAAACTGGAACCTACATGATTTATCTAATCTGACAGTGTTATTTTTGTTATTAGCTCCATAATGTTACTTATAATATCACATACCTTTGTTTGCAGTTTGAATAAATAATAAACACAGCAGTTTGAACTCTTCTTCACTTTATTATTATACCACACATCAGATCTCCAAAATCCCGCGACCATACCAAGTGCGCATGACCCATCTACGGCAAGCCCCGAGGGGAAAAATACATTGCATACACACATACAACGAGCGCTAGTACATCATTACCGGTGTTAACAGACTTTGTTGGATTATGTCATTTACAACCCAAAAAAGTCTGTTACAATAATAATAATAAAAAAGATTTTGAGGACAGTTACACGTTGAGAAAGTTGAGAAATAATAATATTTTTAAACAATAATTGTCATTATTGAACCCTTGCTCTTATTTTGTTTCTGATTTCTGAGCTTTGTCATTATTTTAGCAAATAATTTATTTTTATATATTTTGACACGGTTTGTTTTAAGAAGTTTCAAAGAGTTAGTAAAAGAGTTAAGTAAAAGAAATATAAAATTAATCCATTGTTTCAGAGGCTCGGACGAAGGAACTAAAAATACTTTTGTGTTCACGTGTACATCCGAACACTCAACGGCCATGCTTCGACTGCGCAGCTCCGTCTCGTCTGTCACTGAACATGGGCTGGCATGCAAATATTTGGAGTCATACATATTAATGATCCTGACTTTTACGTCAGAGTCGGTATTATGTGGAGATTCGCCTGTTTTTCAGGGGTGTTTTTCAAAAACGAAGTAAGAAGCAGAAAATAATGATGTTTGAGACTCACTGTATGTCCATGTAGCCTACTGAACTCTTGTTATTTAACTATGCCAACATAAATTCAATTTCACATTACAGGGCACCTTTAACGAGTAAAATATTACTGAAAATCGATTAGTAATGCCTTACACTACTGCGTTACAGCAAAAATTAATGTTACTATAATGTATTACTTTTGTAGCGCGTTACTCCCAACACTGCACAAGCACAACCCTGCTAATCAGTAATGCTGTTTTCCAGGTGCAGTGCGCAAATGTGCACTGACAACAACTGCAACAGAAGCAGAAATCTGGAGGCACGCAATTCGGTGGTTTGCACTTTCGGCGGACAGGAGCGGAGGGCGCCAGGAGAGACTGGCGCGTCAGCAGCAAGAGCAGCAATTACAGCTGCCACTGCACCCACACATTGATTTTGTTTAAAGGAACACTCCGACTTTTTGGGACTTTAGCCTATTCACCTTACCCCCCAGAGTTAGATAAGTCCATACATACCTTTTTCATCTCCGTGCGTGCTATAAGTCTGTTTGGCGCACCCACCGCTAGCCTAGCTTAGCACAAAGACTGGATGTGAATGGTTGCAGCTTTCATACTAATCCAAATGAGTGGCAAAATAACGCAAACGTTTTCCTATTTACATGTTGTGATTTGTATAGTCACATAATGTACAAATAACAAAGTCAAATGAGACACAGACATCTTTTAATCGTATAAAACCTAGGAACTATTCTCTGAAGGCGAAGCACTGCTACTTTGGCGGAGTGAACCGCATCACCTGAGACACGCGGTGGTGAGGAGCGGATAGTTCGTTCAGTGTTTGGGTGACAGAGTCAGCAATTTATAAATAGTAAAAGCGTAGTTTAGAGTCATGGGTTTTCGCTCTATTGTAAATAGCTGCGACTGTAAACAGGGGAGGTAATACCATGTTTCACAGAATTCCAACTAAAAACGCTGACTGGATGAAGAAATGGCTAACTTACTCTGGATATTTATCCAAACACACCTGAGATTATCAAGGGACATTATGTTTGCTCGGTACATTTCAATGGACGACTATTTTGAAAAAATGGAATTTGCCACACGGACCATAATGTGCTGAAGGATACGGCCATCCCATCGATAGCACAGACAAGACAAGTGGATCACCTGCGGCTGAGGTAAGTGTTCCGTTATGTTTTTACTGTAACAGTGCCTTTAGCCAGAGCTAATGTAATGTTAGTGACACTATTATATGACTAGGGTATGAATATGTTTTTATCTTGATGCGGTGCGGACGCGCTTGGAAAAAAACGAGCGCGTTTACCGCGTTGAACTTGCACCCTGCGCGCCTAGCCTAAATTTGAAATAACCATGGAAATCACGAACTTGAGCGTGCAAAAGGGTACGATAGGCTGTGAGTTCATTGTGCAAAAACAATTTGTGCTATTACTTTCCCCTTATTCTATCCTATAGTAATGCAATACTGTATTATATAGGCTAATGTTGAATACATTTGGTTCAGCTAATAAATTGCATTTAAAATATATTGATTCCTGTAATAATAATTATTTATTCATGTGATATTTATAAATCTGGGTGCGTTTTTGGTTGGAAATCAATGAAACATGGTACTGTATTACCTGGTCTCCCCTGTTTATTGTCACAGCTCATACAATAAAGCAAACACCCATGATAAACTATGCTTTTCTATCTAACGTTAGTAATTGCTGACTCTCTTACCCAAACACTGAGCGAACTCTCTGCTCCTCGTCACGGTGCGTCTCAGGTGATGGTTATCACTCTGCCCAAGTAGCAGTGCTTCGCCTTCAGAAAATATAGTATTTATACGGTTAAAAGATGTCTGTGTCTCATATGGCCTTGTGACTATACAAACCACAACATGTAAATAGGAAAACGTTTGCGTTATTTTGTCACTCATTTGGATTAGTATGAAAGCTGCAACCATTCAACCATTCAAACAGACTTATAGCACGCACGGAGATGAAAAAGGTATGTATGGACTTATCTAACTCTGGGGGGTAAGGTGAATAGGCTAAAGTCCCAAAAAGTCGGAGTGTTCCTTTAAGTGCATGTTTTTTTGTTTTTTGTTTTTTTGTTAATAGCCTGTGCGTTTTTTACCCGTTAATTAGGCTATATGTTTGTTGTTGACTGTGTTCTTTGTTTATTGTTGACTTTGTTCATTGTTGTTCATTTTTATAATTAAATCTATGAATTCGTGGTCATTAATTCTGTGTTTCTTTACTGTGTTCAATTTGTTTTAGTATGCGTTTTAATCATTAAAATGATTTAGTTCAGCCATAGCCTAAGCCTGCATTTCTCCAACTAGCCTTTATCAAGTCAAGTTAAGCTTTTTATTATAGCCATAGCCTTGTAGTGAAAAAAAAATTTCTGGACATTCCACAGACTGTGAAAATGTAGGACTATGTATAGCATATAGGTTACTATAATACCCAAACTGACAATGCCGAAAATAAGGCAAAATGACAATCCAGTGGTGATTTAAGCAGAATCGTAACACATCCGGCACAGCTCCGGTAGGCGGAATCGCTTCACGCACCCGTTACGCATCTGTAACGGGATGATCAGGCGGTGCTGGATCGGCGCTGGCACATATCCGCAACAACCCCTAAAAACAGACCAGAAACGGCTTCGGCCCGATGTGCGTTTGGACTCAGGAACGAGTCCGTGAGGCGGAAGCGGGCCAGACCCGGCTTTATCGTTTTGCGGTTGCGGCCCTGTTCCGTTACAGCGTCCAGTGGCTATCTGGGTAACTCCTCCCCGAACTCCCTGCTGCTCTGTATCTTGCTCTCTCACTGGCTGCCGGTGATCGCCGATGTAGTTTTCAGTCAAAACACTTTTCACACAGCAGGATTTTGAATCGCCGACAGGTCCAGATATTTAGCATGCCAAATATCTCACGGGCGTCGGCGACTCGTCGGTGATTCTCTCAGTTCGCGTCTTTGCTCATTCACACTGCGTGATTGTCACTCGCGTGAACGAGCGCCGATTTGCCTGTGATTTCGGGCATTTGTCGGCGATTTCTCAAAACCTGTCGGCGAGCCAAAATCGTGGCTAAAATCATGCAGTCTGAACTCGGCATTAGTAAATCAACTTCACAAACAAAAACGGAAGTTCGAACACAAAATTCCAAATAAAAGATGGCTGCGTGCTTTACGTCTGTAAACACTAAAATGGCAGAGCTTTCACCAGTAAAATTCTGCAATGTTTACTACTTTCTAGAATTTACTATTGTTAATATCTAATACAAGAAAATCTGAAAATAAATGAAAGATTAACTGTGTAATGTCCTAAATAAACTGTAAGTTTATTAATATTTCCATAATAACTTTTTGTATTTTGCTTGTCTGTTGATTTCTCAAATTACACAACTTTTTCAGAGTTGTGGCATAATCACTGTCCCGTTTCATACTGCGCCATCTTGCATAGTTCTTGAGTAGAGAAAATGAACTAAAATGATTTCAGTAGGCTATATATTACATTGCTATTCATCTTTGTTGCTAGGCAGATTTGTTTGTATTATTTGATTTGTTGACTTTTGGCAGACACTTTAAGATTATACAACTCAAATCATTATGAATTAGTGAGTGAATGGGAGGCAATATGTAAAGCGCTTTGGTGGCCACTGGGTCTGTGAAAGCGCTATAAATGCAGTCCACCATTATTTCATGTCCGTAGCTATTTATTTGGTAGGCTATGCAATGCTGTTTTTTTTTTTTTTTTTGTATGCGATGTAGGAAATATTTAACCTTTTTCAGGGTAAATCAAGACCCCTCCGTTCCGCGGCGGCTCCTGATCAAGTCATGGTTTATTTTACGATAATATCCCTAATCATTTTCTGTTTCCTCAATGTAAGTGTGAGGATGTGTGCGAAGAGATTTTTTTTTTTCCTGTGTGTTTTGAAGTTAGTTTGGTTTCCCTGTAATTACAGCCTGTATGGAGAGTGGTTGGCAGAGGCACTGAGAGGGCACACAGTGTTCCTGGTTTCCTCTTGCTGTTGCAGGATCAGGGCCAGCAGCCACCATGTTTTCACTTTCTGAGTGGCCACTGTACCGCAGTGTTCTCTTCTCATCAACCTCTCTGGAGACAGCTAGAGAAAACAGACGCTCTAAATGGCACCTTGCTTTAGAGTCTATAGCACCCAGAGGAGTCTTTTTCAGATAAGAGTCAGTTTAGTATGGTGAGAGTAGGCTACATCTCTGCTTTAAATTTTGTAGGCACTTTCTTTTATATTTGACACACTTTTTAATTGGCTTTCTAATAAAAGAACTCATTTGGTGTCCAGTATAGAATTATATAATTTTCCATTAAATTTTTTATTTCTTTTTTTGATTCAGGAAAAGGGAACTGTTGCAAAATGATACATTCAGAATGTCACTGAGAGAGTTGATCATCATATTTTGCTCTAGTGCTGCCATCTTCCGGTAGCTATATGTACTTGCATACACAACTGGAGTTGTGGCTGCTTAAAATTCAGCTTTGCTGTTACATGAATAAATTACATTTAAAAATAAAGTAGAAAAGTCATTTTTTATTGTAATAATACTGTTGTAATACTGTTTTTACTTAATTTCTGATCAAATAAATACAGCAAGCTTATGGGGCTTCTTTCAAACGCATTAAAATAATCTTGCCGACCCCAAACTTTGAAACAGGAGTGTATATCGTGAGAAAATATTGTAGACTGTGAGAAAAGCATGATGTTACAAAAACAACATGTTCTTTCCTCAGATGAATAATTGTGTTGTATGCACACAGTGTAAAACAAAAACAAAAAAAGGATTAAAATAGTATTTATAAAATTAATACTAATAAAACAGTTGTTTTTAATCTTAAAGGGATAGTTCACTTAAATGAAAATTATGTCATAATTTCCTTGTCGTTTCAAACCTGTATGAATTTTTTTTCTTCTGCTGAACATAAAGGATATTTTGAAAAATGTCGGTAACCAGAAAGTTAATGGACCCCATTGACTTCCATAGTATTTTTTTTCTTACAATGTAAGTCAATTGGGGTCCATCAACAGTCTGATTACCGACATTCTTCAAAGTATCTTCCATTGTGTTCAGCAGAATAATGAAATAAATAAAGGTTTGAAGCAACTTGAGAGTGAGTAAATGATGACAGAATCCTTCTTTTTTAAGTGGACTACTCCTTTAATGATTTGCTCTAGTGCTGCCATCTTCTGGAAGTTAAATGTACTTGCACACACAATTAAGAGAAGAAGAGGCTCTAACGCTTTTTTTATAAGGCACATTTCACTTTATGTAACTTCCTCAAGCATTTCCATCTCAAAAATATGATATATCATGTCAGAATCCACAGGAAATTAATGTATAAATGACAGAATAACAAATACACTAATATAAAAAAAAGATAAAAGATCAGAGTTCTAGAAAATTCCAGTATCTGGATCACAAAATCCAAGTTCAAAGCACTGAATTGCTTTGAGCATTTCATTTATCACATCTAGTCTCTCAGAGAGTTGCATTTGCCTATGATTTTGACTTGTATTATACAGTCCATTTAATTTCCCTCCTATTTGTCTTTGTAAACAATCAGACTTTAGTTTCGTATTTCTAAATGTCATGAGTTGGAATAGTAGATGGTACTGAATAAACATTTTAATCTGAATTGTCCAATGCTTTGTAGTTCCTTTTAAAGGTGGTAAATAAGTTCAAATGACCAAGATTTATTTGTCCTTTCAGACTGTCATAAACTCCAAACTTCTCCGTAATGCTGATTCAGAACGCCCCGATTTCTGTGCCCCAGGCCTGTGCGGACTTACTGGAGGTACCGGAACCCCTGCGACCTGGGGCTGGAGACCCCAGAGGGGCAAAGGGTCTGAAGGAAATCTGAGGAGGGGAGGAGCTGGAGGAAGGGATTGTGTGTCCGTCAGGTGAGTGCTGTTGAAGTCTGTGTGGATGGCCGGGGATAGACGGCAGTCGACGAACAGGGGTTAGCGATGGACTCATTATCGCCCCCTGGGTGCCCAAAGATCCCATTCTCAGGGCCGCTGAAGGGTAGCCGAGCATGGCGGCGGTGGCATGGGGGGTCAGATCCCGGCGGGCATTTGGGGGAAAGGGGGTAGATGAGATTGGAGATGAGGTGGCTGCTAGTTGAGGGAAGGAAGGCCAGGGCCAGGGAGGAAAAGGCAGAGTGCTGGAGCTCTGGAGGAGAGGGTCCAGCTCACTGGCACAGTGGCTGAGGTGGGACACCAGGCGGGCGCCGATGGGGTCTGAGGATTCCACCCCCTCCAGAGAGCTGAGGTATCTCACCACCTCCCCAACACACTCCCGAAAGCCCAAAGTCCTGTAGTCCACTGCCAGAGCACGAGCATCAAAGTAGCCTAGGAGAGAGAACACTTCAATTTTCTGTTTGAGAAATACATACAATAAAGCAGGACTTTTCGGACTTTTTGATGCCAGGGAGTTATAATGATGGAGGAAACTCCTTCCTAAAATATAAAAGCAGCTATAAATGCTTTTCAAAAGTTTGTGGTCAGGAAAGGAATTTTTACTTTTATTCAGCAAGGACACATTCAATTGATCAAAAGTGAATGTAAGGACTTTTCAACATTGATAATAATCCGAAATATTTCTTGAGCAGCAAATCAGCATATTAGAATGATTTCTGAAGGATCATGTGACACTGAATACTGAAGTAATGATGCTGAAAATTCAGCTTTTCATCAGGAATAAATTATATTTTAATACAAAAGTTAATTTAAATTGTGATAATCATAACCTGTCTCACAATGTTTTAGTTTTTACTGGATTTTGATCTAATAATTGCAGCCTTGGAGCATAAGAGACGTCTTTAAAAAAAAAAAACAGTGTATATTGTGAAAAAAATATTTAGAGTGATATTACAAAAATAACATTTTGTTTCTTCAATTAAATAATTGTTTATGTTCCTCCTACAATGACGCAAAAACCCCTGTAGTTACCTTATATTACCCACTTTCGCACTGTAAGTACACACACTGTGAAATAGAGTGCAAATGAAATTTCTTGCTCCATATCTTCTCTCACCTTTGCCGCCCATGGCATGAAGCAGTTTCAAATGATCCACTGTCATCTGAAGAATCTCAGCCTTCTCCAGTTTAGAAGAACCCTGCTCAGAAGGGGAGACGGTGCTGGTTTTTATTACAATTTTGTTTTAGTTTTAAAACTCTATAAATCAAAACTGAGCCAGTCTGATCGTCTTACCTGTTTCTCGAATGCACTGGGAACGAGTCTCCTGAGCTCCGACAGACTGTGGTTGATCCTGTCCCTGCGTCTCTTCTCAATTATCTGAGGAATCCAGCGGAATCAATTTAAAGACGGAACGACAATTCGCAGTGGAAAGCATTTGCTAACTGAATTATTTTTGTGGCCGAGGCCTAGTCACAGCATTCGTAAGATCAGATTTTGGAAAAAATAACAAGTCAAAATAGGAAAGCACAAATCAAAGTCAGACAAGAGGGCCCAAACTGTAAAAATGCTGCAGAGGGTCATATTGCAGGCATTTACAGAAGAGACCTTGTAGCGAGATCATATGTATTTGGTCTGTTCTTGAACAAGCAGAGGGAAAACAGAGCTGGATTGACGTAAACTCACCCCTCTTCTCTTCTTGCGCGCCAGGATCTGTGAGGTACTGCCTGGAGACATGGACCCAGTGACAGGGCTGAGCAAGAGAAAGAGCGAGCGAGGAAGGGGACAGATTAAAGCTTTGATGTCAATGCATATTGTTGTCATTACTGTACTTAATACAACGCAGAAACGCTGTTGCACATCATCAAACCCAATCTAATTTGTCTTGGGGCACAGCTAGACACGGGAGCGCCGGGGTAAACAGAAAACAAGATTATTTTGGTTTAACGCGTTTTTGGACATTATTGTCAGATGGCAGATATGTTATGATTTTCGCATCGTACGAAAGCATTTTCTTTTTAAGCTCAAAAGACACGATGATTACATATCCGCAGGGCATGCTGAAATAGTGGCTTTTGCGTGCTCTTTGAGCACATCAATACTCTGTATTATTCTTCAATGTGGATCTGGTTTGCATGGGCACTCTCTGCTCTGCCAGCAGAATGACACTGTTTGTTTTTGCTTTTACTTTGACTTCCACACATAACTATTATTTTTATATCACATCATTGTAACTCCTTTTAACATTAATAGGCTTAATTCACAAACATTCCGTTTGTTTAGAGGGAAAGAGCACAGTCCAAAAAGAAAATTAGTTACAGGATTAAACTCTTGCATAGACACTGTAGAGCTGTTGCATTCTGGATGATACTTTTTTTTTAAAGGCAATAAGACGAGTAGCGATTGGTCATTGTAGGGTGCAGTTCACTTGATTTGTGTCGCAGCTTTACTGAAATATCAAAAAGACGAAATGCAAACGGACAGAGAAGGAAGCATGCTGAGCTTTATGCTTGTCAGTGGCACAGCAATAGATACGCCTCTCAAGAGTGTCAAATAAGATCGTAATGGGCGTCTGTCAGGCGTCCTGCTTGACGGTGGTGGCCCTATTTGTGATTTTGTCAACGTGCATGTCCACTCACATACTGTAAACTGACTTGCCTTGCACTTGTGTGTCAATGTCCATTTAATTTAGGGAGGAACAACAACAAGACGGTTTCTGTAGAATATTGGTGTCCCCTCATGCAGAATCTATCCTTCTATATTTTAAACATGTAAATAAGCGATCCTGGCTGAATACTGATGCATCACGAAAAACATAGATAGCACAATTAAAATTAAATTGTGGTCACATTTTATTTTAAGGTGTCCTTATTTACACAAATAAGTACTGAGTAATATTAATTACCAACAAGTACATATAAACTTAGGCTATATAAATGTAGGATTAGAGTTATTTTAGTGTCCTTGTTGCACTTTACATATAGTTACTGTATAATAACTATAAAATATGCATAATTACATGCAACTAATCCTAAAACAAACCCCAATCCTAACCCTACAGTAAGTACATGCATAGTTAATTATTATTACACAGTAATTAAATGCATCATTACATTGTAAGATGGACACCTTAAAATAAAAAGTGTAACCGAGTTCGGCTTAGTGTTTTCATTTAATACTATGGTATAGTAAACACATGTAATAATGTGTAACAGACACATTAAAATGGCCAAATTAGTCGGCTGTCAAACGATTAATCGCATCCAAAATAAAAGTTTGTGTTTACATAATATATGTGGGTGCACTGTGTATAATTATTTTATATATAAATACACACACATGCTTGTATATATTTCATAGATTTATATGATATGAATAATATTTTTTTCTTAAATATACAGTGCACCCACATATATTATGTAAACACAAACTTTTATTTTGCATGTGATTAATCGCGATTAATCGTTTGAGAGCCCTACAAATGAGCAGAATTGCTTATCCTGGCAAATGCCAACAAATTTAATAAAAACATACAGTATTTGTATAGCTTGTTTATGAATGTTAAACATGTCATATCTTGTTATAAACAGCAGAGTGCATGATAAACCCTGAACGCCCATGTTATAGTAAAAAAACACCTTGCATTTTGAGCATCAAAGCTGCAATTTTGGCACCTTGGAAATTTCGAATAAAACTTAAACTCATCTTAAATATCACGTTTATACTGTCTGAGCTGCAGTGTGACAGCTATACCCATGTCATCGCCACTGAGCACTTAAACTGTACATGCCAGGTCCTCACCAGTAGCTGTCCTCCTGTCCGACATCGATCAGTTCGTCTGTGTCCGAGTCCGGGGAACTGTAGTCATGAGGTCTCTTCATCGCCACACCTCTATCCCTGCAAGGGGAGGTTGAATCGATGGTGCGATGGAGACGTGCGGTCCTGTCGAGATGATCTCAGATGATGGATTCCTCCTCTGTCCTTCAAATGCAACAGTAAGGAAAGCAGCCACCTTCTAATGCGAGCACGCCCCTCCCCGTTTCCCTTTTTTCCTCTCCACCTTCTTCTCCTCTATTTCTCCCTCTATCCTCCTTCCACAATACAAGCACGCTGCTTGGGAGTCTTTAATAGACCTCTCTTCCTGACTAAGTCTGGTCCTTGTTTCTGCGTCTATGTGTAGCCGTGTTTTGACATATCTAGACTTGAAGCCAGTTAATGACAGTCCTCCTCCTTCTGTCTTCTGGCTTTTTCTACCGCTCGGTCACCCTGGCTACACTTCTTGCTTTCTGTTGCAGCAGCACAAGTGACTGAACTTGGGCACTTTGGAAAAGTTGCCAGTTTTGGCTCCCTCTTCCTTACCCTCCCACACTCCCTCCCTCCCAGCCCCTCATCAGCCCTCCCTTCTTTTGCTCTCTCTGTCATTTCTCTCCTTTCAATTAGCCTCTTCTCTCCACTGTCTCATCTTGCTCTATCTTTACCCCCTCCTTCTGTCTCTGTTTCTCTCTGTCTCCTCGTTTCCACTCTTTTTAATTAGTTCCCCTCCCTCTCTCCCAGGACAATAGGAAGAACGCTGTGGAAATAGTGTGTTGGATTTCGACCCACATGCACACATACAGTGGCGCCAAAAAAGTATATGGGCACTTAAGCCACACTTAAAGCTCTACGGATGTCATAGTGTTAGATACAAAATATAAAATCAAGTCTGCAATTAAACGATGTTAAAACTTTCGAAATTACGTTTACCTATACTGGTGTGGAAGTGATTTTAAGAGTAGTTCATATACAGGTTCCACTAACATTTAGAAACCAGAAATTGTCTCAGTATTTTTTCCTATACTTACATTTTTTAAAATGTTTTGCTTGAAAAGTGAGCTTCTGCTTTCTTTGAATTAGATAAAATAATACATTTGAATTTAAAGTGCTTGGACACATTCTATTTGATTTTTATTTGAGCATGTGTGTTTTATTTCTGTGATGTCAAAGCTGAATTTTCAGCATCATTACTTTAGTCTCCAGTGTCACATGATCCTTCAGAAATCATTCTAATATGCTGAGATTTGCTGCTCAAGAAATCTTTCTTATTATCATCAATGTTGAAAACATCTGTGCTGCTTTTAACTTTTTTTTTCTCTCCAGGATTCTTTGATGCCTTTATGAATATCTTTACTTTCACTTTAGATCAATTAATGCATCTTTGCTGAATAAAAGTCTTTCATTAAAAAAAAGCAATTGATCCCAAACTTTCAAACAGTAGTGATATTGTTATATCTAATATAAATATTGTTTAAACACTCAAACCTTCATTCTCAATGTGATAAACTATACATGTGGTTACTCTGTGAAAATTCACTCCGTGCAAGACTAAAATCCGGGCAACACCAGCTGGGTTCTGAAAGTGCTTTTTTGAGTGTGGTCGTCTCCAAATACTTTTTGTATCCAAATACCATTGCATTCAGAATCTGTTTGTTGTATCATGATATACACAGCAGAGTTTGAGGCGGGATTATTTGTTCAATCTGTTAGGGAAGCTGTCATTATTATTCAGTGTGCTAGTGCTAGTGACAGATTTACTCACTTCACCTTTAAGAATCAACTGTTTCATTTTCATGGTCCCTTTAACACGTTCTGTTGACTATAAGCACCATTGCACCTGTCCTCTATAACTTAGGGTTAGGGTAAGTTGACGTGTATTTGCAAAGTTTCTTATAGTCAGTAATGTCTGTTGGGGAGCATAAAAATAAAGATTTAGAAGAGATTTAGCCGACAGTCTAATACTCTAATGAGAGTAAACGAGTTTTGACGTGTTGCAAAGTTACTTGTAGTACAGAATCGACTGTTAATGAACATATTACTTGACCACTAATCTCAGTCTCTCTGTTAGTTGCATTCCTGAGTCTGAGGGACAGAGTAGCTCTGATTGTGACCATGAACTGATGCCCTGAGAGGTTAAGAGAGGATTTAGCCACTGAGTGTCTGAACAGAGGATCTCCTCAAGGATGACAGCATCACGGTTTCTCATGTCAGACGCGCTTCACTTTCAAAAGAAACTTTTCACTTCACACTATACAGTGCTAAGCACGTACATGTAAACTCGCACATATAGAGGTGTTCACCCCCATCCACTATAGCGTGGGAAGCTGTAGGGCGAGAGTAGCCATGGTAATTTGAATTACAAGCGCCTGGCAGGAGTTTGCTGTCAGGAACGGTGCCTTACTGACCTGAGAGCTGCAGCAGCATGCCCTGCATCACATAATACACAACCCACCCTCTGCCTTCCTGTTAGCCTGCTGCTTTGGGGCCGTATGCAATATGTTTGTGCAAGTGCAATTATGTTGGACAGGCAGCCTCTCTGATGCATTTATAGATAGGTGCGGTGACCCCAAGAAGAATAAAAAACTAAACAAAAAAAAAACAGATATGATGTTCAAAATAAAGACAAGCCCATGTTTGAACACTTATCAGATGTTAGTGGAATATTTTCATAGTGATGAAGGCAGTGTTGGGGGAAGCTAATTAAAACTGTAGCTTACAAGTTAATTATAATTTCAGTCGAGCTGTTGCTTTGAAAAAGTAGTTAGCTACAAACAAAAAGAAGCTAACTACAATGATGTTACCTAAGGCCATTGAGAAAAAAGTGCTTAATTGTATTGAATGTGCATTTGTAGTGTATTTCCAAACTTAAAAGTTAAAAACACTACTATTAATAAAATAAAAGGCCACTTGTAGAAGAGAGTCTTGACTTCTAAACTATTTTGAAAGGTGTTTTCTATACTTAACACTTTTGAAAAGTGCACGTTTTACTCTCTGAAGTATATTCAAAATAATTGTAATAGTCTTTTGTCGTGCTTTAAGGAAGTCCACTTGTTCTAACCAACGTGCGAAATCACACGTAAAGTGACTGTAATTTTAACTGTAGTGTGTTATTGATTAAACATTACATTTAGCTCACATTTCAGTATATATATATATATATATATATATATATATATATATTATTTATTTTTTATTTTTTTGAAGTATATTACCTCTGTAATGAGTACTCTTTTAAATCATGCTAAACTTTTTCACAAGGGTGGCAATATGTTTTTTTTTTTTTCAAATATGAATGTCCAATTATCTATTTTTTGATTTATTCCGGAGCCATAATTTTGCTGATACAAAAACCATGAGGGGTTTTGAATGAAAGAGCTGTCTCAATTAGGTGACAGTATCAAAAATTAAATTCATACCATAAAAAATACAATTGAAATACAATGGCGTGAAATACAATTTCTTTTTTTTTTAAGCAAAGTGGACTTTTCCACATTGCTACACGACAAAATTATTGTGGATGAATTGATTCACAAGAATAAATAAAACTTTTTTATTAACAATGCTAGGAGACAAAGAGAACTGTTTAGGATGAATTAATTCCCTTTAATAATTTGAAACAAGACTTTTAAGATGAGTACATTACATTAATTTCTAAGCCCACACAATAAAACAGTAATGTGATTGCACTACACAGTAACTCTGTGCTACATTCACCCTGAAGAATGTTAGTAGCACCGCTAAGACACCTGATTAAAATTACATCCATTTGCCATTTGGTTTCATAGTTGTATTATGATTTTAAAAAAAAAAATGCTTTTGAAGTGTCAATTGAGTGTACAAATACTATTTGAGGCCACTGTACAACATGCATGTGTGCGTCTGTCCATGAGTTTTCCCATGGTGAGCCGTATAAAATGCATGTTCTTGTTGAAAAATCTCCTCTCTCCTGCTATTAGAGATGGATGGTGGCAGCAATTAGCAGAGAGCCGACGTGTGGCATTTGACCGTCGCGGGAGGCTTATGGTTTGATGTGTGAGTCAAATGAGTGTAAGAGATCCCTTTATCCCTCCATCCTCCCCCGACTCCATCTCCTTTCATTACCAATCCCTCTTTTATTCGGGTCTGGATCTCATTTCCAGAAAGCAAGAAGAAAGGAGCTCGAGAGAAAATCGGGCCTTTCGCCGTGTCTCTGCTGTTATTTTTGTTGTCCAGCCGCTTCAAAGCCGAGCTTTCTTCTCATTCTCCGTTCTGATTATTTTTCTTTTTCAAGATTTTTCTGCATCCTTCGCTTCTCCCCCATTTCTACTCCTCTTCCTCTGCGTTTTTGATCTTTGTCATGGCACACTTCCTCCACTGATGACAAATTATGGGGGGAAATCACAGTGGAAAATGGATGAGAGAAACAGGGGGAATTAAGTAAATAAATAAGTTGATCTGTAAAAGTAGTTTGAAGGGGGGGAAACTGAGAACAAGAGCCGTAGAACAAAGCGAACGCGGGTATTGAGCAAAGCAGCTTCTTACGCTCTTGGTTGGCCACTTCAGTGCTTTTGCAAAGCCCTCCCTCTTCACCACAACAAGAACAGCTCCACAATTGAAATTAACAAGCTCATATTTTTACGATTCTCTCATAGAAAGAAGAGCATGCACACACACACACACATACATACATACATACACACACACACACAACCGCTTTCCTTTTTTCACATACAGTTGAGTCAGAGTCACACGCACACACACGTGCAAGTTAATGTGCAACTTGCGTATTAAATGTTACTGCCAAATGACAGCAGCCAAACTCACACGCTCTTCCTCAAGCAGTAATTGTGTATTAATTCATGCTGACACACACACGCCCACATGCTCTACCACATCTTGCACGACTTTCCTGCCTTTATGTGTAAATCTCAGCGGCTGACCCCAAAATCAGCCTGTGTTTTGATGTTCCTTTTCATTTGGCTCTCTGAGTGTTGGAGAGCTGAGGCCCCACTGCAAGAGCTGGCAAATCCCACAGGGACTTATCTCTCCTCCAGCCACGAGAGGAATGCCAGACACTGAGGCCTGCCCACTTTAAAGCCCACAAATGACACAGGTCGCATTGCATGAATCTGTGTATATTCATGGACATGTGTCCTTAAGAACAAATGCCCTGCAATGCATGTCACAACTGATTGTGGTATTGAGGTGGATCCTCTACGGTATGCTTGCAATCACATGAAAATTCATTCATCTCTTTATAGATGTAATGAAACTATGTTTTCATTCTTTTTTTAATTATGTAGCCTACCTATTCTTTATATGTAAGGGATTATCCATGGCTAGGTGTGCATTATGATTTTAATGCATGACGTTGAGGCATAGTGCATTGAAATCATTTACTGCACAGCTAGTCATGGGTTATCCTGCTTAATCATGGTCATTTGCCAGCATTGGCAAGTTAAAGCTGTTAATGATTTTTGCAGCACTAAATTTGACTGGAAGGGTCTCTCCGGTTTAAAGGAGAACTCTGGCGAACAATAACCTTTGGTCTAATAAAACATTGGTACCTAGTCAATCGTTCTCTGAGATTTGTTTTCATGATAATCAAATGTAAAGAGTTTTATCTCTAAAAACTGTTTAGCGTATAACGCTAGTAATGGGGGCATTGACTAAGTAAAAAGAAAGCACTAGTTTATACCACTAACAAGGCTCAAAATAGCCCCACACTAACGCCGTAACATAATGAGGGTCCACACATGCAAAACGGAGCATTGAGAACTCTGTAAGTGTACAGACCGTTTAATAAGAAGATACTTTATGAAGACAGTTCACTTCGCGTATACAGACAGGAGCCATCTTAAAAAATAGTCTCGATAAGTCGATCCCCGAACGCCGTTCATACAGTTCACTCAGATCACTCAGCACGACGTTCGTGGTTTGAAATGGATTTCTAAAAAATACATTTTGGATTTGAAGCCTCATATGAATATAGCTCGAAACGGATTTGTAAAAAATGCTTTGTCGTTCACACTTGCTACAGTAAGTCTGACCGTATTTCAATGAGATGTGTACAAATATCGGATTTGGAATGACAGTCTGAACAAGGTTTAAGTGTGACCAAAGTTATGTAACTAACTATGCATGTATGTGCAGCAAAAAATGTAGTAGCATTGGTCCCATCCAGTCAGTGAAAGGTCGCGTTACCATGATTTACACGTTCTTGATGACAGAGCGACAGCCGGCGTCTCCTGCTATCAAAAGGCCTGCGATTTCAGGCAGCGAGTGAGGCAGCCTCCTCCCTCCATCTCTGCCAGAGGAAGACAGCAACACTGTTTACTCACGCAGTCATGCCCGCCTCATCCGGCTCCCAAAAGATAAATAAGAAGGGCAAAAGCCAACAAGAGGAAGCAGAAAGGGCCCTTTGTGGCTAAGAGCGAGGTCCCTTTCAAGCTGTTTTCCCACAGCGCCGAGCCCCCGATAGAGGGCCTGACTGCGGTAACTCTCGCTGGTGCCGGTGCCCAGACGGGCCGGGTAGGCCTCACTAGGCCACAAGCAGCCATTGTCTGTCGCCACAGAAACCAGCGTCTTCATGTCAGACATGTTTTTCTGTTTGTTTTCTTTTTTTTGTCTTTAATGTGGCCAGGGGAATGTTTCCTCCCCTTCTCCCCCCAACCCATCCACATTTCTTTCCCTTTTTTTTTCTTCTCCCTCCAAATGTTGTCCTCCTCCCTCTCGTTCTTGTTCCATCTCTCTTTATTCCTCCAAAAGATTGTCATTTGTAAAGCTCTTGAGCGGTAGGCAGGCCCTATCTTTGTCATGGTGTTGTGGCCTGCCTCTCTCATTTTTTTTTTTATCTTACTTTATGAGGTTTTGGCACAAGCTCATACTTTTTCTGACTTGAAAAGGGGGGAAAACACTCAAAAACAACAAAACCTATCCCCAAAGAATTCTGTCGTTCCCACGCTAAGCCAATTTTCTCCTCTAGGTTAAACAAGCTCCAACAACAGAAGGAAAAGGAGAAAGTGGAGAAAAGAGAGAAGATCTGGTTATGATTCGGGACTCTAAACTAAGAGAGGATGCCCCACAGACATCGAATGAGAAAAACAAATCTGTAAAAAAAAGAGAAGTGTTTCTATTTTTAAGAGTCTAAAGAATGTCACTGTGTGCCATGACTCAAAGGATTTGCAGCTCCATGGTAATCAGTTCATTCTGACTGAGATCGTCAACCACATCACACGAACTACGGCATCTTTTATGAGCTGGGCAAGAGGAGGGGAAGAAACGAAAGTCAGAATAATTTATTTTGCGCTCGTAGCCAGTGCCACAGCATTGTTTTGGCAACGTTACTCTCAATGCGCTTCGGTATTCGCTTCCAACCACTGTTTATCTTAAAATGGATGTTTTATGTAGCTGAAATATCTTCTTGGTTTTGTGTTTAAATTTTCAGAGGTGAATTCACTAAACAGTTGCCAATATTTTGCACACACAGTATTCCTTCTTTTTTTTACTTTACCTAACCCAAGGGTACGTTTTTCCTTTGCATTTTTCACATAAGACGACACCATTATAAAAATGATCCCCGTTCACACTGATCCGTGAAAACTATTAAAAACGCTGTATTATGCGTGCCAGGCCAGTAGTTGGCGATGTCATTTTGTAAAGAAACTATGCGGCAACAGACTAAACATATAATAATTATTCACAAGATGTCACCAGTTTCACAAATTCACGTTTTTTGTAGTTTTGCGTTTTTTTGCACTTGCATTTGAGACCCGTTTTCAGGTCCCCAAAACGTTGTCGTGTAAATGAGCGTCCAAAACTTATAAAGTGTTAAAGGGATACTCCACTTTTTTTGGAAATAGGCTCATTTTACCACTCCCCCAGAGTTAAACAGTTGGGTTTTACCGTTTTCGAATCCATTTAGCCCATTGTCTGATATTTAGAAGAATATCAGTAACCAGATCGATTCTGGTCTCATTGACTTCCATAGGAAAAAAAAAAAATACTATGGAAGTCAATGAGACCAGAAACTGTCTGGTTACTGATATTCTTCTAAATATCAAAAAATCGTCTGAATACATTCGAAAACGGAAAAACCGAACTGTTTAACTCTGGGGGAGTGGTAAAATGAGCCTATTTCCAAAAAAAGTGGAGTATCCCTTTAAGTTTTTAGTTGAAAATGGTGTTGTGTAAACAGCCCCTTCTTTACTACCCGCAATCTAGTTAAAACTATAGATACATTTTTAAATGTTTTGCCGAATTGGGTCTTCATACTCTCATTTGCACATTTCTACAATCATGCTTCTTCTAAAAATAGTGTCAAATCACATTGCATGAATTCATATGACATCCTTACTTCATAAAATAGGCCTAGTTGTTTATGATATTGGGTTGGCAGGACCAAGAGTATTAACATTTATTCAAATAGCGGCACTATTTGTCTGCCGCAATGAACATTGTGCGTTTTGATTTCACCTTTTTGACTTTATTTCATACAAGTTGCTTCTAAAGCTAAAACAACAACAACAACAAAAAACACCAAAACACGTGGATATTTGTCTGAGACGTCCTACTTTGCATTGGAAAAGCTGTCATAGCATTCCAAAGAGAGCTAATTTTAGCTTTCCAAGAAGAAGAGGATTATGTGTTCAGGACAGGGGGTGTTGTTGAAATGATGGGCTAATGTTATATTATGCCTTAATCAGCTAGAGATGCTAACTTAAAGCTAGCGCTAGGCTAGTTGTTCAGTTTGGGACTGATGAACAGCCAATCACAAACCAAACCACAGCAATCTTTATCTGAGTATAGTTGATCACTGGAATGGCTTATTCAATATGTGCACGTCTTGTGCATATCTGTTTACTTTATAAAGGGGTGGTTGATTATGATTTCACTTCTTTCGCTTGAGCATAAACATCTGCAAAGTTACAACGCTCATAGTTCAAAGCAAAGCCTATTTTCTTTTAAAGAAATCGTTTTTAAGGACTACAGCAAACAACTGTTAGGAACTACACAACATTCCCCTGGGTTAGTGACGTCACTAACCCTAAAATTTACATAAACGTTACATATGTTCAACATAAATTCATCAACTAACCATTCAGAAACGTCCTGTTGCATTCTACACTCTCAGAAAAAAAGGTACAAAAGCTGTCACTGGGGCTGTACCTTTTCAAAAGGTAAACTTTTGTCCATTTTAGGTGCTGATATGTACATTTTAAGTGTTAATATGTAAATTTTAGGTGCTGATATGTACATTTTAGGTGCTAATATGTACACTTGGGTACTAATATGTACATTTTAGGTGCTAATATGTACCACTACGGTACCAATATGCAGCCTTGGCTTTGGGTACAAAAGTGTACCTTTTGAAAAGGTACAGCCCCAGTGACAGCTTTTGTACCTTTTTTTCTGAGAGTGTACATGTTGTCACTTCTTCTGGAGTCTCTTCATCATTGTCCGACTCCAGTTGTGAATAAAAAAGTGCCCGGAGCAGCAGCTCATTTGCATTTAAAGGGACACACGAAACCACCGTTTTTACTGACCCTCTAAAAAGGACAATTTTAACATGCTGTAAAAAATTATCTGTGGTGTATTTTGAGCTAAAACTTCACATACACACTCTGAGGACACCATATATATTTTACATATTTTAAATAGGGGCATTATACTACCCCTTTAATGTCTGTGAAACAGACAGTTTCGAAAAGTTCATGCACTGTATGCGCAGTTATTATCAGAGTTTATACATTTAAACTCAATTTAAATGGCTTTAGTCTGCCTTTTAGTTCAGGATTAGCTCAGCATGTAGTTTGGTCTCAGTTTTAGTGTTTGGTGGGTGTTGGAGAGCTGTCAGTCTGTGGTCAGCCTGCATGATATTGAGGGCTGCAGGCCTCCGGCTCTGTCCACCACGCTGCTATGTTTGAACTTAATTGCATCCAGTCGGCCCTGTCATTACAGCCCAGAGCAGCTGAGCGACGGCCGGCCCGTAGGTAGTGGCGGCAGTATCCCAAACAACAGCGTGCAGTCACACACTCTCAAAGGCAGAGCAAACACACATTGGGATGGACACAGACGTATCCAAACCACACAGGCACGAAAAGAAACACAGATGCAAGTGAAGACCATTGTCACGCACTCCGCATCAACACAAACTAAATCCTTGCCTTGCAGCAGACACAGATTATCATAAATTCATAATTCATAAAATAATAATTCTCTTATCAAAGGTTTGTCATTGACAGAACTGTGGTGTAATTAACAGAATAGTTGAAAAAGAAATTAAAATCATGTTATTATATATATTCATATATTACAATTTGTTTTTTGAATGCTCTTTATTGGAACACAAAAAACACACACACATGCAATGATAGATTACTTAGAAATTGCAGTCAGAACTGATCTCAAAATTATATTACAATGTTACATAATTAATATTACATATTAATTATATTACATAATGGCAGTAATTAATTATATTATATTACTGCCATTATGTAAATAATGTAATCATGTAATAAATGAAAATGTTACTATAATCTGATTATGAGTAAACTGTAAAAATATATTGATGGTTTAACTTAAAAAAGTAAGTAACCTGGTTGCCTTAAAATTTTAAGTTCATTGAACTGGAAAAAGTGAGTTAATACATTGAAGGAGAATGATTTAACCATCAGAAACTCAAAATAATAAGTTTTCTCAACTAAATAAATTATTATAAAGTTGATTTGACAAAAGAAAATATGTTGTGATAACAAATCTTGAAAATAATTTTTACAGTGTATTCAAAAAAATAATATATACTAATTACAACTCATTTTCGGAATCTGATTACATACACACACACACACACACACACAAGAATATTAATAAAGTTTTAAATAACTGTTTAGTCCTGTGACTAAATATTTAAAATAATAATAATAATAGAATAAATATACATAATAATAATTGAATTAGTTTTTTGGGTGAACTATTCCTTAAATATACAGAGGAATGAGAAGGAAGGCAATGAGTGCTGCAGATCTAAAAAGCTCTGCTTGTGGCCGGAAGCATGTGGTTGTAGCGACAGCAATTATTACTCTCCTTTGCCTCAAATAAATGATAATAAAAAGGCCGACATGTTTATTTCTGGCAGTCGCCGGCCTGGGAGAGAAAAAGAAGACGTGCAGGGCACAATGAGACATCGTCTCTGAATGACACAAGGACATTAAGTTGTAATTACAGAGAGACGAGATTTCCTTTCTGACCACAGAGGAGAGTGGTGTCTTCAGACTGCAGAGGGGCGCCGGTCCTATTAAGGCCCCCCAAATTGGTATCATATCACCAAGACCCCCCAACTACACCCCCCATCTGATGTCTAGATCCTCCAGATACTTTGTGGTGCATTATGACCGTTCCACCTCAAACAAACACACCCACCTACCCGCCCACAACACGCACGCACACAAAAGAGACAGTCAAGGCTCTGTGTCAGATCTTGTGATCAGTGTGCGAGGGGTCTGCGCTGGTGCCACAAAACAAATTCCTCACATTCTGGGATAATTCAAACGTTTCACGGCACAGTTTTTTGCGCCCATGAGAGGCAGAGCACAGGAATGGAAAATGCCATCATGTCATGGCAATCTCTCCCCATTGTCTCTCTCTTTAATCAGTGCTCTTCTGTGGCTCTAAATATCCCGGTGGTGTGCATCTACGCCTGGGAAAAAGAAGCTCAGGCCCAAAACACCACATCGCACTCTGTCTGTCTGTCTCCTCGCATGATGACAGGAAAATTTTCACTTGTATTCTTCAAACTTAATGCACCTTAGGAGATCTGAGAATGGCAAAAAAAAAACAAAGGTCCACCATATTTATGACACATCCAAAAGTGGTGAATCAAAGCACTTATTTTGGCTCTTTTGGGGAGCGCTCCATCTTGAAGCAGGAGCATCAGCATTTGATTTAGGGGAGTTTTAAGTTTGCAGGATTCCTAGGAATTATAAGGATGAATAGAGTTTAAAGCCTTACAGCAGACACAGATTATACTGTACATGTCATAATATAATAAA
Organism: Pimephales promelas; assembly: GCF_016745375.1. Next base: position 8,562,450 of record NW_024121233.1, read on the forward strand.
TGTGTTTCATTGACAGAACTGAGACATGGCTAATGGAATAATTCACATTGGAAATAAAATAGCATGATTGTATTTTATAGTAATATGTATTGTTCAAAACCCATATGCTATTATTATTTTTTATTACAGTAGACCCCAATAGAAAATACATTTTAAGATGTTTTGTTGTAATACAATAGTAAATCGCAATCACTGGCCAGGAAATGTCATAGGGCCTACTCCATATATATAATTATGCAATGTTATAAAATGTTATACGAATTTAAAATAACAGTTTGGCATTCTAATATACTTTTAAATGTTTTTTTTTTTTTTTAGATTTTAAAAACACTTTTGTTTTTGCCATTTTCAGATATCCAAAAGGGTGCTCTTACATTAAGATTGCATTGTCAGATATAGGATATATCAAAAGTCCCCAGCCATATTTATGAAAAATCCAAAAGCGCAAATCAAATGCACACATTTTTGGTTCTTTTGGGGGGAACACTCCATTTTGAAGCAGGAGCATCAGCATTTGATTTAGGCGTATATTTTCAAGTTTACAGGATCCGTGAACAACTCTCTAGCTTGTATAGGAATTATAAGGATGAATAGAGTTTTATGAGGTGCTATAAATTTCATTTTCAAAAGAGGGTGTATGGCGGCTTATGTCCACTCGCCTACCCTGCGGTTTAAAGGGGCCACCATGAAGCCTTTGTGTTCTGTGGGTTTACCATGGGAAAATTCTGCAAACAAATAACTCACCCGGTGACCCATCAGTGTTAAAAATCACTTTCGAGCGCCGTGGATTGTGATGCATGGGTGCGGTGCAGCCTACAGGAACAGCATGTTTGTTTTATCTCGGTCCAAATGTTAAAAAAACAGCTATTTTCAGGCTAAATAGTGCAAATAAACACACATTCCATTGCAGACAATGGGGTAGGCACATGGTCTAACATGAGCTGCAGTATGGGCATGTTAGGATTTGGGCATTGTGAAGACATCAGTCCTCACTCAGAGCAGGATCTATTTCAGAGCACATGTGAGGTTGTCATCTTGTCTCACAATGGTGGTCGACCACTGTGCTGAAAAATAAACTACTTCTCATGAATGTGCTGTTCATCACCATGTCGGCTGTGTAACAGTGGTGTAAATAAGCACTTGTTGAATCTCTTGACAATACCAACTGTTTCAGGGATTTTGCTCCCTCGTCTGGTGATAGTGGTTATTGCACTTTTTTCATATTAGCTAGCCACCTTATTTTTAAAAGGATATTTCCTCTAAAAAATTTATTTTATTTACTCACTCATGTTAATCCAAACCTGTATGAGTTTCTATCTTCTGTTGAACACAAAAGAAAATTATACTGAAGAATGTTGAATGCACCCATTGACTATTCTTTTCCTCAGGTGACGAATGGTAATAATTCTTAAGAGAATTTCCTAAAAATGCTCTCCCTTGACCAACATTACAAACAACTCAAATCAGATTTTTTTGTCCAGTAAAGAGTGAAAAGTGAAAGAGAAAGAGACTCGTACATGCAGGAATATATAAGCTAGTAATAGCTAAGCTAAGTGATAACTGAATATTTTTTATCCATGTTTTTTTTATCCACCAAATGTTTTTTTTCCCTGTGAATTAGTAAAGAAAGTAGGCTAACCTTAATGCCATAAAAGTCCTCAATTAATTTGTCTATATAATTTAATTTAAATTAATGATAAATTAATGGTCTCTCTATTTCAATTTTTTATTGCATTACAAGAACAATATATAACATACACATACAGATGATCACATAGTATTACATTCATAATAGCATTAGCATCAAAGAAACAATAGACAGAAAGAAAAAAGAAAAAAACTATGGCCTACAGGGGAAACATCATTGCAAAAAATTCCCAAAAGAAAGGGATTCCAAAATAGTATACATCCGTTTCTCTCTATTTCAATATATTTAAATGAAGTAATGCGACATGACGACAATAAATAAATAAATAAATACATACATGCATACAAACATGCATACTATTATCAGCAATGCATACTCTTATCAGCATGGCATGGTAATGACTCGGAGCATAACGAAGCTTCAAACTCTCTCTCTTTCAGTTAGTCAGTCCTCTCTTCTAGCCTGGTAATAAATACCACCAAACTCTGCTACTTCGCTTTGCTTCGTAGCAAAATTAAGCTTAAAAATTAAAATTTATATTAAATAGAGCGGAAGTACTGACGTAGTCAGGCTACCTCTCTTCTGTCTACGGTCTAAATCAGACTACTTTTTAAGTATACACAAATGGCTGAGACCAAAAGTAGCCTAGTGCACTGCATTTTGGGGACACTCCGCCTTTACTCCGCCCACTACTATGGAGGCGACCGGAAGTATAACTTAGAAATCGGGAAGCAGCTCGTCAGGGAGACATTTTTAAAATACCATCATGAACAACAACAAAACATACACTTGAATGTAAGTATTTTAAAAAAAACACTGTTCTTTAAAATTCAGTTTTTTAGCATGAAAGATATTCATGGTTTTACATACTCTGTTGTTCCGTGTGCACGCATGGATTGCTTCCCATAATTCGGTTATTATACTTAACTCCATTGCTGTATAACATAACATATGGTACAATAGCATTTTGTTATTCGTGAATTATAACCATTGATGTGTAGCACGAGCACGATTTGGCGATTCAGCACTTTGGATATTATTGTGATTGATTCGATTTTGTATTTAAATATTCCACCTTAAATGTTCTGGTGAATTGTGCATTGTTTTAACAGTGTGATATTGGTATGATAGTCAGTATGCATTTCATTCTAGTTTCGTAGTTCAGTGGTCAAAATATCAGTGAAATCTTTCTTAAAAGTATCTATGAATTTAAAACGGGGATAACCGTTTTTTAATTATTATATTATATTTAAAAAAAAAAAAACATGTACAATTATTATGATGTTTGCGGGTCAAACTGACCATAACTGGTTGAACAATTTACCAAAAATCACACTATAAGGACTTATTAACCATTACAAAAAGCAAGCAGTATATTCATTCATCTGTTATTTTATGTTTTGTGCTTTTTTAGAAATAGTTCTTTAATTGAGCTTATCATTTTATATTTTAGGCTTCAGCACTAATTATGTGCTTTTTTGTTAATTATTATTATTATTATTTATTTTTTGATTAATATCAGGGTTTACTTCCACTCAACTTGTTTACATGTGTGACAAAAAAACGGGACGTCTCGCCACCCTATTTTATCTGTTTGTGAAGAGAGTTTGAGAATATGCAATTACTTCATAGGATATCTTTCCTGTGATCATTGTTGAGTTATTTTTAACCTCTACCCTGCCAGAGAAACGAATGGCTGTCCTACGGTGAATATGGAGGTTCCTTCCTATCTGTCCAGGCTCTTGACTGAGCTGAACGAACAACGTAAGAGGGACTTCTTCTGTGACTGCAGCATCATAGTAGAGGGACGTGTTTTCAAAGCACATCGCAATATTCTCTTCGCCAGCAGTGGTTATTTTCGGGCCTTGCTGGTGCATTACCTGAAAGACAATGGCCAGCGACACAGCACGGCCTCTCTGGATATCGTCACAGCCGAGGCGTTCTCCTTCATCCTGGACTTTTTGTATTCGGGTCACCTGGACCTGCGCAGTGAAAATGTCATTGAAATAATGTCAGCTGCGAGCTACCTGCAGATGACTGATGTGGTGAACTTTTGTAAGGGCTACATTAAATCATCCCTGGAGATCTGTAACAGGGAGAGAGAGAGACACAAGGACAGGGAGGGTTTGGATCATAGTGTAACGCCAGTTACCAGTGCCCCTGTGGCATCCACTTCCGAAGCCGACCAAAAGACCTGTCAGGTCACCGAAGCCGTCAGCCCTGATGATGCCCCAACGGCTGCTATCTGCACACCAGCGGCCACAAGTAGTAAAGACTCAGAAAGCGAAAACTCTCAAGGAGCATTTCTCAACCATCATCCCATGAATGCTCCACTGAAGGTCAGTCCAGGCCTGGATTTAGTCAACTCATCCACCCCAGGTCTGCTTCTGGGGTTGGTGCACCCCAAAATAGAGTATGACCCTGATGAAGAGGGCGAATCTTCACGGGAATCCAAAGAAACGACTCTTTATCAAGGCCCAAATCAAGATGGAGAGAGAACAGTTAACACTAGCCCGGCTCCAAGCACTGAGCACTCCTCCGTGTCATTTGCTAACTGTCCTATGAAGCAGTTTCCAGATGTGCTGTACAGAGGGGGCATGAACCCTAACCGGGATGAACACTGTTCCCAGAGTTTGGGGTATGTTGGATTCGGGCGTGGTGATGATGGACTTGGTCCTGCGGTCCCCTGTGGGATGGAGATTCAGAATGACTGGTATGGGGATGACCCAGGTGAGGGATGCTGGATAAAATTGGTACAGTAACACACTCATTTTTGATATGTGTTGTAATTTACATGTCTGTTTACACAGGGAGACTACACAAGTGTCCGTTCTGCCCATATACGGCCAAACAGAAGGGCATTTTGAAAAGGCACATTCGCTGCCACACAGGAGAAAGGCCGTATCCTTGCGAGGTGTGCGGCAAACGCTTCACTCGACAAGAACATCTTCGCACTCATGCAATTTCTGTAAGTCTTCATAAGCCCTGAGCCCTAAAAGTATTGCTCACAGTTAACCCATTCACTAAAGTTGCTATAAATCTGTTTCATTATAAAGACTGCCAGAGTAAAAACATAAGCGGGTGTCAATATCAAATGCACACATAATCATATTACCGGACTCTCATTCATTTATTAATTAATTACAGGGTGACACTTTATAAAGTGAATAGCATTAAACATGAATGAGGTTTTGAATCACTCAAAAAATTGAAATTTGGTTAATTTTATTTTGTACTTCACAATACACATTTTCAAAGCAGCTTCAATCATGATGTTCATATTTTTTTAATACATATATTCATGCCATTCATGCATTTATAAGATTAGATTTGTAGCAATAATATAATTTACATTTTGTATTTATATAATCAATCAAGAATTTAAAAATGTATTATATTAGGCTACATGTCTCTTTATGTGATGCATACAGGTCAATTTAAATGACCTATTTATTCAACTTCATATATAGAGCTCTGTGATGTATATATCAGTATATTTAAATCTATATTTTTTGTTTTGAAGGTGCATCGCTCCACATGGCCCATTGTTTGCAAAGGCTGTCGTCGAGTGTTCTCAGGCATTGTGTCCCAGGGAATGAAGCGTTTTGGACTTTGCGATGGCTGCACCTTTGTTACTACAACTAATGAGGATCCCTCCTCCATGAACCTCAGCATTCAGTCTGAAGCTATGGAGAGGGGCGCTAGAGACTCTGATTGGCCCATGTATATAGTAGATGGGGATGAATCGGAGGCTAGTGCTAGAGAGGATGATAAGCAAAATGTTTCAAAGCAGCTTGGGGAGAATGGCATGGTAGGCTCATTGCCATAGTTGCTCTTGTTTACCAAAAAACAAAACAAAAAGACTGTGGACTTTGTGAAGTGCATACAATAATGGGCTGAGGCAGGGACAGGGTGTGACCAACATTCTACTGGTAACAAACTACCAGTTTAGCCGCTTTCATTCATATGTTTTTGTGGATTAGCAAAAGACTGTCAATTATTTGGTGAAATTAAAAGATTAATTTGTATTCAGAACATTACACTGCTGGGAAGGCTTTGAAACATTATGTTTGGGTTTAGTCCAAATCTACAGTAGCTAATTGTGGATTATGAACATATTTTGCTGTATGACAATGAGGGCACAACAGATTTGAATGTTTTGTGGCAGTTGTGTGAATAAATATTTTTATGCTTTAAATTGATCTGCTTTAAACACTTTTCAGGACTGTTTCTCTTGTCAATTCACTTGTTTGATTAGGTAATTACCTTTGTTATTTGCCAAGAAGTTACAAAATGCTTTTTTTAAATTACATTTTGTTTTTGAGAAAGCAATTAAAATATCTTCTTTATAAAAGAGAACATTTACAGTGTATTGATCAGTATTAATGGGAACTCTTTTCTTTTTACTAGTGTAGTCTGATTCCTGAGCAGATGACTCTTAATAAGTAGCCTGTTTATTTTAGTGAATCAAAAGTATATAAAAACATAAGAATCGGGAACAACTGTTAATTGCGGTCCCCGACCGTCCCCCAAAATATATAAAATATTAAGAGACCTTTTCTTCAGTCCACTTATGAGAGTTATGGCAAGTTGCCAGGAGCAATATGGCGGCGCCGATGACGTATGATCCAGCGGCCAATGAGGCGTCTATAAATTTTGCACGTGCCCAAACCGCCGCTGTTTTGCAGGTAAGTCATGGGTGGTTGTTGTCTCGTGTGAAATGTCATATGATAAACCAGGAAATGGAAACTGGTTTGTCGTTTTTGGAGCTGTATTATGTATATGGAAGTCGGCAGAAATCTCTAGGGCAGAAATTCGCATTTTACTGCTCTCAGTGTCGCGCGCGTCTGTGAGGTGTGATCAATCATGGAAGTGACTGTGAGTCAGATATCGCTGGTTCTTTGTCTTCTATCATGCTGCTCTTCATCATTTAGTGCTCGATATACACCTGACTGGACCAGTCTCGACTCCAGACCTCTGCCTGAATGGTACGACGAGGTGAAGTTCGGGATCTTTGTTCATTGGGGAGTATTTTCAGTTCCCGCGTTCGGCAGCGAGTGGTTCTGGTGGTACTGGAGAGGCGCACACATATCTGATTATGTCCAGTTCATGATTAAAAACTACCCACCTGGATTCAGCTACACGGACTTCGCTCCTGATTTCCACGCGCAGTTTTTTGACCCTGATGAGTGGGCTGATATCTTCGAAGCTTCAGGAGCAAAGTACGTAACGTTAACTTACTTACAATATGCGTTCGCGATTCCTGTTTGTGTTTTACGTATTTATAATTTTGTTTTATTATTTTTCTCAGATATGTGATCCTCACATCGAAACATCACGAAGGCTTCACAAATTGGGGCTCCCCATATTCCTGGAACTGGAATTCTGTTGATAACGGACCTCACAGGGATCTTGTTGGAGATTTGGGCAATGCAATAAGAAAGAGGTATTGTGTAGAAAATTGAAAGAAATGCTACAGGATGTATTTTCTTATATAATTCCCTTCCTCAATTTTATCCATACATTTTCAATGAACTATAACCTTTTTTTAAATTTTACTAAAATTTTTAATAGGTCTCTGCATTATGGACTCTACAACTCTCTGTATGAATGGTTCAATCCCATCTATCTGAGTGACAAGAAAGCTGGTTTCAAGACTCAGGATTATGTTGCAAAAAAAGCAATGCCAGAACTCATCGAACTGGTCAACAGGTAGGTTTGCATCAGTCATGTGATGATATACAGGCTAGACAAGGAAGAACAATTGTTTATGACATAAGCATGACTGTTATGTTGTATTTGTCTGCAAAGATCAACCTTTACAAGTTTACAGCCTACTTAGTGTATGATTTTACGTTTATAAAACTGTTAATTGGTGATGTTTTTTACATTTCAGGTACAAGCCAGACCTGATTTGGTCAGATGGGGACTGGGAAGCACCTGACACTTATTGGAACTCTACAGAATTCCTCGCCTGGCTCTACAACGACAGTCCGGTCAAAGTGAGATCATCGTTTCATGTCATTCTTATTTTAAAACGGTCTCAAATTGTAATTCTGATCATAAAAACTGCATTATTGCGCTCCTTACAGGATGTGGTGGTGACCAATGACAGATGGGGGAATGGCTGTTACTGTAAACATGGAGGTTATTTCAACTGTGCTGACAAGTTCACTCCTGGACATTTGCCCAATCACAAGTGGGAGAAATGTCAGTCAGTGGACATATTATCGTGGGGTTATCGCCGAAATATTAAACTAAGCGAACTGATGGATCTACCATCCATCATAAAGGTGTGATTTGTTGCTATTGAGCAAAAGTGCTTCACACAGATGATATTACTAGATTCCTGCATTGTAAATAATGTATATGAATGAAACATGGACACAAACTTGTTTGCAAGTTCATGTGGTGTCTAATGAATCAAGTACATTTTTAAATTCTCATATTTTGTGACTGCAGGACCTGGTCTATGTCGTGGCCTTAGGGGGGAATTACCTGTTGAATGTGGGACCCACAGCAGACGGCGTGATCGCACCTGTCTTTGAGGAGCGTCTCAGAGGAATTGGAGCCTGGCTGAAGATCAACGGTGAAGCCATCTACGCAACTAAACCTTGGAGAGTTCAGGCTGAGAATGCTACAGTTCTTACCTGGTGTGTTGATGTTTTTATACGTCTTCTTATCTTTCTATTCCTCAAAAACGTTCAGTGTACTTATTCTCCCTTAATTTATATTTATGAGCTAAGCTATATTGTGTGCCCCTTGCTCTTCAGTTTTTATTATTCCAACGCTCCAGATGGGAAGGCTTTAGATGGCAAATGTTTGTTCAGATGTTGACATGTCAGTAAACAGATCATATGATTGTCATAAAGGATTTGAATTCATATTAAATGGATAGTTCACCCAAAAATGAAAATTCTGTCAATAGGCTATTTACTCACTCTCATGTTGTTCCAACCCCGTAAGACCTTTGTTCATCTTCGGAACATGAATTAAGATATTTTTAATGAAATCTGAGTGCTAGATCACTCCTCCATACTAGTCCATAGGCTTCTTGAGGAATTGAAACTTTGCGGCCTCAAAGTTATTAAATACATCGTTAAAACAGTCCAAGTGAATAGAGTGTCTCAATCTTAAGTTTATCAAGCGACGAGAACACTTTTTGTGTGCAAAAAACAACAAAAATAATGACTTTATTTCAACTATTAATTTCTTTGATTGAGTCAGCTATAGTCTTGCTTCCTTCTAGCACTTTTTCTGGAATGCTAGTTTGGCCTTAATTAGCCCACGGAATGATTTTTCTTATTTTCCTTCAATTCCAGGTATACTTCAAAAAACACCAGCACTGTGTATGCAATCTTCACCTCCAATCCCATGCAAAACTCCTTTAAGCTTTCTATGCCCAAAACCTCTGACAACACAGTGGTAAATATTTATGAATTTTGTTAGAATTTAGGAATAAAATGTTTTTTTTTTTAAGACATTATTGAATTATCTGTTGCAACTCTGTTCAGGTGACGTTGTTGGGGTACCCTGAGCCTTTGAAATGGGTTCCTCTGAAAACAACAGGACTGTTAATTCTCCTGCCTGATCTGCCTTTCTCACCCGCTGAAGCCTGGACATTCAAGCTGGATGGGGTGGCCTAACCTAAAGCCTTTAAAACTTTTAAAGTCGCCATGAAATTCAAATTTTACAATTTGTATTTTTTTATATGTAATATTGTAGTGCAGCTTATTATAAATGATTTATCTGTGCACTTCATTAATTTAAAAAAAAAAAAAATCATGTACCCTTATAATCTTTATCAAATACATTCTCCTTCCCTTCACCCTGAAACGACTTTTCTTCTCTTCCTGTCATGTGCTTTGCTGAGAGGGCGCGGCAAGTCCCATGCTCTAATCAATATTCAGTTTTACTTGGAAATACGTCACAACGCTGGAGAAAAGTTGTTTGTAACTCTCGGTACACGGGTACTTTAAAAACTATTTTAATGACATTTGTTTTAAGAAAGTTTTGTTTAATTTTTTTTTTTTTATTATTATTTTAAAATGGACTATTTGATATGATTGCATAATAAAAATGACCAACTGAATGATACACCAAAACCAAATTTCTGAAACTAAAATATTTGTAATAGGCCAAAGATGGTACGTCAGGTTGTGCCTAATGTTCTACTGGTAACTAATTACCAGTTTAATCACTTTTTCTTTATATTATTTTTGGAATAGAAAGATTATTTTTAGGAAATTATTTAATTATTTGTTGGAATTAAAAGGTTAATTAGACAGCTGGGGAAGTTGTGTAATGTTATGTTTAGGGTTTTGTATAAATTTGCAGGGGCTTATTATGGATTATGTTTGAATAAATATTTGTATGTTTTAAAGTACACTTTTTTTTAGGGACCATGCCAATGGTCTTGTGTATTAATTTGTTTAATTAATTAACTGTTATGAGTATGTCTGAATTATGAACCTAAACCATATGCTGAGCTGAACTTTCTAGGTTGCAAAATAAAAGTTGGTTACAGTTAGCCTATATTTATTTAGGCTATAGTTTAGCTCTACATTTGTAGACTAGCCTATAAACATTACTTTTTCCTAGTTATAAAGTTGTTCAAGTCATGTTTTTTTTTTTCATTTTGTCTTTAAAAAGGCAATTAAATATTTTGTTTTATAATATTAGAGGTAGTAAAAGTGGCATTTCCCATTTAGTAAAGGAACAGTGGCAGGGTTCAGTTCAAACGGGAAACGAAAGCTTTTTCTTTCACCAGAATAGACCGATTCCCGTTCCCGAACAAACGTTAAACTTATTTGGTTCCCCATCCTTTGTTACGAGTGGTTAGAAGTGGAGTCATGTGTTGCAGTCACATGTTCGATGGCATAATGGTTAACCAGGAAGAAAATACAAGCTTGTTATTTGAGTCTGCATTATGCTGAATCGTAAGTTAAGTCAACAGAAATCTCCAATGCGGAAATGTGACAATACTTAGTAACAATTAGTCAAAATACTGACCACAGTGCACGCGCGCGTGTCGGTGAGGTGTGATCAATCATGGAAGTGAATGTGAGTCAGATATCGCTGGTTCTTTGTCTTCTATCATGCTGCTCTTCATCATTCAGTGCTCGATATACACCTGACTGGACCAGTCTCGACTCCAGACCTCTGCCTGAATGGTACGACGAGGTGAAGTTCGGGATCTTTGTTCATTGGGGGGTGTTTTCAGTGCCCGCGTTCGGCAGCGAGTGGTTCTGGTGGGACTGGAAAGGGGCACATGATTTTGAATATATCTTGTTCATGATTAAAAACTACCCCCCTGGATTCAGCTACACGGACTTCGCTCCTAATTTCCACGCGCAGTTTTTTGACCCTGATGAGTGGGCTGATATCTTCGAAGCTTCAGGAGCAAAGTTGGTAGGCTATATTACGATACTTACGCTTCTTGTTAGTGTTTTACGTATTTATAATGTTGTTTTTGATTTTTTTCCCCCAGATATGTGGTCCTCACATCGAAACACCACGAAGGCTTCACAAATTGGGGCTCCCCAGATTCCTGGAATTGGAATTCTGTTGATAACGGACCTCACAGGGATCTTGTTGGAGATTTGGGAAATGCAATAAGAAAGAGGTATGTGTGCTAACATATCTTTCCAACGCGGAAATAAACGGTGTTATGCAAATATTTTCTTTAGGGGAAACCATTACAAAGCATATATCTATCTATCTGCATTGCTAGTCTTGTATACAATATGTATACAGTATCTATAGATCTTACAGCAAAATTCAGCCATTTAAGTATTACAAAATTATATATTTTTTAGTAACAGAGATGTCTTCTTTTACCATTGTTCTTTATAGAAATTAAAGCATCATAAAAATCTCATTAACTGAGTATCAATACAACTGAAAAATAAGTGTATTGTTTCTTACTCCTTTACAGAAACAAAATTGCTAAGAAAAGCTGTCCTTGAGCATACTAATAAAGTCATAAATGCGGATTTATTATTTTAAACAGAGTTTCTTTTGACTTTGTTTGCAATTACATATTTATTGACAAATACATTATAAATATTATTTTTTAAAAGATGCATTCCCCCCAAAATATAAACAAATTCACAATAGATCACCTGAACAACTATGTCTATAACAAAAATGTATTCTTTGTTAAACCAGTGTTTCTTGAAACATAGACGGATGCAAAGTTTGAGTGCATAAGGAAACTGAATATAATATAATTTGCAGTGCTTCATTGGACTGGGGCGCTCTTGCAGAATTATGGGTAATGTAATTTTTCACCAATAATCTGTTAAATATGATTATTTAAAAAACAAATTGAAATAATGCAGGGTGGCTTCAACTAAGGCATATAGCATCGATTAACAGCCTTGTAGTAGCTTGCAGTAGGTCTGTCTTTAGAGGTTATAAGTTATTGATAAAAATCAGTTCCTCTATGGAGAAAATGAATAGGATGGTTAAACAGTTGCACTCTAGGTAAATTACTAGAATATTAACAAAGTGAAGTAAGCGGTAAAACAATTTACGCTGCAAAACCACAGTTTATAAGTGCGATAATACATTAAAATATTATGATAACAAACCAGTTTAGCATAACAGACTCCTTGGACAACTTCACCTGACACAAAGCCTTGCAAATTTAAATTAAAAATGGTTATGACTGTTCTTATGTGAAATATGAGGTGGATATCTCAGTATGGTTTTGAGAACTTTTTCTTTTCTGAATTTTAACCAAAAATGTTTAATTTGTTGTATTAGGTCTCTGCATTATGGACTCTACAACTCTTTGTTTGAATGGTTCAATCCCATCTATCTGAGGGACAAGGAATCTGGTTTCAAGACTCAGGATTATGTTGCAAAAAAAGTAATGCCAGAACTCATCAATCTGGTCAACAGGTAGATTTGCATCAGTCATGTGATGATATACAGGCTAGACAAGGAAGAACAATTGTTTATGACATAAGCCTGACTGTTATGTTGTATTTGTCTGTGTAAAGATCAACCTTTACAACCTTTATGTTTTTGAAACTGCTAATTGGTGATGTTTTTTACATCTCAGGTACAAGCCAGACCTGATTTGGTCAGATGGGGACTGGGAAGCACCTGACACTTATTGGAACTCTACAGAATTCCTCGCCTGGCTCTACAACGACAGTCCGGTCAAAGTGAGATCATCGTTTCATGTCATTCTTATTTTAAAACGGTCTCAAATTGTAATTCTGATCATAAAAACTGCATTATTGCGCTCCTTACAGGATGTAGTGGTGACCAATGACAGATGGGGGAATGGCTGTTACTGTAAACATGGAGGTTATTTCAACTGTGCTGACAAGTTCACTCCTGGACAGCTGCCCAATCACAAGTGGGAGAAATGTCAGTCAGTGGACACAAAATCATGGGGTTATCGCCGAAATATGAAACTAACCGAACTGATGGATCTACCATCCATCATAAAGGTGCGACATCTTGCTATTCATACTTTGCATGTGACGTCACAAGTACTGGCTGGCGGGCAAGAACGCCGTTCACCAGCAATGAAACCCAGTAAACTAGTCAAGGATCTTGCCAGGATGTCACCAGTTTTTATACAAACGTTGGTGTTTCGAGGTGTAAATGACACACCAGATAGTTGTGTGATTGGTTGCACTAACCAGATGAGATAGCAACCTTCACAGTAGGCCTATAACGTTACACGTCTGTGCAGTGATCATTCCATCACTCAAGGTAATTTCAACATTTGTTTGAAGACAATGGGCATCATGTAATTAATTATGTCTTTAAAGGAGTAGTTCACTTTTAAAAAAACTTTTGCTGATGATTTACTCACCCCCATGTCATCCAAGATATCCATGTCTTTCTTTCTTCAGTCGAAAAGAAATTAAGGTTTTTGATGAAAACATTCCAGGATTTTTTGCATATAATGGACTTCAATGGGAACCAAACGGTTCAAGATCCAAATGAGAGTTTCAGTGCAGCTTCAAAGGGCTTTAAACGACACCAGACGATGAATAAGGGTCTTATCTAGGACCCTTCGAGTCATGACTCGAAAAAAGATTTGTTCATTTTGATAAACGAGTTTGAACAGGAGAGTCACGAACGCTCATCACAGAACAGAGCAAGGTGAGCATTTGTGCTTATAAAACTTAAACTTTTTTATTTATTTTTGAAATGACCGATCGTTTCGGTAGATAAGACCCTTATTCATCGTCTGGTGTCGTTTAAAGCCCTTTGAAGCTGCACTGAAACTCTCATTTGGATCTTGAACCGTTTGGTTCCCATTGAAGTCCATTATATGCAAAAAATCCTGGAATGTTTTCATCAAAAACCTTAATTTCTTTTCGACTGAAGATAGAAAGACATGGGATGACATGGGGGTGGGTAAATTATCAGCAAAAGTTTTTTTAAAAGTGAACTACTCCTTTAAGTTAACCTGTAGTTTTGTCAATCAACGCCACCAGTTGGTTCGGCGAGTCAGCTGTTTGTGTTTTGAGGCTAACTGTACGTTCACACCGCCGCCGCGAGAGCATCAGAATTCATTGAAAAATGAATGACTTCTGGGCACTTTGACGCTCTCGCTGATGGTGGTGGAAACGCATCTGTCGTATTTTGCTAACAACAACAAAAGTGTGTGATAGGTTGTTTTGAGGTATGTGATATCTATGGTTTTCAATGAGAACAGTAGAGCTACATTATTTATGGAGGAATTATTACTGCTCAATTATCTAAAGAAAACTGTGTCTGCTTTACACAATTTAACTACCTTCACCTTGGAGTTAATCCTAGTCCATAGTTATGCAGCTAGCTTGCTTGTAAACAGACTTGATAGCTACTAGAAAGACCTGGAACTACAGGACTCTACGTTGAAAATACCTGTTTGTTACCTGCCAGGCATCCATGGTAGTCACGTGACTGCAACATATGAATTGAGCAAAAGTGCTTCACACAGATGATATTACTAGATTCCTGCATTGTAAATAATGTAATGAATGAAACATGGACACAAACTTGTATGAAAGTTCATGTTGTGTCTAATGAGTCAAGTGAGTTTTAATCTGTCATATGTTGACCGCAGGACCTGGTCTACGTCGTGGCTTTAGGGGGGAATTACCTGCTGAATGTGGGACCCACAGCAGACGGCGTGATCGCACCTGTCTTTGAGGAGCGTCTCAGAGGAATTGGAGCCTGGCTGAAGATCAACGGTGAAGCCATCTATGCAACTAAACCTTGGAGAGTTCAGGCTGAGAATGCTACAGTTGTTACCTGGTGTGTTGATGTTTTTAAACGTCCTCTTGTCTTTCTATTCCTCAAAAACGTTCAGAAGTTCCAGCTATGAAAGCAGTGTCACCTAGAGACCTTTATCAGTAAAACAGGAAGCTTGTGAGAAAATTATAATTTAAGATTCGTTGGCCACTACATAAAATTATTGCCAATTATAAGTGCCTCACTTAATTCAATTAATATTCATGAGCCAAGCTGATAGGTTGAAGTGAAATAGTTGAAATCTAGATTGAATACAAACTGTCTTTTACCTTTTAAAAGATCATTCTTGGTCTTTTATAGCTTGGATTCCTCAACTGTAGTTTTGCTTTCTTTTCTGCCTGTTGCTGGAGTTTTGGTTTAGTTATAGTCGCAATTAATAAATAAAGCTTTCACAGCTTCAGTATAAGGTTTTAAATTTTACTTTAATTTCAGGTATACTTCAAAAAACACCAGCACTGTGTATGCGATCTTCACCTCCAATCCCATGCAAAACACCTTTCAGCTTTCTATGCCCAAAACCTCTGACAACACAGTGGTAAATATTTATGAATTTTGTTAGAATTTAGGAATATTTTAGGAAATTAGAAATTTTTTTAAGACATTCAATTATCTGTTGCAACTCTGTTCAGGTGACGTTGTTGGGGAACCCTGAGCCTTTGAAATGGGTTCCTCTGAAAACAACAGGACTGTTAATTCTCCTGCCTGATCTGCCTTTCTCACCCGCTGAAGCCTGGACATTCAAGCTGGATGGGGTGGCCTAACCTAAAGCCTTTAAAACTTTTAAAGTCGCCATGAAATTCAAATTTTACAATTTGTATTTTTTTATATGTAATATTGTAGTGCAGCTTATTATAAATGATTTATCTGTGCACTTCATTAATTAAAAAAAAAAAAAAATCATGTACCCTTATAATCTTTATCAAATACATTCTCCTTCCCTTCACCCTGAAACGACTGTTCTTCTCTTCCTGTCATGTGCTTTGCTGAGAGGGCGCGGCAAGTCCCATGCTCTAATCAATATTCAGTTTTACTTGGAAATACGTCACAACGCTGGAGAAAAGTTGTTTGTAACTCTCGGTACACGGGTACTTTAAAAACTATTTTAATGACATTTGTTTTAAGAAAGTTTTGTATAAATTAGTTTTTTATTATTTTAAAATGGACTATTTGATATGATTGCAAAATAAAAATGACCAACTGAATGATACACCAAAACCAAATTTCTGAAACTAAAATAGTTTCACTATCTATTACTTTGTAATACATAAAGACGTTACGTCAGGTTGTGCCTAATGTTCTACTGGTAACTAATTACCAGTTTAATCACTTTTTCTTTATATTATTTTTGGAATAGAAAGATTATTTTTAGGAAATTATTTAATTATTTGTTGGAATTAAAAGGTTAATTAGACAGCTGGGGAAGTTGTGTAATGTTATGTTTAGGGTTTTGTATACATTTGCAGGGGCTTATTATGAATTATGTTTGAGTAAATATTTGTATATTTTAAAGTACACTTTTTTTTTAGGGACCATGCCAATGGTCTTGTGTATTAATTTGTTTAATTAATTAACTGTTATGAGTATGTCTGAATTATGAACCTAAACCATATGCTGAGCTGAACTTTCTAGGTTGCAAAATAAAAGTTGATTACAGTTAGCCTATATTTATTCAGGCTATAGTTTAGCTCTACATTATTAGTAGACTAGCCTACAAACATTACTTTTGCTAGTTATGAAGTTGTTCAAGTCATGGTTTTGTTCATTTTGTCTTTGGAAAGGCAATTAAATATTTTGTTTTATAATATTAGAGGCAGTAAAAGTGCCATTTCCCATTTAGTAAAGGAACAGTGACAGGGTTTAGTTCAAACGGGAACCGAACCGTTAAACTTTTTGGTTCCCCTTTGTTACGAGTGGTTAGAAGGGGAGTCATGTGTTGCAGTCACATGTTTGATGAGAGTAGTATGAAGCTGCAGACTCGGAGACCTGCATTTACAGTCCCCCTGCACCCAGAGTCCCGCATTCTCAGACCCCTCGTTTTTCGAGACAGCGCCTCCTATCAAATTGTATCGGATAAACATGTGAAGAACATGTGAAGAACTTAAGCCAAAACATGAGTAGATAAATAAAATCTTCAATTTTATTTAGCGATTCGTAGTAGACTACTCGTTTGATTTATTTTGTTAATAAAACTAATTTAGCTCATCGATACAACATATGAATAGTTCATTTAATATTTGTAAAGATAGTTTGAAACAAGATTTGAGCCGTATGTTTTTTCGCCCTCTTCTCCCCGAAAATATTTAGATAGCTTATGTTTACGTTAGCCTTTAACCTTGGACTTTTTGTAGAAATGTCTTAAATGCTGCAGTTATTTTCACTGCCCATTTTGTGCCCCCATATATTTCAAACCCACAAAGTTGTCCAAAGTTCAAAAACATCTCAAGGGACACTTCAACAGAGCAGTGCAACATGGTAACTAACATTTGCAAACATTTTTTCTTTTTTTTCTTTCTTTCTTTTTGAAACATCATAAGACATGTGCTATCGAGTTGCCCCTGCCGAATCCAGCAACATATCATTTTATGATTATGCAAAGGGACTTATAAATAAGTTTTTTTTAATGCAATTGAAGACGAAAAGTAAAGTCAAAAACAGTTTTTTCTTCCTTTTTTCTTTACAGCAAGATGATGTTTAGGTGATTATTAAATAAAGTACAGAATTGTTTATTATTGGTGTTTTGTCTATTCTGATTTGTTTTGCTTCACATTCAAAATATCAAAAAACAGATATTGTAATGTTAGCATGGTAATGTTAATTAGACCATTATAGGTTTAACTGAAAGAAAAATTGGAATTTGAATAAAAAAATATAATAAAAAAACATTGTAGCAATATAATATAGCCTACTATTTTTCTGAAGATAGTTCAATCTGCTAATTGTATCCCTTCCATCAGTAACAATTTGGTTTTTTTTTGACACATGCATTAAGCAGGGAACACAAATATTTATTGGATAATTTATTTGAAGACCGTAATATTGCATCCTATTGTTTTTAATTGCATTTGGATAATGCGCTGTACTCTGTGTGCGGGTGTTATTCGATCTTTTGAACAGCATGAGGCGCTGTGTTCGAAAAACGAGGGGTCTGAGAATGCGGGACTCTCATTGGGGGACTGTAGATGCAGGCTCCGAGTCTGCAGCTTCATAATATTGTGTTTGATGTCATAATGGTTAACCAGGAAGAAAATACAAGCTTGTTATTTGAGTCTGCATTATGCTGAATCGTAAGTTAAGTCGACAGAAATCTCCAATGCGGAAATGTGAAAATACTTAGTCACAATTTGTCATAATACTGACCACAGTGCACGAGATATATACAGCTGCAGACCCGCAGCACCATCAGTTTCAGAACCCCAGTGCCAGAACCGGAAGTGAGGGAGGGGCGGAATTATTATTATTGCATTATAATTATTTTAGCAAGAATGTAAGGACAAAACGGGCCTGAGAGTGAGTTCCTCATTTGATAGGCTACATTGTAAGTTAAATTTATACATTGTAAGTTAAATTTATACGTAAGTTAAATTTATAAGATTGTTGTGATAAAACAAGCTTGGGTTAAATTGGTCATTTTGTATATATTTTTAACAAAACAATGCCGAATTTTCTCTCTTTTTTAG
Organism: Pimephales promelas; assembly: GCF_016745375.1. Next base: position 8,581,047 of record NW_024121233.1, read on the forward strand.
ATTTTGACATTATTATTTTAACACGAAAAATGCATGCTGCACATGTTCTTGTGAAATAAATAAAATATGAAATAAAGTATATTTTTTTATTAAACAATCAAAATCATCTTACAAATACATATCTTCAATATAAAAACAATTTAAGATTTGTATTAAACACAATAAATAAATAGAACGTAAAATATCACAGAGGTCTAATGAGTTATCAAATTGTGCATAATTTTGAAAACCTCCAATGCTTGTCTTGTTTTATATTTCAAAGCTTTATTATTCAAAGTTAAAAACAAAACAAAAACAAAGGTCTTACCTTCCTAAATCTACACGTATGTATAAACTGCTTAGCTAAAATTATTAAACTGTTATACATTAAAATGCCCATAAGTTTCAAGTATTATTTTTTCACCGTCATGATCAGGAAGTAACTCATAATACAATGAAACGAATAACTGAAACTATATACAATGGGCTATATGCACGCATAAGTTCCGCATTTGACGTAAGGATGCTCGTCCATTTCCGGTTGTGTAGATTAAAGCGGAGGAAAACCGGAGAAAACGGGATTATGGCAGAGTCTTCAAAATTTACTGTCCTCCCGTCTTTGAAACGAAACGTACATACGTTTAGATGTAATTTTATATATAGTTATGTTTATTTAAAATAATTTTAAAAAGAAGCATAAACACAACGAGGGTTGTCTGTTTTATCTGTTTTTGTGACTAACGTTTCATTAGTATAACCATGGAGTATACAATTCAATATAAATTCTCGGTATTGCATTGGACTCTATGATCGGCGGAAGTTATCGAGCATCCCTAATGCTTCACCGGAAATAACGCCGTGCATAGAGCCCATTATATTACACAAAATCAATGTTTTAAAATGCTTATTGTACTGTAATGTAGTATCATAACATACGTAGAGAGTAGGACTAGGACGTTTCTTGTTCAATAAAAGCTGTTTCCTGCGTTATTAGGTTTCAAACCTAAGCTCCGCCCCTCACTTACGTTCCTGGCGCTGGTATTGGTTAGAACGTAACTCCGCCCCTTACTTCCGGTTCTGGCGCTGGGGTTCTGCAGTGGCGGATTTAGCAAATTGGGGGCCCAAGGCGAAGGCATGTATGCCACCTTCTACAAGCTTTGGAATTTAAAAAAGTAATTTTAAATAATACAAATTATTTGGTGGAATTGGCAGACGTTCCCTCATCATGCGCTGTGCAAACGGGTCAAAGCATTCTCTCAGGTATAAATATGCAGCATTAAAGGGTAACTAAACACCAAAACAACTTTTTTTAGTTAATGATCTGTAAAAATGGAGCCTCATAAATGCTGTTCATTGATTCGAGTACATTTTTTGACAATTGAGTATAAAGTGTTTTGATTTTCAAATATATGGTGTAAAAACGTCTGAGTGCTGCCCTCTTCAGGTTAAACGGAAAGCTCCTGCAGTAGGGGTACTTGCTGACGTAGCGAACTCTCAGACGCGACTCTGTCACACCCTTGGTGCGAGCTCACCACGCCCTTGTTAGCCCCTGGTATAAAAGCATCTGGTTCCGTCAAAACTACTGTAGCGAGTCAGGAGTTGGATTTATGAGTATTGAAAACGATCAGGATATCATATATTAGTTTAGTACAGTGATCAGGATAGTGACGGAATAGAGGTGGACATGGGCTTCTCCACACAGCTCCACACGCAGTGCCAAACACTGCTCGTCCTGCATGTACTCCTCCACCGCAGCGGCGTCTTGATGTGAGTGATCATGGATATTTTAATCACAATTTATGGTTAGGATAAAGTTAATCCTCTGGGGTCGACAAACGAGCCGGTGCATTTTGCTGGATTTTGACAGCAAAATGCGGCAGAATATCAATTTTCACATAGCGGCAGAATATCAATATGAATACATGCCCACAGAGCGTGCGCTATTGAGATCAACTCGACGACAAAACTCATCAGATGCCGGTCGCGATGCGGGAGTTAAGACCGCAGTTTGAGCCAGCGGCTCGAATGGATTTGGCCCTGTGTCTACATACAATTCACCCTCATCCACTTCAGGTGAAGGTGAGGGAGAAAAGTCCTCGACTTCAAATGGCCGCTCTGTTGCAAAGGCAGTTACTTGCGTCACTCCAGTCTCGCTCTATTTTAGAGTCTGACAGCAGCTCTCACTCACAGCGGGTCTCAGGTGCACGCCCCCTGGCCCCGCTGG
>NW_024121233.1:8588249-8604235 GCF_016745375.1 Pimephales promelas
TCGCAATTGGTAATGAAATTGTGTCATCTATTTTAGAAATAACTCTATTTATTTTCGATAGTAGCTTTGGAGTACCAAGGCTCCTAAATTCTGTAACACTTGGTGGGAGTTCCAGGTTTATTTGATTAAGAGGGAATTTTTTACTAATTACTGATTTAAGTTGTTGATATTCTAAAAAACTGTTATTACTTATCCCATACTGTGAGGTGATTATTTGAAATGGTAAAAAATTACAGTTATGCATTAAATGCTCTAAATATTTAACTCCTTTGTTTTTCCATTGGATAAAATTGATCATATTTTTGTTTAGTGTGATATCAGGATTATTCCATATAGGGGTGAGTCTACATGGTATCATTGAAGAGTCTGTTTTTTTAAGAAATTCCCACCAAGCTATCAAACAAGTGCTGATGTTGATGCTCTTAAAGCACTTATGAGATTTAATATTCGAACTGAAATACGGTAAATTAGAAATTTCCAGATTGTCGCATAGTGCTTGCTCTATATCCATCCATGTTTCATCTAATACACTAGGTTTAAGCCATTTAGAAATATACTGTAACTTATTTGCTAAGAAATAATGATGGAAATTAGGTAAATCTAGTCCACCCCTGTCTTTAGTTTTCTGTAAAGTTTTCAGGCTGATTCGAGAGGGTTTGTTTTTCCAGAGAAATTGAGAAATGTGAGATTCTAGTGATCTAAACCACGTATATGGAGGTTTCGTAGGAATCATGGAAAACAAGTAATTAATTTTTGGCAAAATCATCATTTTTATTGTGGCAATTCTACCCATGAGTGAGATGGGTAGAGATTTCCATCGAGCAAGATCGTCTTCTATGGTCTTCAGTAGTTTAGTATAATTTAACTTTATTAAATCTGACAGTCTGGATGAGATGTTTATGCCAAGATATCTTATATTTCCTGATTGTAATGCTATACTGGTTTTAAAATTTTTAATAGGTCTCTGCATTATGGACTCTACAACTCTCTGTATGAATGGTTCAATCCCATCTATCTGAGTGACAAGAAAGCTGGTTTCAAGACTCAGGATTATGTTGCAAAAAAAGCAATGCCAGAACTCATCAAACTGGTCAACAGGTAGGTTTGCATCAGTCATATAATGATATTCAGGCTAGACAAGGAAGAACAATTGTTTATGACATAAGCATGTCTTTTACATTTATAAAACTATTAATTGGTGATGTTTTTTACATCTCAGGTACAAGCCAGACCTGATTTGGTCAGATGGGGACTGGGAAGCACCTGACACTTATTGGAACTCTACAGAATTCCTTGCCTGGCTCTACAACGACAGTCCGGTCAAAGTGAAATCATCGTTTCATGTCATTCTTATTTTAAAACGGTCTCAAATTGTAATTCTGATCATAAAAACTGCATTATTGCGCTCCTTACAGGATGTGGTGGTGACCAATGACAGATGGGGGAATGGCTGTTACTGTAAACATGGAGGTTATTTCAACTGTGCTGACAAGTTCAATCCTGGACAGCTGCCCAATCACAAGTGGGAGAAATGTCAGTCAGTGGACACAAAATCATGGGGTTATCGCAGAAATATGAAACTAACCGAACTGATGGATCTACCATCCATCATAAAGGTGCGACATCTTGCTATTCATACTTTGCACGTGACGTCACAAGTACTGGCTGGCTGGCAAGAACGCCGTTCACCAGCAATGAAACCCAGTAAACTAGTCAAGGATCTTGCCAGGATGTCGCCGTTTTTTTACAAACGTTGGTGTTTCGAGGTGTAAATGACACACCAGATAGTTGTGTGATTGGTTGCACTAACCAGATGAGATAGCAACCTTCACAGTAGGCCTATAACGTTACACGTCTGTGCAGTGATCATTCCATCACTCAAGGTAATTTCAACATTTGTTTGAAGACAATGGGCATCATGTAATTAATTATGTCTTTAAAGGAGTAGTTCACTTTTAAAAAAACTTTTGCTGATGATTTACTCACCCCCATGTCATCCAAGATATCCATGTCTTTCTTTCTTCAGTCGAAAAGAAATTAAGGTTTTTGATGAAAACATTCCAGGATTTTCTCCATATAATGGACTTCATTGGGAACCAAATGGTTCAAGGTCAAAATGAGAGTTTCAGAGCAGCTTCAAAGGGCTTTAAACGACACCAGACGATGAATAAGGGTCTTATCTAGGACCCTTCGAGTCACGACTCGAAAAAAGATTTGTTCATTTTGATAAACGATTTCGAACAGGAGAGTCACGAACGCTCATCACAGAACAGAGCAAGGTGAGCATTTGTGCTTATAAAACTTAAACTTTTTTATTTATTTTTGAAATGACCGATCGTTTCGGTAGATAAGACCCTTATTCATCGTCTGGTGTCGTTTAAAGCCCTTTGAAGCTGCACTGAAACTCTCATTTGGATGTTGAACAGTTTGGTTCCCATTGAAGTCCATTATATGCAAAAAATCCTGGAATGTTTTCATCAAAAACCTTAATTTCTTTTCGACTGAAGATAGAAAGACATGGGATGACATGGGGGTGAGTAAATTATCAGCAAAAGTTTTTTTAAAAGTGAACTACTCCTTTAAGTTAACCTGCAGTTCTGTCAATCAACGCCACCAGTTGGTTCGGCGAGTCAGCTGTTTGTGTTTTGAGTGACTTTCACGTGACTGCAACATATGAATTGAGCAAAAGTGCTTCACACAGATGATATTACTAGATTCCTGCATTGTAAATAATATAATGAATGAATCATGGACACAAACTTGTATGAAAGTTCATGTTGTGTCTAATGAGTCAAGTGAGTTTTAATCTGTCATATGTTGACCGCAGGACCTGGTCTACGTCGTGGCTTTAGGGGGGAATTACCTGTTGAATGTGGGACCCACCGCAGACGGCGTGATCGCACCTGTCTTTGAGGAGCGTCTCAGAGGAATTGGAGCCTGGCTGAAGATCAACGGTGAAGCCATCTATGCAACTAAACCTTGGAGAGTTCAGGCTGAGAATGCTACAGTTGTTACCTGGTGTGTTGATGTTTTTAAACGTCCTCTTGTCTTTCTATTCCTCAAAAAACGTTCAGAAGTTCCAGCTATGAAAGAAGTGTCACCTAGAGACCTTTATCAGTAAAACAGGAAGCTTGTGAGAAAATTATAATTTAAGATTTGTTGGCCACTGCATAAAATGATTGCCAATTATAAGTGCCTCACTTAATTCAATTAATATTCATGAGCCAAGCTGATAGGTTGAAGTGAAATAGTTGAAATCTAAATTGAATACAAACTGTCTTTTACCTTTTAAAAGATTATTCTTGGTCTTTTTATAGCTTGGATTCCTCAACTGTAGTTTTGCTTTCTTTTCTGCCTGTTGCTGGAGTTTTAGTTTATAGTTGGCCTATGATGTAGTCGCAATTAATAAATAAAGCTTTCACAGCTTCAGTATAAGGTTTTAAATTTTACTTTAATTGCAGGTATACTTCAAAAAACACCAGCACTGTGTATGCGATCTTCACCTCCAATCCCATGCAAAACACCTTTCAGCTTTCTATGCCCAAAACCTTCAACAGCACAGTGGTAAATATTTAAGAATTTAATAGAATTTAGGCCATTGATCAAATTATTTTTTTTTGTTAAGACATCAATAAATTATCTGTTGCAACTCTGTTCAGGTGACTTTGTTGGGGAACCCTGAGCCTTTGAATTGGGCTCCTCTGAACACAACAGGACTGTCAATTCTCCTGCCTGATCTGCCTTTCTCAAACGCTGAAGCCTGGACACTCAAGCTGGACGGGGTGGCCTAACCTAAAGCCTTTAAAACTTTTAAAATCGCCATGAAATAATTTTTTTTTCAATTTGTGTTATATGCAATATTGTAGTGCTAATTATAAATAATTTATCTGTGCACTTTATTAATTAAAAAAAAAATCAGTTAGACTGGTTTGAGCCAGAAATGGAGAGGAGGAGCGCTAAAGTGAAACCCTGCCCTAATCAATATTCTGTTTTACTTATAAATACGTCACAACACTCGAGAAAATTTATTTGTAAATCCTGGTTCACGGGGACTTTAAAAACGATTTTAATGACATTTGTCTTAAGAGTTTTGTATAAATTTAAAATAAAAATACAAAATACTGTGTGGAAAACTATTTAAATACAAAATACTGTGAAAAAATTTATTTAAATACAAATATTCTATTTTGTATTTTGAAAATACACAAAATACATGTGAAATTGGCCATCCAGTGTAGGTATAATAAGTCACAATGAGGAACTACATAGGCCTTTTGCTGGCAATTACAAATAAACTTGTGCAAAATAGCAGTCATTTATATACTTATTTCTGACCAGGTTACAATGTAGTCTATTACTTGTGGTGAACTCTATTTAAAAATTCATACTAGGAACTTTTTCTGCTATCTAGCAAAGAATATGACCCATTGATATTACATTGTGGGTGTTAATAGGCTTGGACTTGGTGATAGAAACCCAATGCACAGGACAATAGGGACACCACAATGTATTCGTTTGTTTAATTAACTAACTGTTATGAGTATGTGAGTATATAATATGCTGAGCTGAATTTTTTTAGGTTGCAAAATAAAAGTTGGTTAGCCTACATTTATTTAGGCTATAGTGTAGTTCTATATTATTTGTAGACTAGCCTATAAACATTACTTTTGCTACTTATCAAGAAGTTTTGCAAGTCATATTGCTTTTTTTTTTATTTTGTCTTTGAAAAGGCAGTTAAATATTTTGTTTTATAATAGAAAGGTAGTAAAGTGGCATTTCCCATTTTTCTAAAGGAACAGTGGCAGGGTCCAGTTCGAACGGGAACCGAAAGCTTTTTCTTTCACCAGAATAGACCGATTCCCGTTCCCGAACAAACGTTAAACTTATTTGGTTCCCCATCCTTTTACGAGTGGTTAGAAAGGGAGCCATGTGTTGTAGTCACATGTTCGATGGCATAATGGTTAACCAGGAAGAAAATACAATTATTTGGGTATGCAATGCATTATGCTGAATCGCAAGTTAAGTCGGCAGAAATCTCTAATGCGGAAATGTGTGTATACTATGATCATCATGCATTATTAGTCACTATACTGAGCACAGTGCACACGCGCGCGCGTTGTTTTCAGTGCCCGCGTTCTGGTGGTAGCCTACTGGAGAGGCGCACACACATATCTGATTATGTCCAGTTCATGATTAAAAACTACCCCCTAGATTCAGCTACACGGACTTCGCTCCTGATTTCCACGCGCAGTTTTTGACCCAGATGAGTGGGCTGATATCTTCGAAGCTTCAGCAGCAAAGCAGGTCCTTACGACACTTAAAATGTATTTCATGTCCTCCTCTACTACTACTACATCCCTTCTCTCTCTGTCTCTCTCTCTTTCCCACGAGTCCACTCATTGATTCAGAGGAGCAATCCCTCTGCTGGACAGCAGGAGCTCTGCACACACACTGCAGTGCTGATCAGCTGAGCTGCAGTGACTGTAGGAAACACTTTTATCACTGCTACTGCTTCTGCCACTCTAGACTGAATGCAGGCGGAGAGGGGGAATAGAGAGAGGAGAGAGAGGGTTGGAGAGAGCGCACAGGCCATGCCAAATAAAGCCATGGGGGCCTGGGCAGTGACGATCCTTTCTACACTATAAATACGCTGTTCTTCTGCCGGTTCGGGTTTGGTGCCTGGAGCTCTGGACCAGTGACTGCACCAGCCCGTCTCAGAAGATTCTCATCCGCACTCAGGCCTGTCACTATGCCACGGGTGGATGCTGACCTCAAACTGGACTTTAAAGATGTCCTTTTCAGACCAAAGAGGAGCAGTCTGAAGAGCAGGTCTGAGGTAAGAGCAACTGCTTGCTGTTTGTGCCACTGGCTTTGTCTTGTTATACCTGAAAGATGCATTTAAACTGAGTACCAAGAGAGATGAGTCCATGTTTGGGCAAAGAATGAAACTGAAAATTAGGATGACCTTGATGAAGTTCATCTGTTTTTTTATGGGGCCCATGTTTAAGCTTCAACCAATAGCAGTTTATCAAGCTTGATCAGCAGACTGTGCTCCTGTATGTTGGCTTCCCTTGATTTTATGGTGTTGATGTGTCTTGAAACAAGTCCAGTTGTTTTCAGGGTCAACTGACCAGGCTAAGGGAACGCAACCCGAGAGCTAGTGCTTTCAAAACATGTTTGCATGCTTCAGGCCTATTTTTAAACAGATCCCACTGTCGTGTAACTCTTGGTCACACTATATAGGTCCACCCAACGACACATAACGATACCAAAATTATTGATTATCTTCATAGGTTGTATGCCTGTAATTTTTTCTTATTTCACAGACATTATTTTGTTCCAGTTAAAGTGTAGCTTTCTTAGTTAAACAGCTGCTTTCAAAATCCACATGCTAATCTGTCATGCTTACAACATTGATCATCTACTGTTTCCTATGTGTGTCATGATGAATTCAGAGGAGGTTTTCACTGCAGGATGACGTAAAGTGCCGGGGTGAGATCTCGCTGCGTCTGGCTAATCTGATGGCTGTCACTGTACGGACAGGAACAGTGGTGTGATGATATACATGCTCATTAAAATAGAAGAGCAGCTGAGGTCCTCTTTATAACCTGCAGTAATCTATCACTAAAACATCAACAATAAACAAGAGGATCCCAATCGTGTCCGTGAAATATCTCTTCAAACAGGAGAACGGGGAATTTGTTCCTCACAGCACAAAATCAGTTCAGTAAATAGCAGCAGGATAATTATTCATAGGGCAGTGTAGTGTGACTGCAGCAGTTACTGGAAATCACCGAGAACTGATTCGGAGAACCTGAGTGTGTGTGTGAGTGAGAGAGATAGCTTCTGTACATATCAGTTTGCCATTTTTTTTCACAAACAGACAAGACTAATGATTCAGCTCAATTTCACTTAAGCCCACCACAGTCTCTCGGCTGGATGGATGATATTAATCAGAATTTGGTCATATTGTGATTATATACTACCATTAGCAAGTTTGGGGTTGGTAAGAAGAATTTTTTGTTTTTTAAATGGGCTTCTTGCACTCATCATGGCTTCACTTATTAGACCAAAATAAATTAGACAGTAAAAACAGTAATTATTACAATTTAAATAAACTTTTTCTATTTGAATATATTTTAAAATCTTTCGTATTGTGCAGAAAGTAAGTTGGACTTGACTATAACTCAAACAGGGTCAAAATTGCACTGAGGAACATTTTAATAATTATAATAATAAACAGGTAAGTTGCATCGGTGTATCACATTTTATTATTGCATTCAGAAATAATGTAAAATACCATCAATTAATAAATACCATAAAATACCAAAAAGTTTTACAAACATTATAAACACCTAAACATCTTAGTTCCCCTGCGTCCCATCAAAAAAAAAAAAAAAATTCATTGGAATTGCAAAAAAAAAAACACTAGTAATAACAATAACAGTGCATAGATGCATCTTGTCAATCGGAGTAGAACAAATCATTGGCATATACGCATGTTGATGACATACATGTAAATGTCAAGTAAACATATATACCTGATTGACATGGTAAGAAGTCAATTTTCCATTTTAATAATCGAATAAAATTGTATTGAATTTTGGTTTAGAATATCCATTGAACATTAACATTCATCTGAACGTGCAAACAAAGGTGAATCTGGGTGTATTATTACAGACAATTGTATCAAGCTATTTTAGAAACACAATTTTTGATGTTTTTCAACAAAAGAACAGATATAACAGCAGAATTCAAATAATAACTACAAATCTTCTGCTTTGTGGTTCAGCATATCAGAGGCTTAAAATACCACAGAAAAATGATAATACTTCACTGCTTGCCTCACTCTTGTCTTATGTAATATATCAATATGCTTCGTTTCAAATTTCAGACGGACACTCCTTATTTTATTCAGAGAAAGCACTACTGCACATTGAACACTGCATTTGACATCCACCAGATCTTAAGAATGACTCCAGCTCAGTTGTTACAGTTAGACGGGTCTAATATATTTCAGTTGTGAGTTCATGCTATGATGGGTTACAGGGACAGGATATTGGAACACAGGATGTTTGGGTTGATTATGGGTTTACCCATTAAAATTAGGCTCTTTAGACGGTCACATGTACTGTTTGTATGTTTGAAAAGTCATTTCCTCTTTATTTTTTGTTCTTGAAGGTTGACCTGCAGAGGACCTTCACATTCCGGAACTCAAAGCAGACCTACAATGGCATCCCGATTATCGCTGCTAACATGGACACCACCGGCACTTTTGAGATGGCACAGGTGCTCAGCAAGGTGAGTGCCTCTTTAAACAAAGCTCACTAACTGAAGAAACACAGCACCTGCGTCTGAAACATACATAACCCAGGAAAAGTCTTGTTTTACTATGTTTTATCTCTGTGATTATCACTGAAACATAATCAGCTGTGTCCTGTTTCCATGCACTGGGTTCAAGAGGCTCTTATATTTCTGTCTGTCTCGGAGCCAGACACTTTGCTGGTCTCTCAGACATCTCTCTGCTCTGTCTTTCAGCACACTCTCTTCACAGCCATCCAGAAGCACTACTCCCTGGAGGAGTGGAAGACTTTTGCTGCCAGTCATCCAGAGTGCCTTGAGGTGAATGGAAAAAAAAAAAAAATGTTTTTCTTGCCTCTCTTAATCAAAAGCAGTTTAATTAAAAGGTTTAGTCTATCAACTGCCTAACAATCACATTGATATAGCTCGTTTTACAATACAGATTATTTCAAAGCAGCTTTACAGTGATAATAGGAAATGAATGCAACAAAGATTGTCTCAAGCTGTAGTCATTGTCTAGTTTAAATAATTTTTTTATTGATTCATTTCCATTGAAAAAAATCATTAGTTGTTAACTCGACACTGTTTTCAACTGAAAACAGGAAACTTTTAATGGTCTCAAAGTGGTGGTTTTTGAAAGCGATAACATTATCATCTCCGTGTAAACGTCAAAAACTTGAATCTGTGAAAACGGCGACAGCATACATGTGTATTAAGTGTTTATTCTATAGGCATGCGCGTTTTGAATCCGAATGTGAGCAGGCGAATAGTCTTTCTTTACTAAGCGACATTGCATTATACAGCGTTTTTAGTCGTTTCCGCAGATCCGTGTGAACAGAAATCAATTTGATAATGTTTCAGTCTGTCGTGAAAAAAAAAACCAACAACTATTATCATGTCGACAAAACACTAAGAACCAAGAACACCATATAAGGCCTGGCATCCCCCAGCTATTATACTCAGATCACCCTAGTAATGCCAAATACTAAAATATCCAAGCAACCACACTGTAAAAAAATATTTTCAAGATTTGTTATCACAACATATTTTCTTTTGTCAAATCAACTTTATAATAATTTATTTAGTTGAGATAACTTATTATTTTGAGTTTCTGATGGTTAAATTAATCTCCTTCATTGTATTAACTCACTTTTTCCAGTTCAATCAACTTCAAATTTTAAGGCAACCCAGGTTACTTACTTTTTTTAAGTTAAACCAACAATATTTTTTACAGTGTAGTAATCACAACATTTTTTCTTTTGTCAAAATCAACTCAAATAATTTATTTAGTTCAGATAACATATAATTTTGAGTTTCTGATGATTAAATCATTCTCCTTCATATATTAACTCACTTTTTCCAGTTCAATCAACTTAAGGTTACTTACTTTCTTAAGTTAAACCAACAATATTTTTTTACAGTGTAGCCACCACAATCAGGCAACTTCTTGCAACAGATGTGTAAAGTCCAGGGGTCAGAAAGTAAAAGTTCTGCAATATGTTTATTCCACCCATGAACTCAGCCAGCTGATTTCACTAATTTGGTCTATCTCCTGGTCCTGGATGAAGAAGCGTGCTAATTGGCAAATCCAGGTCATTAGAATGAAATACTGAGGAGGACTTTTACTTTCTAAACCTGACTTTACACCTGACACAGAAAACATTAGAAACCATAACAAGACATATTCTTTCATACTTCAAAACGGTCAATAATAACCTCAACAAACTAACACAATGGACGCTTATTCTAAAAAAAAAGAGATATGTCGTCAGAATTGTGAGATATCGCAATCATCATTTTTTAAACACATGTAACTTAGCACATTTAGCTTTCTAGACGGAAACTTTCTTATTTCTCCACAAAGTTCCTGCTGTGAATCAATGAAACCTGTAAGGGGTCATCAGATGCCCATTTTCCACAAGTTGGTGTGATTCTTTATGGTCTTCATGTAAAGTTTGAAAAAATTCATCAATGGTTGTGTAAATCAACACCCTTTTTACCCTTTTGTAAATGATAATGAGCAACTGCTCACCCCACCCCTCTCTTCCGTGGGCTATGTAGACACAAAACACTTAAAGTGCTGCCTTGGCAGACAGTATACAAATGGCTGAGGGCGGAAATATGCTAATACGGGACAGTTCGTCAGTAGTCGTGGGCGGAGCATGAGCAATATGACATCATATTGCCCAGAAAATCCAAACGGTTTGATTATTGTTTAGGCTTTTTGAGGATTAAAAAAAAAAGGAGCGAATGGATTCTTTTGATTGTATGGTGGTTGTGTCCACACACTGCAAAGACATTTATATGCAAACGGAATATAAAAGTGAATTTTGCATTCGATGACCCCTTTAAGCATGTCTACCATCTCGTCCTCAGCATATCGCGGCCAGCTCAGGCAGTGGCGTGGCGGATCTGGAAAAACTGTCCAGCATCCTGGAGGCCATTCCTCTCATCCAGTACATCTGCCTGGACGTGGCCAATGGCTACTCAGAACACTTTGTGGAGTTTGTCAAAAAAGTTCGGGAAAAGTTTCCTAAGCACACCATCATGGTGAGATTTTTGCCCAAGCATCAAATAAGTATAGGCTACCTAATTGTGTTTGTTGAACAACAAATGCCATGTAACAAAAGGATCTTGATCACTTAGGCAGGAAATGTGGTGACAGGAGAGATGGTGGAGGAACTCATTCTGTCTGGGGCTGATATCATTAAAGTGGGCATTGGGCCAGGTAATCATCCTTCATATTAAATAGCATTCCTTACAGTATCTGGAGCATGTTAATGATGTTTGAAAACACTGTGATCTTTAGGTTCTGTGTGCACCACACGCATTAAGACCGGTGTGGGTTATCCTCAACTGAGTGCTGTTATTGAGTGTGCTGACTCGGCCCATGGACTGAAAGGACACATAATATCTGTGAGTCTCTTTAAATGAAATGGTTTTCATGGTTAGCATTACACCATCCTTTAATACAAGGCGTAGATTGAGATGGTCCTCACTACAGAACACGAAGTCCAGGGGGGAGGAGTTGGATCCAGATCTAACTCCTCCCACTTTACGTATACCTAAACCTACCCATCTCTGCCCCTCTGATCCCTAACCCCACCCCTAATCCTACCCATCTCCACCCCCTGATCCATAACCCCACCTCTAATCCTACCCATCTCCATCCCTTAGATCTGGATCCAACTCCGCCCCCTGGATCTTGTGTACTGCAAAGAGATGCTACTGGAAAGATTGGCAGTTGGGAACCCATTTACTAGTGACATCACATTACCACAAGAGGGCAGCATCCTCAATTCTATTCCAGTGTTTCCCTTACCTTATCAGTTTTATTTGTCCCAGAAAATCAGAAAGGCTGATTTAACACCAAAACAGACGTGTCGTGTGACGATTATTCTTTCAGACCAACCCGGAAGTTGGCATCACCCTGGTTTCCAGGACAAAAACTAATAATAATAAGAAAAAAACTAATAATAAAAACCAATAGCTAATATTCCATGCAAATGAACACAACTTTTATGAATTTTGAAGCCTAAATAAAATTGGCAGAAGTAAAAAGCTAAACATATAAGCGAACTAGACTATGGTCACATGACTTCAACATCACCATCTCTTTCAGTCTTTAAGGCTGTAAAAGCAGGGGTATTGATATATTTTATGTTATAGAACTAAATTGTGAAAGAATCTTGATATTGTGTTAACCACAGATATTATTTTAGACATTTAACCAAAAACCCATTTAAAAACGCATTGACTTTGATGATGGAACCTTAAATGTTAAAATGCTAACTTGTTTTCGAGTTTTGGCATTGCAAAAATACGGTATCCCTGCAGCATGCTATTATAATTATGTTTATTTTCAACAAAAACACTTTTTATGTAGTTTCTTTTCTTCCTTTAATGAGACACACAAGCTTGTTTTAACAGTTCTAGTTGCAATCATGGAGAAACTACTGGTGAATATATTTATAAATAAAATCCAGTTAAATTGCAATTTCTGTTTTATAGGTTTGACACGGTAACATCAAAATTAATTCTAAGTAGCCCAAAACAACTTTGGATTCAAATAAAATATTTTATCAGCTCATGCATTTTTGGAAACTGAATAACTGCGACTAGACCTTTGCGTTGCTAGTGCCACACTTTACCATTAGAGCTAAAGAAGACCTTAGTCGGGGTAGCGCCATATTGAAGTGATGAAGTGATCTATGACCTTTGTACAGTGTATACCATTGTAAAGCCTGTAAGTCTATCCCTCAAACCTTTCATCTGCATTAAATTCAATATGGCGTCGGTCTAACCAGACTAAGGTCTATAAGAATGCTTTTCAACTGTGCTGTACTTATATGACCATAGAGGCAGCAGTTTGTAAAGCTTTCTTTTTTTGCTCTAGGATGGAGGCTGCAGTTGCCCCGGGGATGTTGCCAAAGCTTTTGGTGAGCAGTGATGAGTGGTTTCATGTGTCAACACCAAACAATAAAAGCACCATTTTACTGTTTTGTACTATTATATCTATTGTTGTCCTACTAAGGCCCATTCACACCATGGATGATAATAGTAGTAATCATTCTAAAGATTGGCATATTTGACACTACAACTATAACGATAACCACACAGAGGAACAATATCGTTGGAATCAATTTCACAATAACTTTTTTCTCCCCAGCTAATTATGATAAAAACATTGATAGCCAATCAGAATCCATCTTGCTTTAGGGACCTCAGGAATTTAAAGCAGGAAATGACATAATGTTATTGTGCGTTGTGTGGGTGCTAATATTATTGTTATAGTTATCATCATAGGTATTGTGGTGTGAACGGGCCTTGAATCTATCTAATAATACATTTTCATTAGGCGCGGGGGCAGATTTTGTCATGCTGGGAGGAATGTTAGCAGGACACGATCAATGTGCTGGTGAAATCATTGAGAAAGACGGCAAGAAGTTCAAGATGTTCTATGGGATGAGCTCGGACACAGCCATGAAGAAGTACGTCGGAGGGGTAGCAGAGTACAGGTGAGGATGTTTTTTTTTACATTATTTAGGGTATATTTAAGCCAATTCATTTTGGGGTTTAAGTGCATTTGTTAAAGGGGTCATGAACTGGCTTTTTAAATTTTATGATTTTGTTGTCTGAGGTCAACTTATGACGTTCGCCTGGTTTTTACATTAACAAAAACATCAAAATGAATAAGTAATAGGCTATTTTCTATAGCCTATTTTTGAACTTAGCTCAAAAACGCTCGGTTTTTATGGGCATCTCGCACTGAAGACTTGGAAGTAAACGCCCACTGCTGTCTGTGGATAACAGTTTTGCATATTATAATGAGTTTCGACTCACCCGTCGATGCACGTGGGGGAAATTGTTTTGAAACGTCCAATGTTGTAAAATGGCAACCGGAATGATTCGCCCATACATGTTTGACCCAGAGTCCGTGTGTTGCGCCATTCCTGTCGAATCCAATATAAGTAGACGGCACAGCACCGTTCTTTACTCTTAATCGGTCTGCAAATCCAGTCTTGTTTACAAAACAATCCTCAGTGAAATGAAGCGAACAAACGGATAATGTTTTACCCTCATCAGCTGGAACGTCATTAAAAATAAAGTTCATCCATGCAGTCCTTTTGGAATCCAGAGGAAGCATATGCTGAGACTGTCTTCTTCCACAACCAGGCACTGCACAATATTTTGTATTGCTCGGTAGCTCGCTCCAGTTTGTCATCACGAGGTAGGCATCTATGTTCTTTAGCTATGCGTGTAATGCACAAATCGGTGGGCGGGGCTAAACCGGCCGTGTTGAACTTCTTCTGCGGGGGTGGTGTTTTATCCGCTTTGACATCATAGTTTCCCACTTTGAAAAACGAGTCGTTTGCTGAGCCTGGTGTCAATAAAAGCTTTTATTGGAGTTCTGAAACTTACAGGATATTCTTATAATAGGATGACCTCTTAGATGTCAAAAGCTCAAGGAAAATTTGATTTCTCAGTTCATCACCCCTTTGAAGGAAGTGTGGCACCAGAGCTACATAAATAACTGATATTGCAGGTCATCTTATGTGTACATCTGTTTATGTGATTTCAAGGGCATCAGAGGGCAGGACAGTCCAGGTGCCCTACAAAGGTGACGTCGAAAACACCATCAGGGACATCATGGGTGGTTTGCGGTCCACATGCACATATGTAGGAGCTGCCAAACTCAAAGAACTGAGCCGCAGGACAACCTTCATCAGAGTCACACAGCAGTCCAGCCAAATGTTCACCTAGTCCCACAGGCTTAACAAACATGCACTCACAAATATAGATTCACTATTAGGTAAGGAATAGTTGCAAATTCTATCATTTAGAATTGTGGGTGAAATGAGCAGAATAATTCTACCATAAAGAGGAGAGGAAAGACATTCATGAACATATTTTCTTGTCTTCCAGTTTTCTTTGCTCAATATACTCAGGAACCTTGATGTATACAATTTCTTTGGAAAACCAATGTTGTATCATGGCTCAATTTTGTTCATTTACAACCTTTCAGTTTTTTAAAGTATGCAATGGGGTTGCATCTGTATGAGAGGGTGATTAAGGAAACATCTAATAAGTCTCTTGGCAGGAAAATACTAGTGATATGATTCATTCAAACCCATCCTCTCCAGTATAGCAACTGAAAGAAATGCATGCTATTGAAGAATTTACACCAGCAGAGAATCTTCTCTGCCACTTTATGCTCGCTCCTGTGTGTTGTGCTCTAAGTTTGAGTTGATTTGTGCAGAGATTGGTGCATTGTGTGCTGTTGTGAACTATTTTTGCTGGCCTGCTTCCTTTGTGATTGTACAATGGGTGTGGTGGGATGTCATATCAGACCAGAGGAATGTGAAACCTCCTGCACCTCATTTCTTCAACATGCCTTGTGCAGTTTAGATGAGGGAGCAAATACAGGATTAAAATGTGTTATGACTGAGTAAAACATTACATATGGATGAATAAACATCTGAATGAAAACTGTGCCCTAAATACCTTTCCATTTTTGGCTGACTGTACATACTTACGTTATCGTCATGCTTCCGTAAAAAAAATATACATATATATATATATATATATAGAAAATTACCCCTCATGGGATCATTTTATGTATTTAGTTTTAATTACTTTTGAAAAATAATAATTAACCAGTTTAAGGTACAGTATGTAATCTTTGGACCTTTAGCGGTTAAAAAACAAAACTGCATGTATTTTTAGGAAGAGCATTGCTGTGGTTGTGCTTCGGCCCTGCGTAATTGTGTGGATGAATATGGTTCTTTGTCCTATTGCTCATAAAACTGACACACTTACTACAGGGCCAGAAATAACCAGTGTAGATGGACTGACTATAGCTGAAGACGTTACTGTAGCTTTACCCATTAATAGACAAGGTACTTCCTTGAAAATAAATTCCAACACACACAGCGCTAAAACCATAATAATATGACCCTTCACAATTAACTCTGTTAGAGAGCTATATATGGCAGGTTACGAGTTCAGTAAAATACCGTACTCACCTATTGAGTTATAAAAACACAATCTCCAAATCACAAACCATGATAGCAGAAGTATTTTCACCATTAATTTTCCCAATAGTGATTTTTAAAACGTTTTTGTAAAGAGTCATAAGCCATTAACCAAATTAACTTGAAATGAGGTGATTCACAACAATCACA
>NW_024121233.1:8604735-8673127 GCF_016745375.1 Pimephales promelas
TCATAATCCAGAGTTTTGAGAAGATTGGAGAAACTTAATTTTTCGCCCGAAAAATGAAAAAAAACGAAAGGGGTAACACTGTCGTTTTTTTTCGGGTCGAAATTTTGAATTTGATATCTCAGCTCTGGAAGGGTCTAGAGCCTCCATTTTTGCACTCAGGTCAAAGTCTCACAGCCCTCTATCATAATCCAGAGTTTTGAGAAGATTGGAGAAACTTAATTTTTCGCCCAAAATGAAAAAAAACGAAAGGGGTAACACTGTCGTTTTTTTTCGGGTCGAAATTTTGAATTTTGATATCTCAGCTCTGGAAGGGTCTAGAGCCTCCATTTTTGCACTCAGGTCAAAGTCTCACAGCCCTCTATCATAATCCAGAGTTTTGAGAAGATTGGAGAAACTTAATTTTTCGCCCAAAATGAAAAAAAACGAAAGGGGTAACACTGTCGTTTTTTTTTCGGGTCGAAATTTTGAATTTCGATATCTCAGCTCTGGAAGGGTCTAGAGCCTCCATTTTTGCACTCAGGTCAAAGTCTCACAGCCCTCTATCATAATCCAGAGTTTTGAGAAGATTGGAGAAACTTAATTTTTCGCCCGAAAAATGAAAAACGAAAGGGGTAACACTGTCGTTTTTTTTTCGGGTCGAAATTTTGAATTTTGATATCTCAGCTCTGGAAGGGTCTAGAGCCTCCATTTTTGCACTCAGGTCAAAGTCTCACAGCCCTCTATCATAATCCAGAGTTTTGAGAAGATTGGAGAAACTTAATTTTTCGCCCAAAAATGAAAAAAAACGAAAGGGGTAACACTGTCGTTTTTTTTTTCGGGTCGAAATTTTGAATTTTGATATCTCAGCTCTGGAAGGGTCTAGAGCCTCCATTTTTGCACTCAGGTCAAAGTCTCACAGCCCTCTATCATAATCCAGAGTTTTGAGAAGATTGGAGAAACTTAATTTTTCGCCCAAAAATGAAAAAAAACGAAAGGGGTAACACTGTCGTTTTTTTTTTCGGGTCGAAATTTTGAATTTTGATATCTCAGCTCTGGAAGGGTCTAGAGCCTCCATTTTTGCACTCAGGTCAAAGTCTCACAGCCCTCTATCATAATCCAGAGTTTTGAGAAGATTGGAGAAACTTAATTTTTCGCCCGAAAATGAAAAAAAACGAAAGGGGTAACACTGTCGTTTTTTTTTTCGGGTCGAAATTTTGAATTTCGATATCTCAGCTCTGGAAGGGTCTAGAGCCTCCATTTTTGCACTCAGGTCAAAGTCTCACAGCCCTCTATCATAATCCAGAGTTTTGAGAAGATTGGAGAAACTTAATTTTTCGCCCGAAAATGAAAAAAAACGAAAGGGGTAACACTGTCGTTTTTTTTTCGGGTCGAAATTTTGAATTTTGATATCTCAGCTCTGGAAGGGTCTAGAGCCTCCATTTTTGCACTCAGGTCAAAGTCTCACAGCCCTCTATCATAATCCAGAGTTTTGAGAAGATTGGAGAAACTTAATTTTTCGCCCGAAAATGAAAAAAAACGAAAGGGGTAACACTGTCGTTTTTTTTTTCGGGTCGAAATTTTGAATTTCGATATCTCAGCTCTGGAAGGGTCTAGAGCCTCCATTTTTGCACTCAGGTCAAAGTCTCACAGCCCTCTATCATAATCCAGAGTTTTGAGAAGATTGGAGAAACTTAATTTTTCGCCCGAAAATGAAAAAAAACGAAAGGGGTAACACTGTCGTTTTTTTTTCGGGTCGAAATTTTGAATTTCGATATCTCAGCTCTGGAAGGGTCTAGAGCCTCCATTTTTGCACTCAGGTCAAAGTCTCACAGCCCTCTATCATAATCCAGAGTTTTGAGAAGATTGGAGAAACTTAATTTTTCGCCCGAAAATGAAAAAAACGAAAGGGGTAACACTGTCGTTTTTTTTTTCGGGTCGAAATTTTGAATTTCGATATCTCAGCTCTGGAAGGGTCTAGAGCCTCCATTTTTGCACTCAGGTCAAAGTCTCACAGCCCTCTATCATAATCCAGAGTTTTGAGAAGATTGGAGAAACTTAATTTTTCGCCCGAAAATGAAAAAAAACGAAAGGGGTAACACTGTCGTTTTTTTTTCGGGTCGAAATTTTGAATTTCGATATCTCAGCTCTGGAAGGGTCTAGAGCCTCCATTTTTGCACTCAGGTCAAAGTCTCACAGCCCTCTATCATAATCCAGAGTTTTGAGAAGATTGGAGAAACTTAATTTTTCGCCCGAAAATGAAAAAAAACGAAAGGGGTAACACTGTCGTTTTTTTTTCGGGTCGAAATTTTGAATTTTGATATCTCAGCTCTGGAAGGGTCTAGAGCCTCCATTTTTGCACTCAGGTCAAAGTCTCACAGCCCTCTATCATAATCCAGAGTTTTGAGAAGATTGGAGAAACTTAATTTTTCGCCCGAAAATGAAAAAAAACGAAAGGGGTAACACTGTCGTTTTTTTTTCGGGTCGAAATTTTGAATTTCGATATCTCAGCTCTGGAAGGGTCTAGAGCCTCCATTTTTGCACTCAGGTCAAAGTCTCACAGCCCTCTATCATAATCCAGAGTTTTGAGAAGATTGGAGAAACTTAATTTTTCGCCCGAAAATGAAAAAAAACGAAAGGGGTAACACTGTCGTTTTTTTTTCGGGTCGAAATTTTGAATTTTGATATCTCAGCTCTGGAAGGGTCTAGAGCCTCCATTTTTGCACTCAGGTCAAAGTCTCACAGCCCTCTATCATAATCCAGAGTTTTGAGAAGATTGGAGAAACTTAATTTTTCGCCCGAAAATGAAAAAAAACGAAAGGGGTAACACTGTCGTTTTTTTTTCGGGTCGAAATTTTGAATTTCGATATCTCAGCTCTGGAAGGGTCTAGAGCCTCCATTTTTGCACTCAGGTCAAAGTCTCACAGCCCTCTATCATAATCCAGAGTTTTGAGAAGATTGGAGAAACTTAATTTTTCGCCCGAAAATGAAAAAAAAACGAAAGGGGTAACACTGTCGTTTTTTTTTCGGGTCGAAATTTTGAATTTTGATATCTCAGCTCTGGAAGGGTCTAGAGCCTCCATTTTTGCACTCAGGTCAAAGTCTCACAGCCCTCTATCATAATCCAGAGTTTTGAGAAGATTGGAGAAACTTAATTTTTCGCCCGAAAATGAAAAAAAACGAAAGGGGTAACACTGTCGTTTTTTTTTCGGGTCGAAATTTTGAATTTTGATATCTCAGCTCTGGAAGGGTCTAGAGCCTCCATTTTTGCACTCAGGTCAAAGTCTCACAGCCCTCTATCATAATCCAGAGTTTTGAGAAGATTGGAGAAACTTAATTTTTCGCCCGAAAATGAAAAAAAACGAAAGGGGTAACACTGTCGTTTTTTTTTTCGGGTCGAAATTTTGAATTTTCATATCTCAGCTCTGGAAGGGTCTAGAGCCTCCATTTTTGCACTCAGGTCAAAGTCTCACAGCCCTCTATCATAATCCAGAGTTTTGAGAAGATTGGAGAAACTTAATTTTTCGCCCGAAAATGAAAAAAAACGAAAGGGGTAACACTGTCGTTTTTTTTTCGGGTCGAAATTTTGAATTTTGATATCTCAGCTCTGGAAGGGTCTAGAGCCTCCATTTTTGCACTCAGGTCAAAGTCTCACAGCCCTCTATCATAATCCAGAGTTTTGAGAAGATTGGAGAAACTTAATTTTTCGCCCGAAAATGAAAAAAAACGAAAGGGGTAACACTGTCGTTTTTTTTTCGGGTCGAAATTTTGAATTTCGATATCTCAGCTCTGGAAGGGTCTAGAGCCTCCATTTTTGCACTCAGGTCAAAGTCTCACAGCCCTCTATCATAATCCAGAGTTTTGAGAAGATTGGAGAAACTTAATTTTTCGCCCGAAAATGAAAAAAAACGAAAGGGGTAACACTGTCGTTTTTTTTTCGGGTCGAAATTTTGAATTTCGATATCTCAGCTCTGGAAGGGTCTAGAGCCTCCATTTTTGCACTCAGGTCAAAGTCTCACAGCCCTCTATCATAATCCAGAGTTTTGAGAAGATTGGAGAAACTTAATTTTTCGCCCGAAAATGAAAAAAAACGAAAGGGGTAACACTGTCGTTTTTTTTTCGGGTCGAAATTTTGAATTTTGATATCTCAGCTCTGGAAGGGTCTAGAGCCTCCATTTTTGCACTCAGGTCAAAGTCTCACAGCCCTCTATCATAATCCAGAGTTTTGAGAAGATTGGAGAAACTTAATTTTTCGCCCGAAAATGAAAAAAAACGAAAGGGGTAACACTGTCGTTTTTTTTTCGGGTCGAAATTTTGAATTTCGATATCTCAGCTCTGGAAGGGTCTAGAGCCTCCATTTTTGCACTCAGGTCAAAGTCTCACAGCCCTCTATCATAATCCAGAGTTTTGAGAAGATTGGAGAAACTTAATTTTTCGCCCGAAAATGAA
The DNA here is from genome assembly GCF_016745375.1 of Pimephales promelas. The sequence continues at coordinate 8,609,161 of NW_024121233.1, forward strand.
AAAAAACGAAAGGGGTAACACTGTCGTTTTTTTTTTCGGGTCGAAATTTTGAATTTTGATATCTCAGCTCTGGAAGGGTCTAGAGCCTCCATTTTTGCACTCAGGTCAAAGTCTCACAGCCCTCTATCATAATCCAGAGTTTTGAGAAGATTGGAGAAACTTAATTTTTCGCCCCGAAATGAAAAAAAAACGAAAGGGGTAACACTGTCGTTTTTTTTTCGGGTCGAAATTTTGAATTTCGATATCTCAGCTCTGGAAGGGTCTAGAGCCTCCATTTTTGCACTCAGGTCAAAGTCTCACAGCCCTCTATCATAATCCAGAGTTTTGAGAAGATTGGAGAAACTTAATTTTTCGCCCGAAAATGAAAAAAAAACGAAAGGGGTAACACTGTCGTTTTTTTTTCGGGTCGAAATTTTGAATTTTGATATCTCAGCTCTGGAAGGGTCTAGAGCCTCCATTTTTGCACTCAGGTCAAAGTCTCACAGCCCTCTATCATAATCCAGAGTTTTGAGAAGATTGGAGAAACTTAATTTTTCGCCCGAAAATGAAAAAAAACGAAAGGGGTAACACTGTCGTTTTTTTTTTCGGGTCGAAATTTTGAATTTTGATATCTCAGCTCTGGAAGGGTCTAGAGCCTCCATTTTTGCACTCAGGTCAAAGTCTCACAGCCCTCTATCATAATCCAGAGTTTTGAGAAGATTGGAGAAACTTAATTTTTCGCCCGAAAATGAAAAAAAACGAAAGGGGTAACACTGTCGTTTTTTTTTCGGGTCGAAATTTTGAATTTTGATATCTCAGCTCTGGAAGGGTCTAGAGCCTCCATTTTTGCACTCAGGTCAAAGTCTCACAGCCCTCTATCATAATCCAGAGTTTTGAGAAGATTGGAGAAACTTAATTTTTCGCCCGAAAATGAAAAAAAACGAAAGGGGTAACACTGTCGTTTTTTTTCGGGTCGAAAATTTGAATTTTGATATCTCAGCTCTGGAAGGTTCTAGAGCCTCCATTTTTGCACTCAGGTCTCGGGCGAAAAATTAAGTTTCTCCAATCTTCCCAAAACTCTGGATTCTGATAGAGGCCCATGAGACTTAGACCTGAGTGCAAAAATGGAGGCTCTAGACCCTTCCAGAGCTGAGATATCGAAACTCAAAATTCGAACCGAAAAAAAAACGACAGTGTTACCCTTTCGTTTTTTTTTTTCGGGCGAAAAATTAAGTTTCTCCAATCTTCCAAAACTCTGGATTCTGATAGAGGGCCATGAGACTTAGACCTGAGTGCAAAAATGGAGGCTCTAGCCCCTTCCAGAGCTGAGATATCGAAACTCAAAAATTCGGCCCGAAAAAAAAAACGACAGTGGTACCCCTTTCGTTTTTTTTTTCGGGCGAAAAATTAAGTTTCTCCAATCTTCCAAAACTCTGGATTCTGATAGAGGGCCATGAGACTTAGACCTGAGTGCAAAAATGGAGGCTCTAGCCCTTCCAGAGCTGAGATATCGAAACTCAAAAATTCGCCACGAAAAAAAAACGACAGTGGTACCCCTTTCGTTTTTTTTTCGGGGGAAAAATTAAGTTTCTCCAATCTTCCCAAAACTCTGGATTCTGATAGAGGGCCATGAGACTTAGACCTGAGTGCAAAAATGGAGGCTCTAGACCCTTCCAGAGCTGAGATATCGAAACTCAAAAATTCGACCCGAAAAAAAAAACGACAGTGGTACCCTTTCGTTTTTTTTTTTTTCGGGCGAAAAATTAAGTTTCTCCAATCTTCCCAAAACTCTGGATTCTGATAGAGGGCCATGAGACTTAGACCTGAGTGCAAAAATGGAGGCTCTAGACCCTTCCAGAGCTGAGATATCGAAACTCAAAAATTCGACCCGAAAAAAAAACGACAGTGGTACCCCTTACGTTTTTTTTTTCGGGCGAAAAATTAAGTTTCTCCAATCTTCTCAAAACTCTGGATTCTGATAGAGGGCCATGAGACTTAGACCTGAGTGCAAAAATGGAGGCTCTAGACCCTTCCAGAGCTGAGATATCGAAACTCAAAAATTCGGCCCGAAAAAAAAACGACAGTGGTACCCCTTCGTTTTTTTTTTCGGGCGAAAAATTAAGTTTCTCCAATCTTCCAAAACTCTGGATTCTGATAGAGGGCCATGAGACTTAGACCTGAGTGCAAAAATGGAGGCTCTAGACCCTTCCAGAGCTGAGATATCGAAACTCAAAAATTCGACCCGAAAAAAAAACGACAGTGGTACCCCTTACGTTTTTTTTTTTGGGCGAAAAATTAAGTTTCTCCAATCTTCCCAAAACTCTGGATTCTGATAGAGGGCCATGAGACTTAGACCTGAGTGCAAAAATGGAGGCTCTAGACCCTTCCAGAGCTGAGATATCGAAACTCAAAAATTCGACCCGAAAAAAAAAAACGACAGTGGTACCCCTTACGTTTTTTTTTTTGGGCGAAAAATTAAGTTTCTCCAATCTTCCCAAAACTCTGGATTCTGATAGAGGGCCATGAGACTTAGACCTGAGTGCAAAAATGGAGGCTCTAGACCCTTCCAGAGCTGAGATATCGAAACTCAAAATTCGCCCGAAAAAAAAAACGACAGTGGTACCCCTTACGTTTTTTTTTTTGGGCGAAAAATTAAGTTTCTCCAATCTTCCCAAAACTCTGGATTCTGATAGAGGGCCATGAGACTTAGACCTGAGTGCAAAAATGGAGGCTCTAGACCCTTCCAGAGCTGAGATATCGAAACTCAAAAATTCGACCCGAAAAAAAAACGACAGTGGTACCCCTTACGTTTTTTTTTTTTGGGCGAAAAATTAAGTTTCTCCAATCTTCTCAAAACTCTGGATTCTGATAGAGGGCCATGAGACTTAGACCTGAGTGCAAAAATGGAGGCTCTAGACCCTTCCAGAGCTGAGATATCGAAACTCAAAAATTCGACCCGAAAAAAAAAAACGACAGTGGTACCCCTTACGTTTTTTTTTTGGGCGAAAAATTAAGTTTCTCCAATCTTCTCAAAACTCTGGATTCTGATAGAGGGCCATGAGACTTAGACCTGAGTGCAAAAATGGAGGCTCTAGACCCTTCCAGAGCTGAGATATCGAAACTCAAAAATTCGACCCGAAAAAAAAAACGACAGTGGTACCCCTTACGTTTTTTTTTTTGGGCGAAAAATTAAGTTTCTCCAATCTTCTCAAAACTCTGGATTCTGATAGAGGGCCATGAGACTTAGACCTGAGTGCAAAAATGGAGGCTCTAGACCCTTCCAGAGCTGAGATATCGAAACTCAAAAATTCGACCCGAAAAAAAAACGACAGTGGTACCCCTTACGTTTTTTTTTTTGGGCGAAAAATTAAGTTTCTCCAATCTTCTCAAAACTCTGGATTCTGATAGAGGGCCATGAGACTTAGACCTGAGTGCAAAAATGGAGGCTCTAGACCCTTCCAGAGCTGAGATATCGAAACTCAAAAATTCGACCCGAAAAAAAAAACGACAGTGGTACCCCTTACGTTTTTTTTTTTTGGGCGAAAAATTAAGTTTCTCCAATCTTCTCAAAACTCTGGATTCTGATAGAGGGCCATGAGACTTAGACCTGAGTGCAAAAATGGAGGCTCTAGACCCTTCCAGAGCTGAGATATCGAAACTCAAAAATTCGACCCGAAAAAAAAAACGACAGTGGTACCCCTTACGTTTTTTTTTTTGGGCGAAAAATTAAGTTTCTCCAATCTTCTCAAAACTCTGGATTCTGATAGAGGGCCATGAGACTTAGACCTGAGTGCAAAAATGGAGGCTCTAGACCCTTCCAGAGCTGAGATATCGAAACTCAAAAATTCGACCCGAAAAAAAAACGACAGTGGTACCCCTTACGTTTTTTTTTTTTTGGGCGAAAAATTAAGTTTCTCCAATCTTCTCAAAACTCTGGATTCTGATAGAGGGCCATGAGACTTAGACCTGAGTGCAAAAATGGAGGCTCTAGACCCTTCCAGAGCTGAGATATCGAAACTCAAAAATTCGACCCGAAAAAAAAACGACAGTGGTACCCCTTACGTTTTTTTTTTTCGGGCGAAAAATTAAGTTTCTCCAATCTTCCCAAAACTCTGGATTCTGATAGAGGGCCATGAGACTTAGACCTGAGTGCAAAAATGGAGGCTCTAGACCCTTCCAGAGCTGAGATATCGAAACTCAAAAATTCGACCCGAAAAAAAAAACGACAGTGGTACCCCTTACGTTTTTTTTTTTGGGCGAAAAATTAAGTTTCTCCAATCTTCTCAAAACTCTGGATTCTGATAGAGGGCCATGAGACTTAGACCTGAGTGCAAAAATGGAGGCTCTAGACCCTTCCAGAGCTGAGATATCGAAACTCAAAAATTCGACCCGAAAAAAAAAACGACAGTGGTACCCCTTACGTTTTTTTTTTGGGCAAAAAATTAAGTTTCTCCAATCTTCCAAAACTCTGGATTCTGATAGAGGGCCATGAGACTTAGACCTGCGTGCAAAAATGGAGGCTCTAGACCCTTCCAGAGCTGAGATATCGAAACTCAAAAATTCGACCCGAAAAAAAAAACGACAGTGGTACCCCTTACGTTTTTTTTTTTTGGGCGAAAAATTAAGTTTCTCCAATCTTCTCAAAACTCTGGATTCTGATAGAGGGCCATGAGACTTAGACCTGAGTGCAAAAATGGAGGCTCTAGACCCTTCCAGAGCTGAGATATCGAAACTCAAAAATTCGACCCGAAAAAAAAAACGACAGTGGTACCCCTTACGTTTTTTTTTTTGGGCGAAAAATTAAGTTTCTCCAATCTTCCCAAAACTCTGGATTCTGATAGAGGGCCATGAGACTTAGACCTGAGTGCAAAAATGGAGGCTCTAGACCCTTCCAGAGCTGAGATATCGAAACTCAAAAATTCGACCGAAAAAAAAAAAACGACAGTGGTACCCCTTACGTTTTTTTTTTTGGGCGAAAAATTAAGTTTCTCCAATCTTCCCAAAACTCTGGATTCTGATAGAGGGCCATGAGACTTAGACCTGAGTGCAAAAATGGAGGCTCTAGACCCTTCCAGAGCTGAGATATCGAAACTCAAAAATTCGGCCCGAAAAAAAAACGACAGTGGTACCCCTTACGTTTTTTTTTTGGGCGAAAAATTAAGTTTCTCCAATCTTCCCAAAACTCTGGATTCTGATAGAGGGCCATGAGACTTAGACCTGAGTGCAAAAATGGAGGCTCTAGCCCCTTCCAGAGCTGAGATATCGAAACTCAAAATTCGACCCGAAAAAAAAAAAAAAAAACGACAGTGCTCATGTTTTTTTTTTCGGGCGAAAAATTAAGTTTCTCCAATCTTCCCAAAACTCTGGATTCTGATAGAGGGCAATGAGACTTAGACCTGAGTGCAAAAATGGAGGCTCTAGCCCATTCCAGAGCTGAGATATCGAAACTCAAAAATTCGACCTGAAAAAAAAAACGACAGTGGTACCCCTTACGTTTTTTTTTTTTTTTCGGGAGAAAATTTAAATTTCTCCAATCTTCTCAAAACTCTGGATTCTGATAGAGGGCCATGAGACTTAGACCTGAGTGCAAAAATGGAGGCTCTAGACCTTCCAGAGCTGAGATATCGAAACTCAAAATTTCGACCCGAAAAAAAAACCGACAGTGGTACCCCTTTGGTTTTTTTTTTTTTTGGAACGATAAAATTAAGTTTCTCCAATCTTCTTGAAACTCTGGATTCTGATAGAGGGCCATGAGACTTAGACCTGAGTGCAAAAATAGAGGCTCTAGACCCTTCCAGAGCTGAGATATTGAGATATTTATAATGGCATAAATGCTAAGTGGGATGTCAATATCTCAGCTCTGGAAGGGTCTAGAGCGTCCATTTTTGCACTCAGGTCTAAGTCTCATGGCCCGCTATCAGAATAGCGTCCGCCAACCCACGTCCATTTGCCTACGGCCCAAGAACGGAATGGACCTTTTTTCAACCTTGGACTAGCTAGAGTTACTGGAAATCGAAATACAGTGACTTGCTGGCAACCGTCCTGCCAGTACTGTAAAAATACAAGAAAACACAGGATGCACACAGGAAATGACTCTAACATGAATGCATTGATTGATTCCTAGGTTTATTTTGTTATGAATAAACAAATGTGCCATATAAAGGAAAAATTGTAATGTTATAATGTTCAAGTGTTTGTTCTAGAAAAAGAAAGATGCACACAGAAAATGACTCTAATATGACCAGATTGATTGATTCGAATATATTTAGTTTGTTACAAACAGAGTGTAATCTGTAAAACAAAAACCTCAAAATTATAGTTGAAATGGTATACTGCTGGATTTTTTTTGACCTTGAGAAAAAGCTTAAAGTATAGACACACAAATTTTATGTTTATTAATTTATTTCATGTTGGTACATTTTTGGGAAGTACACCTGTTTTGACCTGATGTCCATTGGAATGGACAAAAAAAATCACATTGAAAGCAATTATTTCAAAAAGATTTTTTCATTTGTTTTCATTTATAGAAACCTCATGAGCTGGGAAAATGTACTTTTATATTTTTCATAAACTTGAAACATAATTCAGGTCTGAGAGGGTTAATTAACCAAAGTGTGGAATGTTAGACACTTCAAGCAGCTTTAATTACCTAGTGGAGGGGGAGGGGCTATTAGACTAAGATGTTGAATGACAAAATTAGCTTATAAAATTCATATACTACACTGAGTAGTGTAAGTGCACAGAGTGTAGTGTGTCTTTTGGGACACAACTTGACTATCACATTATTTGCAGTGCTTCATGTAAGTGATTGGGGAAGATTTCTCAGAAGAATCATGGGTAATTCCACTGATGAACACAATTTGAAGTAAAGCATACTAATGGCAAAATCTCTTCACCAAAAGCATATATCACTGATTAACAACTCTGAAGCTCACAATAGCTGTCTTGAGCGATTAATAAATTAAAATTATGGAGGAAATGAATGTGATTAGGAGCCTACTTCTGAACTCCAGAACAAATACCATTGGCTCATGAGATTTCAATGTCAGCGTCCACATCCTAGTAGAGCTCGTATTACAACTTGTAAACTGGGAATTTTTTTTTTGGAGAGCTCCTACTTCACCTGACCGCTGAAGATTCATTTAGGAGCTGATAGTGTTGATAGAAATGCATAATTCCCAGCCCGAGCTCAGAGAAGAACATCACGTGTCGTCAACTCGAAATTAGGGTAAGCCCAGCTCCAAACCCGATGTCTCACACTGGTTTCTGCTGACATACAGGTATTCAGCTTTGCCACTTTAATATCGGACCACTGATTTCAGTGATCGACCAATCAGAATCGAGCCTTCTAAAAAGACGTGAAATGGTTTGATAAACATTCCTTACAGGGTTCTGTACCTGGGGGAGTCTTCCTCACACAGATGATATTTCTTGTTTCTTTCATTAAATGTGTATATTTAGACTTTCAACTTACCTTCTTTTAAGACAAGGCTACTGTATTGTGGTTGAAACTATGGTAACACAAAGACAGACCAGCAGACAGAGCTGAATCAGTTTGGGCTCATTCTGCCAGCCATTGCTTTTTCCCACACAGTCAAGTCAAGTGTGGGTTTGTCGTGTCTGATAAGATCTCAATGTCTTCCATCTTCACTTTTTCAAAGGAATGATCCAGCGAATACACATGACCACCACCTCCGCCAACACCCACACTCCATTGACTAGGTGTGCTGGAGTCAAAGAAGCCTGTGGAAAATTGTGAGTGTGTGTTCATGTCTGTCGGCGAAATAAGCCCACTCTGACAAAAGCACCCTGTTTATACAAATCACAAACACCAAAAAGGGTGCAGTTTGCAATTGGCACTGTAATTTTTATTAGTACGTGTATACTGCAACAATAAACTTGTACTGGTATACAGATAATTTTTTTAAACAAATTTGTTCACAACCTGAATCAAATATTGTTTTGTTGTTCAGAATAATGAAATAAGTTCTAACTAGAAAACCGGCAAGCACCATCAAAGAAAGGGACCAAAAAAATCCAAGAAACAACGTGAGTGTATCCTACAAATAGACACACCACAATTAGAAAATAGAATTTCAATTCAATTTTTTTTTTTTATATTAGTTTCCTTTCTTAAAAAAGCTAGTGCAAGTACAATATTTTACACAACTTACAGAGTATGCACGCATATGGAAATAAAATGAACCAAAAAAGCAAAAACAAATTGCCTTTCACAATTATTTCCTACCTAGGGCTTTATATATATATATTTTTACATATATTTTCCTTTATAAGTAAGGTGCAAAACACAACTTCCTTTCCCAACAACCATCGCTTGCTACTGGCCAGAATCCTCAAATTCAATTCCAAGAAAATAAAACCCCAGGATTGGATGTGACATTCAATTTTGCAACTTTAACAGTCTCGCTTTAACATTTCTGCATGGTGTCTACCATACTATAGGTCCAGTAAACCCACAGCGCTGAAACTATGGAGAAAAAAAACAACCTACTGTACCTCCACTGAGTCGATGTTTTTTGAACAGTAGGTAGAGGTCCAATCCGGAGGTTTTATGATCGTGGATCTTTCTGCCCAATGGCAAGTGTAAAAAGAAACTAGAAAAAGCCTCCATTTCCCTTCGAATGGAAGACTTCAAATCTCTTTATGACACGACCCGCAACACCTTTAGTCCAGCAAACATGGGGTATTACTGCTATATCTGAACCCACTCCTTCCTGAGGAATGACCAATGGCTTCCTTTTTCACAAAACACATCTTAACATTTCAATCTCAAAAAGAGAAAACAAACAGGGGGGAAAAAAAATTAAAGGTGGCTGGACATTAAATGATAACCGAACATTGTTCGGGTGTATAGTGTTATTTCACCTCCTGCTAATAATTGATCTGGCCTCAGCTTTCAAATCGTGGGGCGATTAATCGTGAGAAGCTACCTTCACCATTCATTCAGAATCTACACAAAACATTCTTGGAATTGGAAATGACTGACATGTTAAAATCAGGCCTAAAAAGAGTACAATTTTACAGACACATCTTATTAAGCATTCATTGGCAAGAAATCCAGAATTACAAAATGAACTTTTTTCTTGAAGATATGTATAGTTGTACAAATTCTGAAGGATAAATACACGTTACGAGGCTGTTGATTGCTATGCGTGAGGGTGACATTGTGTGTGTGTGTGTGTGTGAAAACAGGATCTGTACACGAGTCGGTTCCGGCCTGTGATGGTCAAAACGTCCCTGGCGTTTAGTTCTCAGTGGTTAACCACGGTTGAGTGTCCAGTTCAACCCAACAGTGACAAATACTCCTGAAGATTCAACATGAGTCTCATTCCTGCGCTCTGGTCAGATGAAGGGTAACAGAACACAGGATGTACCTCTCTCTGAGGAAGCGTTTGTCAGTTCAACAACGCGAGAGACGAGGGCCGGGCATGACTCCTTTTTTAAGGAGTGCGCACTGCATTAGCACTGATATAGCTGAATGATCATAATATCACTTATAGCATTAACAATAAGACTAGTAACAATACCCATAATCAAGCAGCCCATACATAAGAGTGAAACAAAACCTTAACGTGGGCTTGTAGAAGATTCTCAGCCTGAGGTTATTAATCCAGCTGTTTGGACAATTGACATGATGTCAAACAACAGTCAAGTTGAACAGAGAAATCCTGACTGATTTTACAACTCATTTCAAAGAAAAGCAAACTCAAAATAAAGTTGTTTTTCAATGAGAGCCACAATAAAAGAAACAACTTTTGATTTATTTTTCAAACTGCTGAAACTCGCAAATCCAACATTCATCTTTTTTTGTCATTTGTGCCAGAGTAATGAAAGCAAAAACAAGGAAAAGTCAGCGGTGCTCCTCTTATGAGAGACAGAGAAGGAGAGAGAGACACTCTTGAAAACATTCATTAAAAATCTTTCTCTTGTCTCCAACCATGATAAAAGAGTGCTACAGAGGAGACCGAAGCAAAAAAAAGTCCAAAGTACATGAAGTATAGAACATAAAAATAAAACGATGGTGTTCGAGCACACATCAGTACAACGAAAAGTAAAGTCATCTCAGGTTCATAGAGGACCATTCAAATGTTATTTCAACTCTTTGTCCTCGTCGTCTCAACCCGTTGGACCCAGGAACGGGCCGAGACGGAGGGAATTCGTATCGGAGGGGAGAAACTGCGATGACACCATAGTCTCACTCTATCTTCCTCAGGATTAGAAAGTGCTGAAACAGTATTATCAAGTCTATCTATTCTATAAATGACAAAAATGTGCATTTTGTTTTCGTTTGTTTCTATAAAAGTGGTCCCCACTTTGATGAGGTCGATGAATCATTTCTCAGTCTTTTTTTTTTTCAGTATCTTGCGTGTGTTAGGATCTGGGCTTGTGACGTCAAAAGGACAACAGGCAGACGGACAGACAGCTTGTGATGCGGACAAACACGGAGACGGACAGAGTGTTTTAGGAAGGCCTCATATGGTGTAGAGACATTGTGGGAAACCAAAGCACAGGGCCAATGAAATGACTGATTCTGGTTACAGCAGTTTACCACACACAAGAATATACATATATATATATATATATATATATATATATATATATATATATATATCTTAACATGTACAAAAATCTTTCCAAGGTCACACAACCTCCTCGACACACACACATTCACATCTCTTCCCCATCCCTGAGTAAGCCCAAGGAAAGATTTTGACCTTTATCAGAAAAGCAAACGATTTTATCATAATGTCAGACACAGCAAACTCCCCCCTCTGCCAAAGTAAATGAAATGTGCAACATTTCAACAAAGTGAAACACAATATTTGCCATGTTTACTCACAAAAATCGAAATAAAATAATAAAACCCACCGCCTAAAAATAATACAATTTGTGGGAGAAGGTGTATGGGTTACACTTTATTTTACAGTACGTGTACTTACAGTGTAGTTACCCAAAACAATTAAAGTAATATAAAGCAACTACATGGGTCAACATTAGGTTTAGAATAAGTACCTAGTTATAACCCAGTAATTGCTAATATAATAAGTACACAGTATGTACATGCGTAACAGGACTGTCAAATAAAGTGCTACTGGAGTATGAATGGAAACCACAGAAACGTTGCTACATGCAGATGGCACAAACTGTTACGCGTGAACATGTCAAACTTAAACAGAATAAGAGTTTAGAACATCATCAGTGGGGTTTGAGTTTCATGAGACATTGATGCTAAAACAAATAGGTGTCAAAACAGCATCCACCACTTTTAATGTGCTCTTATGCCTCTTGTCTCTCAGCACTGGAGGTCATAAGAGACTATCATTATCAGCACAATAAACCACCAGCTGTACCGTGTGCATCTTTTATTCTCTTTGTTTGTGATGACCATTAAATGTGATGGCACAGAACATCTGTGATGTTTCATTCATTCAGGACATCGCACGTCATATTCAATTCATTTGCAGTTGGACTTATTCCTCAATATTAAATAAACAACCAACATGGATGTTCAAATTCATGTAGAAAAGTCTTAAAGTTAGAAGTCCAAATCCAAACAAATGACATACCTGGAACTGAACACACACACTTGCTAACACTTGCTAAAGTTAACATGAATCACAATCGAACCTATTTTACTTCCTCAATGCTCATTCCAGGTCTTATTGTGAGCAATTCATCGGTGCATGGTACTTCAGAGAATTACCATTCAATGTCACTTAATGAATAATTAGCTATTTAGGTATTATTTTAGCAAACTCGTACTAAGTCTGACTGCATTCTAGTATAAAAAGGCAACTTTTCTCATTTAACTGTGGAATACATCAGATTATGGAAGCAAAATGGGTCGAAATGTTAATTCACATTGACTTCAAGAAGCATCGTAAGTGACATTACAAGTAAATTACAGTCATAATTGACCCCCTCCCCCCAAAATATTTCAACAAGCTAGGCAATATGAAACTCCATCACAAATACTGTCAAGGTTCTATGGCTATGAATGAAGAAGAGGAAAGAAAAGAGCGTTCTTCAACTACAGCGGGTGTGCCGGGTGAGAAAGAGGCCGCACGTACATGCCAGGCAACAGAAGGTAGCTAACGGTTGCGGTTGGGTAAACATACTCTGAGAGAGGTGTACTGGTTCTGTATGGGCACCTGAAGAGCATCTGGAGGTCACTATCGATTACGGGTTAAGACGGCTAGGAGGGGACAGACTCTGTCACTGCATATAAATTTACATTTCTCCCTGAAGTTACTGAGGGCTGGCTGTGCAAACGGCAAATAAACCTAAAGAGGATAAAAAACAGATTGCTGAGGTCGAACAGAAGATCTGGCATTGATGTCCGTTTCTCTGTTTTTTTTTTTGGTTCAGCACTAGAGACTAGGGGTTATTGCTACGTGCTGTTGTTCGGAATGCTTCTCGTATATACGTGGAACCGCACTGTGCAACCAGAAGGAGGCAGACTGTAAAATGATCGAAGCAGTAAGCGACATCGAAACACTGATCATTACATGAAGGGAAGGACAACAGTGATGAAGATAAGAAAAACCAAACAAATGCAAGACCGATTCGCCATTGACAGTCATGTTCTTGGGGTGGTTCAATAGACAAACAATATCTTATTTCTAGCTTTTGGCCCAAAATAAACACAATGAAAATATCAAGTTTGATTGGTTGAAGCAGATACATCCACACGCAATCTAAGTCAAACTAAAACACGCACAATACAAGGGGACAGAGACGCCATGTCAAATGGAAAAAAAGAAAAAAATGCACGATTGTGGTGTTGATCTGAGAAACCCTGTTTTATTATAAAAAAATAAAGCATTTTCAAATTGTATATGGGGTGCACTTCACCCACCCTCCACCACTCATTAAATCCATCCGTCCATCAATGCATCTTTTATTTTCAACTACAACCTGCCTTCCTGCCAGATCTTCACCAACCCAAGCTGGCCGCTCGAATGACTCGACAGGTTTGCAGGCTACAAGCTATGACATCATCCACCCCTACGGAGCGAACACCTTTGACAAAGCACCGTGCACAATCCTGCTTTCATGTGTTTGTGTGTAATTCGAACCCCCCTAAAAGAGGCGTCCTTGATTTCCTAATGAATAACCTGCAAACCAAGCAAATATGTCAAGAAACTGCTACATTTTTTAGTAAAAATTGGGTTTTCGGCCCTGTCCTGTGCTGGCAGAAAACAAAATAAATCATGTTACTATCTCTCCAGATGTGCAAATTGCAATATTCTTTTAAGTAGAACTTAAATATCTATCTATAATATGTGTGGTTTGTACGCACACACACACACACACACACACACACACTCACGCACATTCACACAAATATTATACAGATCACTGAAATTACTACATGACTGTTTTTTTTTTTTACATACGTTCGATGAGTCTTGGGGGACGGGACTAAAAACGTGCTCATGTAGTCTTACGCTCTCATACAGTAAGATAGATATAGCATTTGCAGCTCTATACATGTTAATGTACAAAAAAAATACATGACATATTTCAACATGATTGAAAATGACCGTAGCCGTGTACATGTGTATAAGCCTTGCATGTGCACGACCACATACATTGCTAACAAACAGGTATATGACACCCTTCGATCATCCAAAGATTTCTGTAGCCAGAGTTTCTCACTTTCACGTCAACTCTCACATCTCTTGTAAATATATAAACAGTCTCTATTTATTTCCATCTGCATTCACACTTTCATCGACTCTTTTTGCTTTAAATGACTTAAATGGCAGTTGTTTAAATGTGCCCGTCTTTACTCGAGCCGTCAACTTGCTTCAGATGGCTAAGCCAATCAGACGCAATGAAAAAAGTGCTTCCTTTAAAGCAGTCCTCTTGGGGACAAAATCTCATTGTTTGCTCTTTCATCAACTGTTACATTCATCCTTTCACGGCGACCCTTGTGAGCAAATCACCTTCTCACAGAGTGCCACACAACATCCAATTCATGATACAGCATACAGTACGGTGTTCATGTTAAAAGATCAACAGGAAATAGTAGTAGCAGTAATAATAATAATAGTAATAATTAATATAATAATCATTTGACTCAGTTGACTATCAGCCAGTGAGCATGACAGGTGTTAACTAAGTGCTTCAGGACAACACTAATCTCATCCTCAGACAACTTTCGCTCTCTTTCTTTCAAAATAATCTACTTTCTTTGAACAAAAAACAGGTGAGACGGCACTAAAAACAAGGGACTACTCACCACTGTGTTTGTATGCATCAAGAAAGAACCCATCCTGTGTCTAAGTAAAAAATTACCCCTGATTGCAAGGTTTACACATTCATCACAAAAAAAAAAACAAGAAAAATCTACCCATCAAGGTATGATGGGAGGGTTTGAAAAGTGAGACAGAAAACATGCAAAACTACAAAAATAGTTAAATAAAAGGTTAGACAGTTGGATATATAAAAATAGACTCGTCCATCTTCCCTGTTTAAAATTATAGTTTCGTCTTTCAATGGGGCAACTGTCCCCGCTCAATGACATCATCTCTCTTGGCCGGTACCATAGTATTTGGAAACCTCTTCTTGCGTTTCAATAATGTTAATATAATCTATGCTAGTCTAACTGCGCTGACGATGCTGTACTATATTGTTAGGATAGATTTGGATAGTCTCTTTTAGTCACAGTTAAACAAGATGGCTGACATCATGTAAACTCCCGCAACCAGTGAAGGAGTGATTTCCGTTCTGCCATCATTAGCTATTTTTATTCACACCAGTTGTTCATCTTCCCTTACTAACATTTTCAGGTTCACGTTTAAATTGCCACTAGGTGTAGTTGAACCAAGTTTGTCTTAGGACATCATAGGTGAGAGACTAGAGAGACTGTGACTGATTGTATATACCGAAGCCATCAGGATATCGTGCAGTGCTCATTACTTTCTCACCTTGTCCTACTTTAGCCCTGATTTTGACCAATCAAATGAATTGCACCAATTGTTTGTGTAATATTGAATGCATCTATTACAATGGTAAAAGTGATCATGTACACACTGAGTCAATTTAGCCTTTAAGTATAGTAATCTGGATAGAAAATCAAATCAGAACTAAAAAAAAACATTCTGAGGGCAAATTTTGCTTTTCAAATCTGACAGTCCAATACGTGTTCACTTGCCAATATTTGATCTGCCTTCGATACTGATTTTAACCTCCTGAGGGATGAAGGAAGGCTTGGGGAACGTTAAAGGGGGCTCTCCTTCAGGATTTTCTACTTTGCAGCCCTCAGGGGCCGACCACCTCCTTTTACGGCCTGTAGGTTTACCCCGGACTCGGATTCGGTGAGCGGTGGTGCTTTGCAGATGTCTCTTTCGCTAAACCTCAGTTCTCCATTCTCTCTATTGCCTTGACCTCTCTGATCTACACATTGCCCAAGTCCATTTTCCTGTTCTGTGTGCCGAACACCTCCACGTGTGCCGCTTGAGAGTGCTTTGGGTGATTTAAGGGGTGGACCAAGGGTAGGCGCATCCAAGACTTCCCCCTGGCTCTTCTTAATGGAGCCGTTCCTCAGGTTTTTCAGGGTGAGGGAGATGCAGACGTCGCCCACTGAAAGCTTGGTGCATGGCAACTCGAGCAGCTGGCTAGTCCGTTCTGGACAACAGGATGACCAGCCCTGGCCAAACACAAAGAAAGGATACTCTACTAGAACCTCCACACTGACCTACAAGAAAAAAAAAGGAGGCAAAAAGAGGAAATGAAATTCACACAGTAGAAGTCAAGCACAAATGCCTGATGATATGAATGAATGCCTTTGCTAAATAGCATCTGTTAATCAGCGCCTCTCAAACTGACAGACTTCAGAACTGCTTTTGAGTGGGTGGCCCCATCTCAACTCCCAGACAAACGAAGCAGATTTTTCATACAGCCTACTCACAGCACAACAGAAGGAAGCAGAAATAAGGAATGACTCAATTCTGTCAGTGAATCCCACACAAACTAAACAAAGATGCCATGGGGACAGCCAGGGGAGGGATTATGGAACAGGGAGATGATTTCAGCTGCCAATTTACCCCACATCTAGTTACACTGATTGAGTGCAGGTGGAGTTCATATAGGAGGACATTCACGCACTCAAAGCACATAAAAAATAAACTTAATGACTTAAATGATGATATGATTATTCAAACAGATGATAAAAATGCATGAAAGTATGTAATAAAAGAGAAGATCCCTGGGCATTTGTAAATGCCGTAAATATTTTTCCCAAGTGAGCACTGTTAAATATGAAATTAAATTAGCCATTTTTAGATGCCATCTGCATATTCTAAAAATGTCTTTAAGGGGCAAAATATATTGCCGAATATTTCCACTGAAATTCCACCTCCTAAGACAGCAGGATTCAAATGACTGGGGTTCAAATGTGAATGATAACATAAAAAATGCACTTTATATACCTAATAATAAACATTCCATAAAAAATAAACATAAACATACAGTATAAGTGGCTTCATGCTGCAAAAATAAACATACAGTATAAACATACCTATGAGCATTTGAAAAATCATTGCAATAGTACTTTAGCAAAAAACAACCTGTGCTATCTGTTCATAAGAGTGGGCAACAAAAGCAAAAATATATATTCTAGAAAACGTTTATTTTGATTACATTATATTACATAAGGGTTTAGCCAATAGTCAATTTCATTACATCATTTTTTTTACTACCATGTGCCGTACAATGATCCTATAAAACTGTATATCATTTGACAAATTTCTACTGTAATTTCTACTGAAATATCGCCCACCCTTATCCTTGTATATATGGGAAATTGATGCTCATCAAACATTTCTACAGCAACTGTAAAGCAAAAATATATTACCCCACCTGTGAGCGATGTTCTCCTACAGCAAACTGTATAATAGCGAAGTTAGGCGTATGACTGCTGTCGATACGTTCTACAGTGCTGGAGTCAATCTTCAGCTCATTGCTGATCTCAGCACTCTGAATGAAATCCTCCGTCTTGAGGTCCTCTACCCGCTTTAGTTCCCCATCTGCCAACTGGATGATGGAGCCCTTTGTGAAGTAAGGGGGCAGGGAAGGGGCTGAGGGTGGTGGTGGAGTCGTCAGCAGGCTGGCAGGGGCTGGAACCACAGGCAGATGCAGCTGGGCTTGAACCACGGCTGGGGCAGGGTGGGAATATAGAGCCGGAGTTTCAAAATTCTCCACTTTGGGGGCCGTTGAGGTGACGAAAGCATGGGGCAGTGCCGCAGACAAGTGCGTCGTGGTCGATGTAGCAGTAGCTTCGGTTCCACTTACTGGGATGATGACCGGCTGAGTTCCAGGGATGACCAGGTGCTGGGGTAGGCTGGTGTGGTAGCTGAGAGGTTGCTGGTGCCCTGTGCCGGCAATGTAACCAATGATGGGCTGCTGGGTGGAGTAGAAATTGGTGGAGGGGAGGCCCAGGGAGAGTGACTCTGTGGTGTTATGCGTGGTCTGCATAACTGCATGGGGAGACAGTGTGGTAACTGCTCCCTTCAGGTTGTCCATAGGTGGAGGGGGAGGAGGAAATGGAAGGGAGGCAGAGGAGGAAGAACTGCGGGACACGGGTCTGCCCGCACAAATCCCTCCTTTTTCAGTGTGGGATGTTGGGGGAGGCAGCTTGTCCAGTGAACATCCGGGATCAGCAACACTGGAGCTATGACTGTTTGGAACCAGCACTAACGAGGTCCGCATGGCTGTACTGTCCTGTGCATATTCGGCAGGTAGCACCACATGCCGAGCCTCATAGTGACGTGGGCTCTGCTGCTGGTGAATGTGGTGCTGATGGGAGGAGGAACCCCCTTTGGCAGTGCTGCCCTGCTTCCCTGCACTGGACTCGGGAGATGGACCAAAGCGTCTGTCCTTTTCCAGCTCTCCGTTCAGCACCACCCTGGGCCTTGTCTCCTCTCTCTTGGGTAAAAGTCCATCTGTGTACTGAACTAAGACCTGCGAAGGGCCACTGAGGGGGAGCGTGTGGTGAGGGTGTAAGTGTAGAGGCAACTGAGCATGGGGTGAGGGAGCAGTCCGAGGGGATACGCTTAGAGGCGAACCAGCAATGTGGACGTATTGGGTGGAGTGGGCTGAAGAGGTGTTGTCAGTTGTGACCAGGCCTGAACGACCCAAATGATGGTGATGGTCAATTTTGGATACTGGAGAAATGGAGGTGCTGGCATAAACCTCACGTTGTGTGGTAGTGGTGGCAGCCGAATGGGGAACTAGTGGAGAGATGTAGCCAGCATATGGTGCAGTATACGGAGAGCTGATGAAATGTAGATTGTGAGGCAGGGGCGTGTATTGGATGGTGCCAGTAGGCTGAGAGAGGGGTGACGTGTACACTGCAGGTATTGTGGTCACTGTAGATAGAGCTCTGGTTGAGTGCGTGGATGAGGAAGGTGCACTTTCAGCCATGGCTGACAATGGTTTGTATTGAGGCCCCTCAGGTTCTGCGGAGGTACTGATGTGCTGCCGCCCTCTGTCATGCCCGCTTGCCAGACTGGCAAGCCAGGCCAGGTTCCCTCCACGCTGGCTGTCACTTGCAGGCGCCATCACCATAGGCCTAACCTCTGAGGGCAGAGTGCTTGCTGGGATTTCACGCTTCTTTGGGGGCAGGCATTCATTGCTCCGCTCCTGGTTTGACTTCATGGTGTCTGAGAATCTTGTACCACGCTTCCCCCAGTCTTTTCTGGCTCTTTTCCGCTCCCTCTTGGACTCAGTTTGTCTTGCTAACAGAGTGTGCCCTCTCAGTGATTGGCTCGGAGCGAGGATGGGGATGGGATAGAGAGGAGAGTGGTGGTGAGAGGGGAAATGTCCTGTTCCTAAGGTTGGATGGACACAGATTTCAGTCTTAAGCAATGGAAGTCACACCTGCTGTGGGAGAGCGGTCCATGCAATTCATGTGGAATCATTTCCCTCTGAGAGCGATTCTCCAGGACTGCAGGAAGAACCTGAAAAATAACCAAGGCATCATTAAGGTTATTTCTATTTTAAGACAGGCCTTTTTAAAGGGTCATGAAACCCCAAACCAAATTTTCTGAGATTTTAACAGAAGTGTGTGTGTTGAACACCATTGAAGACAATGTTGGCATCTGTTAGATTTAATAGTTAGATTAAAATGGTTAAATTTGATTAGACCAGAAGAAGACCAGTCATTTTCAGTTTAAGTATGGCACGTTTGGCGTGCATGGTCATGTCTTGACTTTTTCCGGCAGTGCGGGGAACATGTGAAGATGGATGCTGAGCAGATGGACACTGGTCTGGTGGCCAGAAAAAAATCTACCTCTTTTATTATATGGCGATATTTTGCCTATAAGATAACTGACACTGAGCAGAGAGAGCAGGGCTGCCAAATCTCACTCAATCAGCGTGAATCATGCAATTGACACTTTTCGCACTCTCATGCCACACATCCATTTTCTAACAAATCATCAGCTCTCAAATTCTGTCACTTTTATTACGAAATTCAAACCATAGCTTTTTGGCGCTTTTTAAATGTGATGTGACAGATCGTGGTCGTGAACCAACATCTCTTACTCTTTAATAGTAAATAAACACGAATGAACAATACAGTAGGTGTGTTGAAAGATACAGTACAACTTACCGAAATGTTTATTTATCACAAATTGACTGAATTGTGAAAAGTGGGTATTTATATAGCCTAATTGAGATAGACGTAACTGACAAATGACTTGCTTTCAGTATTAAAGGACTGGATTAACCAACAGCCCACATGGCTTAGGTGACATCAAACAAAAGAAAACATTTCAGAGACGAAGCAAGTCAAGATTACAAACACACAAATGTTTTTTTCCTTGGAATAACATGCACAAATGAATTAATGAATGCATACATGGAAAGTTTCTAATTAGATGGATTTGATGTTAACTACTGTAGAAGAGCTTTCCATCAAAGTAGGAAGCAAGTCCCCTTTTCTTCTCCTTCCCACTCCAGAGAGTATGGGGATACACGTGACGAAACAGTGATGTTGAGCAGTGTTATGGCTTGTTTGACATTTCTCCCTGAGCTCTGCTGATTGGACCCATTCAGCTGCGTCTGTTGTCCAGAACTGGTGGGAGGGTGGTTTTGCATGATAAACAGGCCCTGACGATTTAACAAGTGTCGCAGAGCTATAAAAGAGCAGGCGGATTCTGCTGTGAGGGAAACCTACCCTTTAAGCCAGTCTGTATGGCAACACTTACACAAAAGTAACTAAATGTCTCATAGTATTATTGATGTTTTGGTTATGTACATTGTTAGCATCATGGTTTACTAGACATGGCACCAAGCTAATACTGTACTATGGTAGCAGCAGTATAGTATTCTTGGGTGTATCTTGCAGTAACAGGTATCAGATGGTAGTACCATATGCATGTACCAAGGTAATACTATATGATGCACTGTACCGCAGTGTTGCACAATACTATGCTTGTTTGGACATGGTATCTATGAAGTATGTAGCATGAAGAACCAGATAAATGCCATAGTTTCTGAATATGGTAATCGTTTAGAACCATGATGTAATTTAAATTACCATGGTATTACCATCCGATACCATCACTATATCACTAAAGTGTGCCTGTGTCACATTTATGTTTAGGTTCATAAAGTTCATGCCATCACTTAAAGCAGACACAACAGCCCTCAGCTGATTACAAACAGCAGGAGCATGTCCTCTCTCTGCTCAAAGTAGTGTAGAAAGGTTACACAACAGCTGAACAACATTGATTGACACTATTGACATTGAGCAGGGTGTTTATTCTCAGCACTCTCTCAATCAGTGTGTTCTACCTCTTTTTTTCTACATTTCACCCACATCAGTTCCACTCTCATTCCTTCCCTTTGGCTCATATACTGTATCTTTTCATCTCTCTTTGCACCACCCCCAACCTCTCTTGTAAGTCTTTTTTCCTTTACCATAATTTGTATCAGGCAAGGGCAATCAAGCATGTTAATAACCCAATTATCATAATCATTTTAATTAATGATTTAAGTAATCATGCATGGTAGATGACAATATTATCCAGATGGTATTATAACTTACTCCAAAGGCAATTCTAGGTTTAAACTGGTCTCTGCCAGGTCCTTGAACGCTTGCGGTGAACTAAAATCTTTATGATGAGATTATATTTGAAAACTGATTAAAATGGTAATCAGTGATTCATTGTTCCCAGTTAGATGTACGATACATCTCGGTTTAGTCTCTGCAAGAGGATATGATATGATGCATGCTTGCCATGAATTAAAGCACAACCAAAGACACTCTTCCAAATCTGAATTTGCGTACTTATCAGCCACATTTTAAGCAAAAATTAAAATCAATAAGGTATGAAAACTGGGGGGAAAAGAGAACTATGATTTGGACGGCTCTTTTCGTGTATAACTGCAATAGGTACCAATTCTTGTTTGTTTATTTATGGTTTAAACATCTCAGTACATTTTTGTGGTTGTTGTTAGCATGTCATAGGTCAAAGAACATGCGGGTAAAAGGACCAGGACAATGCAACCATGGCACGTGTGAAATGTACACTTCCAAGAATGTACTGATGACTAAGTAAGTACCAAGCATGACTGGTACTATGGAAGTCAATGGGGTCAGGTTACCGACATTCTTCAAAATGTCTTATTTTGTGCTCAGCAGAACAAAGAAACTCACACAGGTTTGGAACAAGTTGAGTGTGAGTAAATGATGATGACTTTTCAAAAATGAATTTTCATTTTTTGGGGGGTGAACTATTCCTTTTAATAAATAGTTAGATGTTTTTATAAAAATTGCATTAATAAAAATGGCAAACATGCACAGCAAAATTACTAAAACTTTAACTAAAATTTAAATTAATACAGAGGTTGGAGCCATAGCCTTGTGAGTATCCTCTGAGTCCTACACTGTAAAAAACAATGAGTAAAATTTACTTAATTTTTTCAAGGCAAGTTTTTTGCACTGATATTTTTTGAGTAAATTTCACAAATATAATTAAGTAAACTATACTTAACTAAGTTAAGTGAAAGATACATAAGAAATTAAGTAATTTTTGTTTAGCTAATTAAAGGTTAAGTAATATCTATTCTATTTAATTATTTTTTTCTTTGTACAACATTTCACACAAACACTATAACATTGAATTTGACTATACTCTTTAAGTAGTATATGATTTACTCAGAAATATTTAAGTAATCAATACTTGCAGTGTGTCTCATCACTTTTTGATATTTGAATGTGTGAACACAGACCTCAATACTTGGTAGACAATACACAATGACGGTAACATTTGATAGATCGTTTTTGTGTTTGAATGTGTCATTTTATGTAGTAAATGAACTACAAAATGGCAAATTACTAATATCCTAACAACAAAAGTAATGATAAAATAGTGTAAATACATATGGAAAACAGTAAATAAACCTCATTAATTATTCATGGCCCAGGGCATGATGGTTACCCCAGTATCAGAAAAGTTGAGTAATTTTACTTAATTTTAATTATAATGTTAATATTTAAGCTTCCATTTCTACACGATTGAATTGAGTTCTACTATGAATTTACTTTTTTTAAATACTTGCCTGAACTAACTGTTTTTTTCTGTAGTATTTACTTCACCACAAAATCATTTTTATCAGTGTATAGCTCAACCTCAGGTCGATAATTTCTCACTAAAAAAACTGTGATAAAACAAAAATAAAACAAAAAAAATACAACAAAATATGAGCTCAAATAGTGTAGAAATCACAGAGCTTTTCGAAGAAATCTCAAATTCTTTCTAAAAAAAAATCTTCCCGGGGACTGGAAAAAAGTTTCAGAGGGGGAAAAAACATAAAACTCAGTCTGTCAAACTGACAGATAATATTATATGCATCAACCTCTATGGACAACTGTGACGATGGCTGCATGTTTTATGTCACGTAGTATGTACTAAATAGGGATGTGTAGTACATACTACGAAAGCATGCAGCCACTAGGAGAATAGAAAGAAGGCCACAGTATGAGAGAGAGAGAGAGTGAAAGCGTAGTATATTCTCAACTCAACTGACTGCAGCTTACACAATTCTTTAATGAATGTCTGATACTGCAGGGAGCCAGTTAGGATTAATGACACTGATGCCAATGGCTGGTATTTTGTGTATACACACACACACACACACACACACGCCTCAGTGTGTCGCTGTGGTATCCCGGGGAAAGCCAAGTCCTAATCTTTCACAGTTGGGTCCTCTCAGCTCTGGCTGCTTATCCCTCAGGATTAAACCCAACACACACACACACACACACACACAGAGAGAGAGCTGGGAGGGAGCGAGCAATCTACTGACCTACATTAGCGAGAACACTATGCTACACCTACACACACACACACTCACACACTTGAAAAATAGCAAGCACATAGCAACAGAAGACCAGCACAGAGGCTCATTCAAATACTCATTAACACACACATAACACACACACACCTCCACTGCTTACTAACTGTAAACTAAGAGCGTAGTGAGAGAGAGTGAGAGAGAGAGAGAGAGAGACTGCAGTGTAAAAGCCTTGTCAGCTGGATCTTGCTGAGCACACTAGGAACAGTATCAGATGACCTGAAACCTAAACTTATTGTCCTCCATCAGCCCTGGCAACACTATGAATCACGTCCCCGGGGCCTCAGAGCCACCGAGAACCGCGGGGACAAATCAGAGACATTAATCAAAGACATTCACTGTGAATCCAACACAGACATGAATGAGAAGAAGCATGGGCTCTCAGAATGCATTTCTCTCCATAAAAACCCACTCGCACCGCAATAATGCAGCACAACATGTCATCCACTGAGATCTGTGTGCTGCATTAGCGGGTCAATGGGAGATGACCGTGAGGATGACCAGGTTTGAGTCAATATAACCTCAGCATTATTGACAAGAATGCAACTCTGTGCACACAACCAAACGCATTGATTTAAAATGCAAAAACTGGGAAACAACTATCACAATAAAATAAAACCATGGAAGGCAATATGTAATGTATTACATTTATTTTTTATACTGTGCATGTCATGCTATACAGAAGTTCAACTTATTTCAAATATGTAGAATTATTAACTATGATTTTTATCACGTCATATTAATTGAGAAACTACATACAATATTAGAGTTTTTCCAAAACAACTTTCTAAAAGAAGCTTATCCGACATTATCTTTAAACACAACATAATGCAAAAGTGTAATTCTTAAACCAAAAGTGACTGCATTAGGTACTGATAAATAACACAATAGCATAAAATAACAGTTTAGAGCATCTAAGATGTTCACACGTGCTGTCTAGGCTCACAAGCATTTAAGACACAGCCTTACTGTACTATAGATCTTTCCACACTTTTCTGAGGCGCTTTCCCTTTAAAAGGTGGGCAGATACATCACGAACTGTCCCAGTGCCTGATCTCTACAATGAACAGCACAGAAATGGATAGAGCGAGTGAAACGGAGACAGGTTGTAAAGTAGATACAACATAAGGAAAGAAGAAACAGAACACTCTCAGGAGAGAGAGAGAGAGAGAGAGAGAGCTTTGTAGCTGCATGAAGAAGTGCAGCTGAATGACTTGCACTTTCAAGTCCAGAGATACTCATAAAGAACATGAATCACAACGACAAGACAGAGAAAGAGAGAAACTGTACTAAAACTCACTAATGTTTCTGTGCCTTATAAACCTTCACAGTCCGATCATTAACACTCAAACACTTCATACCAAACCACAGAACTTGCAGTAGACTGCATATCTTTTGACATTATCATTAATCGAGGAAAGAGTCTTTACTCTAGCAATATGCACATATCACACATAGTTTGTTTTGCTTTTTTTGCTTTAAAAAGCCATTTATAGCGCCAATGTGTTGACTACTAATTATTATTTTATTTCTTTATATCTATCTATATTTTAATCTAAGATTCTAACAAAAGATTCAAATAGTTTAACAAAGCAAGGATCTGCTGCAGTAATACCTTGGCTACAGTAGAGTAACACTATAACTATAACAGAAGTGATAGAAAAATCTCTAACATACATGCATTTGAGTAAAACAGATTGTAGTGGGAGTGCGTAAAAGCTTACCTTGTTGTTCAGAGAGGCCATTTGAGTCGCTCTCTCAGTCTCTCCCTTGTTCCCACAGGAGACACCCTGACACCTTACGGAGATACAGCGGTGTGGCCGGCGTGAACCAATGACCCTTCCTGCTCTAAGTCATGGCTGTGGTCAGGCACTGCCCCCTGCCCCGCCGGGCCCCGTGTGTCACACAGGAGCGCTGAGCTCTGAGCCCTGCCTGCAGCACTCAAACGTGCGTTATGCAAGGCCAAGCCAGGCCACCAGTTCTCCCTTTCCTCTCCCTCGCTCGCTCACTCACTCAGCTCCTCCCACTCCTCACCTCACTGCGCAGCACCAACTTCATCAGGTATTCATTCAAAAAAGACACATGCCAGCTGGCAGCGTGCCCAGACTACACTGCTAAAGAAAGAGAGAGCAAAAGAATGAAAGAGAGGCAGAATGAGGGAGGAGATCAGGGAGAGAGGGAGGGATGTACAGAAAGACGGAGGAGGGAGGCGAGGGAAATCGAGAGAGGGGGGGATTAAACCAGAGAGAGATGAAGAGATATAAGGCTGTTTCTACAGCTACAGGCACTTCTATGTCCCAGAGCGGATGATTATTATTATTCAAATGAACAGATTTTCTTTTTGTTAAGCGAAGATCACATTAAATCTGGAAACTTTAATTTTTGCTATAGATTTAATTGCTTTACTTTTTTTTAATTCATCACAAAATTTCACTAAATCTTTTATGAAATGATCTAAAGAGTAAAACCAGCATGTATGAATGAGGCGTTTACATCTCGATAAGCTGTACTGTCTCTTTCAACATACCTATCATTGTGTATTTGTGTTTATTTACTATTAAAGTAGTTCACTTTTAAAAACACTTTTGCTCATAATTTACTCACCCTATGTCATCCAAGATGTCCATGTCTTTCTTTCTTTAGTTGAAAAGAAATTAAGGTTTTTGATCAGGATTTTCTCCATATAATGGACTTCAATGGGAACCAAACGGTTCAAGGTCCAAATGAGAGGTTCAGTGCAGCTTCAAAAGGCTTTAAACAACACCATACGATGAATAAAGGTCTTATAAAGCAAAACGGTCGGTCATTTAAAAAATAAATAAAAAAGTTTAAGTTTTATAAGCACAAATGCTCGCCTTGCTCTGTTCTTTGATGAGCGTTCGTGACTCTCTGGTTCAAACTCGTTCATCAAAATGAACAAATCTTTTTTTGAGTCATGACTCGAAGGGTCCTAGATAAGACCCTTATTCGTCGTCTGGTGTCATTTAAAGCCCTTTGAAGCGGCACTGAAAGTCTTATTTGGACCTTGAACCGTTTGGTTCCCATTGAAGTCCGTTATATGGAGAAAATCCTGGAATGTTTTCATCAAAAACTGTAATTTCTTTTCGACTGAAGAAAGAAAGACATGGACATCTTGGATGACATGGGGGTGAGTAAATTGTCAGCAAAAGTTTTTAAAAAAAAAAATGAACTACTCCTTTAACCAGTAGTAAAGAGAGATGATCTGTTACGTGCCAGTTGAACTGAGGCGCTACAGCGATCTGTCACATTTGGTATTTATTGTTTGAATTTTGTAATTAAATTAACAGAATTTAAAAGCTGAGAATTGGTTTCATATCAAAAGGAACCTGCTCTGTCTTGTCTGTCTGTGTCAGTATCCTCTTTGCTTCGCGAATTATCTCTGCGTAAGAGCGTGTGAAAAGTGTCAATTGCGTGAGTTTCATGGTGAATGCGTGAGAGTTGGCATCTCTGACTAACTATAGGGTTAATATCAAGGTTTTGTTTGGGTTAATTGCATGTAATTACTGTTATATTACTATGGCAAGATGTAATATGTAACAAAGACACTAAAGTAAAGTGTTAGCCTACCAATGTTTTTAGTTTATTTATTGTGCATCATTTCCAGTCAAACTGAGTGTGATTTTAACAGTGCCGTTTAGGATACAAATGATATGAAATTAGCCTTGGCAAGACAAATCTACCATTTTAAATGCAAAAATGCCTCAAATGTCATTTCCAGCAGAGACATTTCCATCACAGAATGATGTCAAACACAATAAATCATTATCAAAAGTGTATTCAGGAGGGTTATTTTCTAAAAGTGCTTCATAGCTTAAGAAACAGGCCTAAAGACAGACTACTCTCCCTTAAATGTGCAGTATGCACTCCCACACATGGCAGAAGAGCACACACAAACACCGACCCACACACACTTCCACGGAGAGTCACGGCATTCCCCAGATTAGAAGCTCATTTCAGGTGAGCTCAATGAAAGCACATGGGCATTTTGATGCTAATCCCATACAGAAAAATATCTCATCGAATTGGAGGTCTATGAACCATTTAAAAATCAAAAAGGCATATAAATACTGGAGAGAACTGTTGCAGTTCTGTTAACTCACCAGCAGGTGGTGATAGAGACAGCAACGTCTCAGATTCATAGCTAAAGGCTAGAGTTTGTTTAGCTGACCTAGTTAGCTATGCAGTTTTGATAAATATATTATGCTCAATGGTTGTGAGGATGGTGCAGTGAGAGCGGACAACAGAAATGTCTCCCACAGAGGAAAAACGATATTCACTTTTAAAAATAAAAGCTTGTTATTGGCATTGATGGTTCCAAGAAGAATTCAATTGACTGTTTCATTGCATAAAAGGCTCTTTATAGTGGAAAAAGGTTCTTCAGATTATAAAAATGTTCTTTACACTACATAAAACTTTGGTTCTTTTATTGTTCTTTTGTTTTATAACTACTTTTTTAAAGTTTAATAAAAAAATGGTTACTTGATATTAAATAAATGTTAAATGAAAAAAAGATATTTAATTATTTTAGGTTTAAAGAGTAGTTCAATTTAAAAAAAAACTTTTGCTGATAATTTACTCACCCCCATGTCATCCAAGAAGTCCACGTCTTTTTTTTCTTCAGTAGAAAAGAAATGATGAAAACATTCCAAGATTTTCTCCATATAATGGACTTCATTGGGAACCAAACGGTTCAAGTTCCAAATGAGAGTTTCAGTGCAGCTTCAAAGGGCTTTAAACGACACCAGACGATGAATAAGGGTCTTAGATGTTAAAATAACACCAGTGAAAGCTCAAACTTCCTCTGTTTACACTCACATTCTTTATGAAAACAAAGTATAGCTAAAGTTCTCTACCAGCCCAGGCCTAAAAGGAACATGCAAAAAAATCAGCATTTCCCACACTGATTATAGGAAAGTCCGTGGATGTCTGTGGTATGGATTTAAATGTGTTTAACTCAGCACTAGACTTGAAAACATCATCAAAATAACCAAAATATGGAATAAACGTGCACAGAAGGGGTGCTCAGGACTTTGTGAATGATGCTCGCTGAAGTTCTCCGTGCGCAGACTCCATGTGTGCCTGCCGATGAGTCAATTTAACGCACGACTGAACGCGTCCCCATAGGCCGTGTTATGGAAAGTACGAGGCAGTCAGAGGTTGCCAGTGCTTTGAACCTCGGGTTCAGGCATTAATGCGAATCAATCTGAAGCGCAGCTCATGACGCAAGGAGTTCCCTTGTTAGGCGAGGGAGTGTGTGCTGTTTACAGAACCGCAGTCAACAAAACAAGCGGCACGGGAAGGTTTGCCTGTTGCTGTGGCAACAAATTAGCTATGCTCACCATTTCTGAGCCTTTGGGGTAATTCAATTAGTTTTCGTGTGTTTACTCTGAAGCGCATGCAGTCACCTGAGAGATTGATAAATGGACACGGGAAGAGAGAAACAAAGAGATACAGACAAGAGATTATGAGGACAGACAGAAGTAGAGTAGGCTGTAACTACCTGATAAGAAAATATCCCCTTAAATTATTTTAGCAGGAGATGAATCTCTTTACAGAGGGGAAAATCTTTCTCCTCTCTACAGATTGCAGTCATTAAGTAGGAGAAAAAGAGTCCATTTAAAGTCCCCATGAAATCAGAAATGAAGGGCTTTTAGTATGAATATCTCAGCCTTAAAGGGATACTCCACCATTTTTCCATATTAAACTATGTAATTCCCTTAATAAGACGAGTTGATACATAGGCCTACCTCTCTTTATCGTGTAATACATAGCCTACCTCTCTTTAGTCGAAGTGCTCGCAAGCACATGCTGTGGTATAGACCTTATTCAGAGCAGCGCCATGACAGGTATGAAAGTGAGGCTGTGAGGGATAGACTTACCGTGTTTCCAATGGCATCCGCTGTAGAAAGGTGAATAAAGCTCCTAGATTACTTACAATTTTCCACAGCTAATATTGTTGGGAGTTTTTTGTCAACTAAAATGTCTTGGAAAGATATTTTTTCCAGTGTTTCATGAGCAGAACAATCCGAAAACGCATTAAATACCAGTACAGCCCATTGAAGAGATGCATGACTATCCCTCACAGCCTCGCTTTCATTCTCATTAAAAATCAAAGATGGCGCTGCCGTGAATAAGGCGTATTCCGTCATACATAGTTATCCACTTTACACGCTTAGAAAAGTGCAACATTTTATTTTGTGTCACCATTCTTGGTCGAGTTACTCGTGTAGTTAGACTGACTAGGCATTAGAAACAGCACTTCAGTAGCACTTGAGATAACATCGGTGCCATGCACCAACAAAGGGGAATCTATGTGGCTTTACCGAACTCAATGGCTCTGGCCGAGCTGTGATATAAATGAAACACTATTGGCTATTTTAAAAAAGGGGAGGAGCTGTTCGATGTGTCCTGCCCTGTCTCTGTGTTTTAGAGGAAACTGCATCAACATACTGAATAACGCTGCACGTTTCAAGGCTCTTCGGTGGGACTTTAAGAAGTATAGCACTACCCTTAGCACTCAGAACAGCTTTAATTCCTTGGAATGCTGTCATACAAGTCATAAATTGTGATATATTGCACATTATTCAAGAAAGACTTTCAGTTCTTAAAGACTGTGAAACAGCAATGCTTAGCAACTGACAACCAATCATAAACTAAGCGATGCTTGTCTTGTTAATTATGCATGGGCTTTGTACAGTTGCAGAAACACTTCCTGCTTTTAGTTCTGGCATCTGAGGGAAGTTAAAAGGGTCGAATACAACAGTGCTGGCAAATGCGTAACTGGAGAGATACAGAATGATATAATAATTTGAAGATGACCAAAGCGAGCATTGTTGTGCTGTACTTGTCCAATCATTGTATTCAAAGCAATATATATATATATATATATATGTATATATATATCTATATCTATATATATATATATATATATATATACATACATACATACATATATATATATATATATATATATATATATATATATATATATATGAAGAGTTCAGATGCAAAAGCCTCTAAATGCCATTTGAAATTTTCTTCTAGAATGGTCATTTTTATCAAGCTTGTATATTTAAGTTCAGTAATTTCACTTAAAGGGCAATTAATAGGTAATCTTCATTGCCGTTTAAGTGAAATTACTGAGCTTAAATATACAAGCTTGATAAAAATGATCATTTTAGAAGAAAATTTCAAATGGCACTTCATATACATATATATATATATATATATATATATATATATAGGATTTAAAAGCCTGATAGTTTCAACAGTCAAACCATGACCGTAAGGTGCATCTGGTCTTGAAATCCAACCTAATGGCCAACATGGTGGATGGCCAGACTATCACAGGCACGTCTATTTTAAACTAACAGTTTCTTTTATCAAATTACTTGGAAACCTGAGTTAAAATCATATCCAAGTACAACACTGTTGATCACAGTATGTATAAATAAACATGAATAAAAAATATTAATTCAAACAGCAATATGCACATACATAAAGTTCTATAAATAGATATAGTTCTGTTTTCCTAATGCACAAAAGGATTGGTTTTGAATTCCACTGAATGCTCAGGTGTGAAGCACTCATGCCATTTGCCCCAAAAAATTGTTCATTCTGTGTGAATCTGATGGAGCAGTGATTTAAAAATCCACTCAAATCTTCACAGGAAAGCTCTGCACCATTCAGTGGAATGTAACCACCCTCTCATAGCCAGATGCGTCCTTTTACATGCACGCACACTGAATGCTTTCAGACTGATATGCATTTTCACAAGCAGACCTGAATAGCAGCGAGCCTTTGATCGCACCTGCACGAGAGAGAATGGTTGTGACTCCCTCCGACTGTCTGCCGTTCAGCTGTGGCTTCCCTCTCTGTGCTTCAGTGTCACTGTGAACTCCAGAGACGTGTCGCCAAGGAGACACATCAAATGCTCTATACATATGCATAACACGCACCCACGCATACATATGCGCATGAAAGAGGTCTCCCGCACAACTCCCAGCATGCTACATTACGTTTAAAGGCATAGTTTAAAAAGAAAAGAAAATTCTGTCTTTACTTGCACTACTGTTGTTCCAAACCTGTGTGACTTACTTTCTTCAGTGGAACACAAAGGGAGATATTTTGATGAATGTCCTGGCTGCTCTTTTCCGTATTATGAAAGTGAATGGGGCTGAGCATAAAAGTTTCATAAAAAAAAAAAAAAAAAAACAGTCCACATGACTTTGTAAAACTTTTGCAATGCTAAAAATAATCCACATGACTTTGCAATATTAATTCTAGGCTCATTTTGCAGTTTGACATTCCCAGTCCCCAGGTGAATTATTCCTTTAACCCAGTTCCAACAACCAAGAACTTCTATGATCATGTGGAACATTCTCCCTGGCTTATATCACTGTCATCTGGCACTAACAACCCAACAATGACTCATTAGCTGGGTGAATAGACAGACTGGCAAAGGGAGAGTCATACCCAGCATGCCCAGCAGCATTACAGAGTGGAGCATTAACCCCATACTGAGTCCTGAGGGGAGAGGAATGACTGCAGATTAACTTTATGTGCTTTTAAATTAAGCGCCCACAGCAAAATGTGATGGCCGAATGCTGAGCTAACACCAGTGAGACTCCAACACTCCAGTCGGAACGAAAGTATTCAACTCTTGGTTTGTGTTAGTGGGTTCTCTCACAAAAATCTTACTAATCTTACTAAAAGAATCTTTCTCCAACCCCAAACTTTTGAATGGTGGAGTGCATATAATTTTATTATACTTATAAATTTAAATATTACATTCTGATTTGATAGCTAGTCATTGTTTTAAAATTGGTTTTATTATTTAACAATTTAATTATTACACAATCAAATTACACAAAAATGTGAGAGAGAGAGAGAGAGAAAAAAACAGGAAACTATATAGACATAATAAGTCAAAATGTACTAATTCTTCATGTTTTGTTGCAACAAATATATGTATGATTGTGTTAAAATAAAAATAAAAACGTCCTAAAGTAGTAAATTCTTTTTTCTGTCATTCCCATTTAAATCGAATTCAATGAAATGGTTAAATTCTGAATGCAACTGTAGCCAAACAGAAACTCAGACCTGGCTCTGTTCATTCTCTCTCAAGTCTAAAAGTGTAACTATAATGATAAATGAGAGTGAAAGAAGTCTCTGAGGTCGGCCCAGTCATATATATATATATATATATATATATATATATATATTGATAGCCTAGCCCTAGTACACGAATTACATCTATGATGACTGTTTTAATTAGCGTGTCCGATCGGAAATGCAAATTGCCATGGTGCTTGTGTCATTCGGACTGAATGACCTCTAAATCTGAGTCACAGAAATGAATAGCTCTCCTCTCTCCTCAGAGACAGCTCCACAGAGCCAAAGCTTCAATTGAGTTCGAAAAGTGCAGATTAGATGCACATAATTGCAGACGTATGGCGGAATCTGGTTTCGACCTGAAATCGATTTCACGCGTGTGTTTGTCCTCAGCGCAAACAGTTGCCGGTGCCTCTGTGTCTTGTCCGCCGCTACCGCTCGATGCGTCTTTCTCGCCTTCACTCCATTCACAAGCGATCCTAAATCCGCCACTATGCGAAGTGTGTATCAGTGTGTGTGTGACGGATTACAGTGAGGCAAAGCACTGCTAAACCCCTCTATTACTCGATAATCCCACAGGAGTATGTACACACGCTCACTAAGAACACGCAGACCTACTGACAAATACAGGCTAAAGATACACACGCTTGTGACAAATAAGAGACAGAACAACACACGCTCAGAGGAGACTGGGTTCGAGCAGTTTCTCAAACAAGCATCAAAATATATTAAAATAAACTTTAAAGCAATTACGCAATTTACTACATATAAATTAATTAAAGTAATGCGAAACAACGTTTGCGTTTTATAAGTAGGCTATACTACCAAGCTGCTTATGTGCTATCAAAAAAAAAAAAGGCTATACTACCAAGCTGCTTATGTGCTATCAAAAAAAAAAAATCAGCGATATATTTTTTCATAAAATATTTTATTCTTATAATATAATTTTTCAATATTTTTTTAAGTGATTACAATTATTTGAATGTTAAAATAATGTTAAAAAATGTATAATTATTATTACGTATTATCAGCAGTATTTTTAATATTAGGTATTAGGTAGGCTAAGTGGTATATTATGATTAGTTACTATTATGATCGGCATATTAAAAGAACAATAATTTAAAAAAAAACGATTTTTTTAATCATAATATATAATTTTATAATAATATCTCACTTAAAAAAATTTAAAGGTTCTTTTTGAATGCTTAATAATAACGTTAGAAATTCATGATTATTAAGGGTGTCACGATCTCGATTTGAAATTAATTCACAATCTCGAACTTCGAGTTCAAAAATGGAATCGTTGATGCTGCCACGCCCCCATGTCACATCCGTCCGGCTTGCCAAGCGGTAAAAACACGCGTGCTGAAGTGCTGCGTGTCTATGGTCAACCTCCTCTAACTTCGCTACAGCCAATCAAAAGATAGCATGGCAAATGCAGATGCAGGAGACCCATCGACAGAACTTTTGTTTTGTTTTTTGTTTGTTTTTTCAGAACTAAAGTTTTTTGAGATTTCCAGTGAGTTATGTTGACAATGTTCGTGCTTTAAAAAGCAACAATTTGCAGACATCCCAAGTCTTGCGGAAGTTCCGGGAGTCTGCCGCATATTGATTAGCAAATTAGTTCAAATCTCCCAGAATCTAGAGTGAGCGAGCAGTGCTCCAAACCGTATTGCGCGCACGGCAGAGAGGGAGAGAGTGAGAGACCTTGCGTGTGTGCCTCATGAAGCGCACGTAAGACAAAGAGCATCCTGATTGGCCGATTGATAAAAATCTAGAATCGAAACGAACCGTGACAATTGAAAAAAAAAAATGCAACTGCATGAAATTAGCTTCTAAAATTACTTAGAAAATAATGCAAAATACAAAATACAGTGGTCTCAGACTTCTGAAAACTGTATAAAATAATACATTTTAATGAAATAATTATTTAACCAAAGAATAAATAAACCGATTTAGTGTGTCCATAGCACTGTAATAGCTTTCTGCGTCCGTGCACCGCCACTCACTGTCCTTTCGCATAAAAGACCACCGACCCATGTAGCAGCATGCAGCACACAGCCACAAACCTCAGAGCAAGAGCCCATCATCACGACTGTACTGCTGAGAAAACGGACCCCTGCATACAAACTCACAGCTGCATCACGCCGAACCCGCAAAGACAGAACATAAAAGTGGACCTCCACCAAACACACATACACAAACTACGCACCAAAGCACAGCACGGGGCCCTGTTCAAAGCCATTCACACACTGTGAACCACGCAGAGAAGCCTTTATGTTCCTAAGAGAGCGGGGCCACAGGACGAAGGCTCTTTGAATTGTGGCAAAATGGGACGAAGTGCAATTGTGTTTGCTGTGGCCTTGTTTGGCTCCGTGGTGCTGGCCAAACTAAGACAGACAAAAGGGTTGGTTTGAGGACACTGCTGTGATCCATAACAATACTCACGTCTGCCCAGTTTGAATGATGTCCTGTACACATCATCAGGTCTGGGTCACAAAAAATGTATGGAAATGCTAATTTATGAATGTTACTGCATTGGATAACAACATACCATACCAAAATGACATCTCGAAAGAAATAATGCTAAAATGACATTTTGAGCCATCTTTTATTCAGCATTTTATTAAAAATTATTATCAAAAATGTATTATCAAAAAATGTGATCATTTGAGAAATTGTTGTTAGTTACATTTTGCTGCATTTCATTTTTTTTATTATTACATTTTTCACCTTTTGTCATTGTACGCACTGATCTTATTTTTGTGAAAAATTTTGCATGTAAATTGTGCTTTAGGCATCTTTCTTCAAAACAAATGTCTTTTGGTTTGACATTTTGGTAGCACGTAAAAGAAGGTCTGTGTATTTTTATAATAATACATATATAAATATATATATATATATATATATATATATATTATAAAATATTTTTTAATATTTTTAATATTTTTTTATTATTTTTTATTTTCTTTTTTATTACATTTTACAAAAAAGTTAAAAAAATAAATAAATAAATAAACAAGATTAAAAATAAATAAAATAAAATGACATAAGGGTCATCGGAAGCATACTTCAAATCCAAAACCAGTTCAAAATCATAACACATTGTGCTGTGATCTCTCTGTTCAGGCTAAACAGAGTGATATCTCCTATCCTGCGAACGCTCTCTTTAGCAGTCCTGTGATCATTCATTCATGACCAATTAAAGATTTAGATAACACTGAGGTAATAAATAGAGGGTGAGAAATGAGCATGACGGGCCAGCTCCCCGCACAGACCACCTAAACCCGAAAACAGCACGGAACCCGATAGCATGAGAATCACACGACCTGGTGCGAACGAGAAAGAGACTATAATGATAAATACAGCCGCAACAAAAGACCCCTGAGTTTATGTATGAGCCAAACAAATATACACTCTTTTCTTCTTGAAGCTCATAAAACACATTTCATGTTTTTTCTGCAAGCACCACTAACGTCATTTTTTGGCGTTTTGACCTTTGCTGTTGCTTAAACATGCCCTATGATGTGGGTTACAAAGCAGAATATTGACAATTATTCATTGTGAGTAATCAGGAAGACAAAAACACAGCAAATGTCAAACTACACTCAATACATCAGAATTCAGGTCGACCTTGATATATATGGAAGCTAATAGCAGCAACACTTCTCAGAATATAACTTCACATTCAAAGCTTGGCTCTCCTTGACCCTGTTTTCAAAGGACAAGGATTTTTAATTTAACCTCTATGAACCTGCATATCTCTATCTTCTCACGCAGAGAATGAGTTTGTAATGCAATTCAAGCAACTTCACGCCACATGAATTGCATGTCTTCTGCATCGAGCTCCACATCTCTGACCTCAAGCTCGTGCACACTGGCAGAGGGTCAGTGGGTCACCTTTCACACACGCCACCAAATCCATGGCCTGTTGGGAGGTATATAATTGATTTCCAAGAATAAGCTGCAGTCGTAACAAGTAACTAAAGAAGTTTGAAGATAATATCAACATTTTAGTGATGGAATGTTAATCCTGGTAAAAACTATTTGTGAATGCATGCACTTAATTCACACTGACGTCTAGATTTTCAGGAGTAACAGTCTGACCTCTTGACCCAGCCTGTCAGACATAAGACCTCTGTCACCTGAGAATAAGAGCAACAGTTGTTTGGTTTCAGGCACAGCTTAAATGAACCACTTTGGTGATTAAAAAGGCAAAAGCAAACATTTGTGCTCTTAAGTCCCTAAAGGCCATTCAGTGTGAGAGGTTGTTTGGATTAAAGGACAAATGTGTGTGTATTTAGAATGAATATATTATTAGAGCGAGCATTAGTGCATTGTTGAGTACCAAAGTACTTTTTAAGGGAAGTTAGTTCACTCTGTAGTCACATTTGTAATACGCCCAGGCAGTTATTTCTAACCATAACTGTACAGCTCCTACGCTTAAATAGGTAACTAATTAAATAATTCTAAATAAAGAAAAAAGTTACACAGAAAACTAAAAAAGATAATTTTACAAGTGAATTTAAGTATCATTTAATTTAAATGTACAGTGTGAAAAATGTATATTAATTTCGAGATTTATTTACATTTATTATCTAAATATTTATTTTAAGTGAGCGTTAGATGAGAGCATATCTAATCTAAATGTAAAAATGAAAATACGCGTGAACAATTAAATGTCTAATATTGGCAATAGCAATAAAAATAAAGTCTACGGAGAATTATTTGATAAATAAATAAATAAAAACTAATAAGTGATATACCAATCTATCATGCATCCAATTTAAAATAAACAAAGAAATAAAATACAATGTCCTTAAGTTTGAAACTCATTACAAAATAAATAAGTAATAAAAACCATATTTGTATATAAACTGTTTTCCTCATGGGGACCAATGCTATCTTTGTGGATAGAGAGAGAGAGACCAGTTTAAAAAAAAACAGTGTCTAAATAAAGTACAAGACATGACCTTGACTACAAAAACTACACCTGCAAGACAAACTCTGCAGTCAAAATAGCTCCTTAAGACCAAGAATTCTTTTTTTCTTTTTTTTTTTTGAGTAACTTCCACTCAAAAATGTGTAAAACCGCCATATTGTCACAGTCAGCTGGTCATCCCTGCTTATTCCCACCCCTAGGTCAAAGGTCAAATGAGTTCTAGGAAGTTAATATCATAGCGTTTCAGAGAGCTGGATGTTTATTCCTTTACCGCTCTTGCCTTCCAAGTGGCTCCAGCGAATGAGGGCCAGTGTGCTGGGAGACATGTTTATGCCAGTAGTGGATGATTGAGCCGTTCAAATCTCTTTAAAAGAATAAAAATAGATGTATGATACATGTCTGCATGTGAATGTTTGAAAAAAAAAAAAAATCTGAAACGTGCAAACAGGTGTGAACGGGCACATCTATGTGTATGGAAATGTAGTTGTGATTGCGAGGTGCTTTTGTGTTTAAGCTAGTAATTTATTTATTCTCCCTCTTTCTAGAAAGCGCTCCACTGAGATCACAGTGTGAAAGGACAGTTTTAAGTGCTGAGGGGAGAGGGATTCAGGCACAATGGAATGCCACCACTACTCCTGCCAAGAACACTTTTCCCATGCGCCCAGGAGCCAAGACTTCCCCCAACAGCCAAGAATAGCACTGCTGTCCTCACCAAACTCTTACTCACACTCACACACACACACACACACACCAAGCAAGCATGAGGCTGGGTTCTGCAGCACCCAAACCTCCAACGAGTCATGTCTTACATACACCTGACA
The DNA here is from genome assembly GCF_016745375.1 of Pimephales promelas. The sequence continues at coordinate 8,647,432 of NW_024121233.1, forward strand.
AAAAAAAATGTATTAGGATGTAAAGATCACAGATGACTAGTTTAGTTCACCCAAAAATTCACCCTCATGTTTTTTCCAAATATTCAATTTTTAAAGATATCCCAGTGTATTTTGTCTTCCCAATGAAGGTCAATGGGGTCCAAACACATATTACACACTTTTGCAAAGTCATGATTTCTTGGATGGTTAAAAAGCATATTTTTCCACATGTGCTCTGGTTGGCCGGCTGCACCAGAGTGTGTTTCGGAAATGTCACGCCCCTTTCCATAACCATGAGTGTTTCAACATACTACTAATGCAACTCCAGGAATGGGTGGGAATTACTTAAATGAGGAATATTGTGATGTTTATGTTCCCGGAAGAAAACTCAAGACTACGATCGAGGCGTTTAAAAATCTAAAGAACCAGTATGAATAGTACAAATAACCTTCTTTAGGTTCTGTGGATGCTAAAGGTTCTTCATGTTAGCCTATCATAGATGCCAAAATAAAACTTTATTTTTAAGAGTACAAGACTGTAGAGTTTTTACTCTACAATAAGTTTTCATAAGCACATTTAATGTTTTCATAAGCACATAACACTTTGATCTTGCAGAACCTACACCTTTTTATAATGACATCACACTATATAAATGGACTCTGAAGCATTCCAATGTGCTCTTAGCATCAATTTCTCGTCCATTCCTCTAGGCTATTAAATTTTTTCAAATGTCTTTTGAGAAGAAACCAACACAAAAAAACACATTGCCGAAACCCAACCTTTGCCATATTAACAGTTGACGGAAGATTAGGACGTTCAGAAAGCATTAGGAATCACAGGGTAAAAAAACAGCAGCGTGAGTGTGATGAACTGCTATGCTTCACCACGCGCACTAAGAGGCCAGTGACCTTTAACAGGATGAGAGCTTTTACTCTAAAAGCCCACGACTGGTTAAAGGAGGCATGCCATAGTAGAACTATCTGAGATGAAAAACTGAGCGAGCGAGACAGACATAGAAAAGAGAGCCTCAGCTCATGAAGTACTAATTTTCATACGTCTCTGTTAATTACCCTCAAAATGAGCTCATATCAAGCATTTAACAGGCCTGTCCACGAGCTAGCACTGCCTGTCTGGCCATTTGTCTATCGTAATACTCGTATCCTGATTTTCTGAGTAGTCAGTCATGCGCTGATATATTGGCCAGGCTTATTAATCGGCTCATATTTGGCCATTTTGAGATTATAACTGCATCTGTGTCGCTGATTAATTTTGGTAGTTGCCTTTGTGTCAGTTTCAGTATATGATTAATAGACCTTTTATGCAACAATTTAACATTTTGTCTAATTTAATACATCTTTTGATAAATTCTGTAATAAGCACAAAAACTGAGTGAAAAACTGAACTGAAAATAAACATGAAGAAAAAACCTATACATTGTGTAATAACTTTGTTTAAAAAATATATAAAAAATTCTCAAACCTTCTATATGGTAGTTTACTTCTGAATGTTGATATATGCACTTCAGATTTAGTCTCTCTACATGTTTTAAGACACAAAATAATAATTGTAAAATAAATAAAATATAAACAAATTTCTATTAAAAAAATAATTATATTTACACACACACACACACACACACACATATATATATATATATATATATATATATATATATATTATATATACTACAACATTTAGTATATGTATATTCTACCAATAGGGGGCGCTTATGGGATTCATTCACAAACCAACATAAAATCTGGGTTTGTGACCATAAACATAACAGAAATTTCTGACCGAGATCACTTGAATTAGATTAGACCATGTCTACACTCTTGTGTACATGGATCCGTTCACACACATCTCACATGAACGTGTATTATTTGCTAATGAGACACTTAACTGACGTCTCTGAACCCGCTGCAAGAGCACATGCCAGTGTGTGACCATGCTATACAATAAACCAGCATGTGTGTTACAGCACGCCTGCGACTGACCGCGCTTCAGGCATGAATCAATAAAGCTGTGTTGTCCCAAGCGGGCTGCGCTAGCTTCCTTTTTCCTGGAGGTGTTTTACGTGAAAGCCTGGCTTTCAGCCCCACTTGTGTTGTTTGGTAAATAGCTCTGTTGCTAGGCAGACCTGTATTATTGCTCCACCAATCAGGGCCAGTACTGGACGAGTGAATAGGACACAGCTTAAGCAAGAGTTATTTTTACAATTGCTCTCCATATAATGCCCCTGCACAAGTAGTAAAATGCTACATTAAAGGTCATGGCTATCAAAAGGTATGTGTGTGTGTGTGTGTGTGTGTGGGTGTGTGTCTTGTAGTCATACCTCATTCAGTTGCCTCCAGTGTTTTAGTGAGTGTTGCGGCCCATTGAAGTTGTTACAATCTCAACACGGTTCTTAGTCTCAGTGCAGGCCTCCAGCAAAGCCTACGGACACACACACACACAATATATATTACTCAATAACACAGAGCTAGCAGCCTATACACAATCGCCAATAGGACACACTCCTACCCTTGAATTTCCGTCCTGTCCTGAGGCTGTGAACTAAGCGATGAGCGAACATGATCCACTTACAGATGCACTCAGGTCCATTTACTCTAGTAGACACTCATACTACTGCAACTCTGTCATCTTGCAGCTCCACTCCCTTCAGACGCTCACAACACAGAAAGGACCGCTATGGAAACCCGAGTAACAAGACAACACAAAGGCGGAGGTGTACAGTGAGTGTGCTGCTCTTTAAATAAAGACGGTCCTCATTAGAGCTGCTCTCAGATCAGAGTTGAGCTCAGAAGATCTGTTGCTTGACTTTGTTTGGTTTCTTTCAGTAACCACCTGCGGTATTCCAGAAGGCATAAAACGGGACTGACATCACATCCCTCAACTCCCAGAAGCACAGATCTTAGATCAGTATTCAGGACTAGGACTCCACAGCACAGACTGCAGATAGCAGCGAGGAAGCCCTGTACCATTTATCTCTGGGGCATTACGTGAGAAATAAACTGTCGTCTTTAGAGATTTAGATAGTGGCTATCTATTTCCAAACGACATGCTCTCGGCTTATGTATCATTTGTGTTGCAACTAGGGATGTGAAAAAAATATTTTTAAAAGTTGACTGGTCAAGTAATCTTCCGTAACTGGAAGCCATGTATAAAAAGGCAGATTTTAGGTTCACTTGAGCCCTATTTGCAGCGATTCATAGCAATAAAAAAATCCTAAAAGCGCTAATGCTCTAATGAATGGAAGAGAAAGTATGGGTTTTTAAAAGATGGACTATTTTCAACAAGATAAGACATCTTAAAAATACTACACTTGTGGCAGGATGCATAAAAAATGATGACGTAATGGGTAAAGATTTCAGTCTGCATGTGTGTGGTTGTAGCAGAGGCACTCCACAAAAAAAACTAAATGAGAGTTTTGTGGCTTTTAGTCTATGCTTTTAGTCCATGTTGCGGTTTTGAGACCATTTTTATGGAAGTCACTCCTGAATGCTGAACATAATCACTTTAAGCAGATATATGCATTTCACTTGTCTTTCACTTCACTTTTACAACAAAAATAACAACAACAATAATAATTATAGGCCTACATATAAATTAATTAAAAGTTAAATATATAAAAAATGTAATATCTAAAATAATTTAGATACAAATATTATTATTATATAAATATATTAGTTTTTTATTTTTATGAACATGATACTATTTATATTATTAATAAATTATTTTTATATATATATATATATATATATATATATATTGTTTTATTAAAAATATAATATATAGAAATAAATGATTTATTAATGTGTATATATATATATATAATTCATTAATATATGATTTAAAAATATATATAATTATATAATATAATTCTTAATGTACCTTTAACAGATATATGAATTTCAAACACTTTTATACCACAAAATAATAATAATGATTAGGGATGCACCGATCCACATTTTTTCACTTCCGATCCGATCCCGATACCTGACTTTGGATATCGGCCGATACCGATACTTTTCCGATACCAGACCTGTGTTTGCTTTAACATTATTTATCATTATTGTTGATTTTATATGATGCTGAAATAAACACCTCTCTACAAGCAAGGATGATACGTACGTATGTAGCCTATGTCAATATATATATATATATATATATATATATATATATATAATAGATATATCAAACAATAGATAGACAATTAAACAAAGATATACGCATTATACAGGCCTACACAGTGCTTTAATTTCAGGAAGGTCTACTAACATTATTCAGGTATATCATCTAAAAAGAATTATAATAAAGTAATCAAAAGTAAAATAGCACTGCAAAGTTTATCATAGATAGATTTATGCTTATTAAAGCTGAAGTTATTCATTCAAGAGCTGTGAGTGATTTTCTCTTTGCCTTTGGTTGTTTTATTCTCAGTAATGTCGCAATCGTCACATTTATACTGCTGCCCCTTTAAGAACTAGTGCGGATTTCATAGTCTACTGATGCACCATATTTTCTCCCAACTATTTCCATAAACCGTTTATGTCTAAATGAACATAGTTAAGTGATAATCTCCAAGCCGGTCGTTTTGACATTTTTGTGCAGGCTACATTTGATCGTTTAGACGCGCACATGAAGCCCAAAGTATAATTTGCTTGTCTGTTTCGGAGGCGGAGGTGCGCGCCTGCCCTCTTGCGCAAATTTTGTGCTTTTAATAGCCTTTTTATTATTAAAAAGCGTCCCGCAATTTAGCAACAGCAGAGACGGCATTTTACAACAATTACCGATCGTGCTGATTCTGTCTTAAAGTTTGAGTTTTACGGAGAAATGACACCCCCGCGATGGGAAGGAAGTTGGCTACACAGAATGCGGCTATTGTTTAATGGTTTTTTTTACCTCAATATATTCTTTAATCTTTGGAAATCAGACTAATATCACAGATCTAAAGTGTAACCAGGCTATGTTTTCTCTGTCGTCACTCATTAAGCAGGGCTGTCGTGTTGTGCGTGCTGTGGCACCGCGTGAGAGATCTCTCTCTCTTTCTCTTCTGGACTGCGAATTGCAAACATGCATCACAGACAAATAGTTTAATTTATACGGCTTTGCAAACATTGCATTTTGCTGTCTTGCTCTGCTGCGGTGTTTCCAGTGTGTGAAGTATTTCCACCATAGGATTTCCACACAGCGAACATATTGGTAGCTCAATGCTATCCTGCTAGCTGGCTGCAAACTGCGGAATGGATTTCTTGAGCGGGCGTCTGTGTGTCTCATTGAGCCCTATTTTTTACAGTTTATGATTGAGCTGCACCTCCGTTCAGGATATCCATTCCACAGTTTGCAACCAGCTAGCAGACTAGCAACCCCGGGGAATCCCTTTTGGAGTCATTTCAGCAGCCAACGTTAAAGCGCAGACATGGATCATAAATATCGGATTTCTCCACAGGTTGGATCGGAAAAATCCGATACGTGAATTACGCTGGTATCGGTCCCGATACCGATACTGGATCGGATCGGCCCCATCCCTAATAATGATATATAATTTATATAATACATATAAAAATATAAAAAATATAAGAAAATATTAGAATTTAAATAAATGATTTATTAATGTATATATATATATATATATATATATATATATATATATATATATATAATTCATTAATATATGTTTTTTTTTAAATATATAATTACATAATATAATTCTTAATATACCTTTAACAGATATATGAATTTCAAACACTTTTATTTTCATATCTGTTACCTATCCCATAGCTGCAACAAGGAAGCAAGTTTTATGGCACGAGTTGCAAATGAGGAAGAGGTGAGGTCACGGTTCATGTCAATGTCAATGTCATTTCATGCTTTCTTTGCAGTGATTAAAAAGTATACACTTCTGCCATATCATCCGATTCTGCAGATTAATTATCCTCTGTACTTCTTTGGCAACATTGTATTTTGGCAGGCATGCTGATAAAGCATCATTGATGAGAGAGATAGAGTGAGAGAGAGACCAGACAGATGGTCGCAGCGGGTGGGTGCAGTAAAACTTGTGACAACAGCCATTAGTGCTACCGGAGTCTGAGACCGAGGACAGATAGTGGGATGTGTGAACATGTGAACGAGGGAGAGAACGAGTGAGAAACCTGAATGCAAAGGAGAAGAAAATGAAGACACAACTGCTATAGACAGTCAATACAATATTATATCTAGACATAAAGACCATGTTTTGCTTGTCTGTGCTTGAGGAGCTTAAAACCTATTTAAATTCTTAATAAATATAGCATGTGGTCTTAGAAAACCATACGCTGATTCATCAGTTCATGTTATTCTAAAAAGATAAATGTTTGACAACTGTATTTTCAGAACAGCATGCTACCATAACGCTGTGCACAGTATGACACATTTATAGAAAAAATTCATATTACTTACAAAATTTCCCAAAATCTATAATATAACAGCACACTGCATGCAATAGTATCCAAAAACGCAATGCACTTTCATTTCCACTGTGAAGAACGTAGTATTAACTGTGATTGTAAACATCTTGGCTCATTATTTGTTTGGATATTATTAAAAGGATTTCTGATGTAACCATGTAACATTATTATTTGAAATGTTTATTGTCGCAAAATGCAAAATGTTTTCACAGGTCACAGGTTGCATGGGTGGAGAAAATAATGTTAACCAATAAAAACAAGAAAATAAATATAAAAACACCTAAATATTCCAGTAATATTTCACATTACAGAATTTAAATGCTTCCGGATGTTGACTCACATTGTCCTTCAGGATAATAGAAAAGTAGCCAAACAACATGAATTAATCATGTGAGAAATCTCAATGGCCCAAATCGCACTCTACAAAGCTGTGTAATAAACATCAAATATGTTCTGAGCCTGGCTGTGACTGCGTGGCGTCACACATTTCCACAGACTATTGATGGGATTTTGTCGTGTTTTGCAGATTTTTGTGGTGGAATTAACCTGTTGTAGTACTCACTAAAACACATCGTACATTAAACATACTGTAGATTCTACAGCTTGAATCTCCTACCTCAAAATGTCCACAACTCTTCTACAACCACAGCGTGAATGATCAATCTAACCTAGAGTCAGGAGCACATCTGCGATACTACAGTAAGAAAATTATTACACCAAGTGCTGTTCATCAATAGGTAACCAAGCATGATACTAATCTGAATCTATTTTGAGTTTAAAACTAAGTCTTGTGGCTGCATGCTTGCTCTATATCTGAAGTATCTAGCCTTTTTAGTATGTGAAAAAGACACCCGTAAACACAGTTACTGTCCCTTTAATGCCTTTTTCTTCTTTCATGTGTCATGTGGTTGTGGCTGTGGCCACAAGTCATAAACAGCAATGGGGTAATTCTTGCAAACTCATTCTTTTTATGAGACATGGTTCACACTGTCGTCGTCATTGAAACGTTTCACTGAATGTCACTTCCCCTGAAGCTACTATCAGCTCAAGGAGGCCGATGTGTTGGGTAAACACAGGTAAACAGCAGGGTCACTCAGGTCAGTGTTTAAGGTGACATGTATGAACAGTATGAGAAAAATGCTTTTAAAAACAAGATGGTGCACTTATACTGATACTTGCAGGTTCAAAGGACCTCTTTGGATTGGTTTAACATGTCATTTCAACTGTACCGTTTTCCTCCATAAAGTGTTTCAGACGTGGCAGATGGACAGACATGCTGGAATGACTGAGAGTGTTAAAATGTATAACCAAACCTAAAACAACATAGATATAGGAAGTGACACTAAGCGGAAACTAATTTTCTTTTGCCACAAGGAGAATTTAAATGAAATCGCTGTATCTTTTCCTGTTATCACTATCTTTTGTCAGAAGAACCTGATAAGGGATCAGATCACATCAGCAGGGATTCTCTTCTCTGTAAATACCTGCTGTTCTTAACTAACAGCGCATTTCAGCAGCAGGTCTAAACATTAAACTTTAACAAGCAACTCATTTTGGACCATTTGAGCCACAGATATGAATGAAACCTCAAATCATGTGGCTTGCTGAAGATAGATGAGCATTACTCATCAGACTTTTGAAGGTGACGATTTTCACCTGGTGGATGATACAAATTTTGGAAATTAAACCCATAGATTTACATTGACCTGTGGGTGGCATAGACGTTTGACTTGCACTAAAGCAAGGATAGCAAATGTAGTTATTAATATCTACACTGTAAAAAATAACCGTGATTTTAACGGTAAAATACTGTGAAAATGCTACAGTGAAAAACTGTTAATTGGTAAACAGAAAGTTTCCGTACTATACATTGTAAATAACTGTGATATAATTTTACAGTAAAATACCGTTAAATTTACAGTTTTTGAAAGTGAAAAAGAACAAATCATTGTATCATTTACAGTGAAAAACCGTAAATTGACATTCCCACAATTCCCTGTGTGACACTTCACATTTTATGTATTTTTGTTGAAATAACTATGGTTTCTCATAGTTTTATTGTTTTTTTTTGTCTAATCAGTTATGTACATTAGGGTTATATGTTACATTTAATGTTGTTAAATTAATGTTTATTGCATTTTATGTGTGTTACCATGATGGTGCTTAATGTTTGTGTGAATGACATTGTGTAGCTTCTTTAATTAAGTATTGCTTTATACAAGTATTCACTTGTGATGAGCTGTGATTGCTTATGTAACTCTCATCACTGCTGTGATGATTGTTGGTTGTCAGTGTAGTACAATGGTCTAAAACAGATATCAATACATCAATAAGTTGGTAAATCCACATTTTATCAGAAAATAAATTACGGTTTATTACTGTAAATTTTAAATTAAGTCTGTAAAGCCATTAACGTTCCTACCGTATTTTTAACGTTAAAGTTCTGGCAACCAGAGCTGCCGTTTTTTTACCGTAAAATTTGCGGTTGATTTTTTACAGTGTACAGTTTTGTGAGAATCGCGGTTGTTTAAGGGGTTCGAAATGAAACTGTCTTGATGTCACATTCATAATGGAAAGGGTTAGCATATATTCTAATGGAGCTTTGCCCTCAGACTCAAAATCCTTTAAAGGGATACTCCACTTTTACAACTCCCCCAGAGTTAAACAGTTGAGTTTCACAGTTTTCAAATGCATTCAGCCGATTTTTTTTACACTTAGAAGAATATCAGTAACCAGACAGTTTCTGATCTCATTGACTTCGATAGTAGGAAAAAAATATACTATGGAAGTCAATGGGACCAGAAAATGTCTGGTTACTGATATTCTTCTAAATATCAGAAAATCGGCTGAATGGATTCGAAAACGGTAAAACTCAACTGTTTAACTCTGGAGGAGTTGTAAAATGAGCTTATTTCCAAAAAAAAAGTGGAGTATCCCTTTAACATCACAAGGAAAATGTCATATCAAACTGAAGGAAAATCATTAATTCAGACACATCTTAGACATCTAATATTATCATGCAAGCACTCACGCATACACAAACAGGATCCCTTTTCCCTGCACCGTTTGTGGTTTCTAAAACAATTTGGTCTTCTCAGATTCTTCTCCACAAAGTTCGTTTTAGAGTAGTGTAGTGTAGTGTACCTGTGTGATACACAACAGTACAGCGTGTAATGTTTCTATGTGCAGATATAGGACAAGCAGTAAGCCAATACCATGCTTTTAGCAAAGCTCGGTTGGCAGGAAAGAGACAGAAAGCAGAAAGTGAGGAAGAGTGAAGAGCAGAGAGAATGATGGGGGATGATGGATCAAAAGGTTACAGGAAGGTTTAGGGGTCAGAGGACTTTAAGTGCCGGATTCCCTTCTTAAAATGTACATCCACATCTGTGTGAGCAGGGAACAGAATTAACTTTTTGCTACAGCTACCAATAGTGGGTGAATTGAGAAAATGAAATATTTCACATTTTGGTGACACTTTCACACTTATGTTATATTTTTAACTATAAGCGAGTCATGAAAGATGTTTTTACGTACGATATAATCAGTTTGGAATTATTCTTAAAGGGAGTTCGCAAAAAAAAAAAGACAATTTTGTCATCATTTACTCACCCTTCCATTGTTCCAAATCTGAATTAATTTCTTTCTTCAGTTTTAACAAAAAAGAAGATATTTTGAAGAATTTTGGTAACCAAAAAGTTTACAGTAGCCATTGACTTCCAATGGCTTCTGGTTACCAACGTGCTTCAAAATATCTTCTTTTTAGTTCAACAGCAGAAATAAACTCACACAGGTTTGGAACAACATAAGATTTTTCATTTTTGGGTTAACTAACCATTTAAGTAGATTGTTTGTAAGACTTATAACACTGAACTGATAAGTCAAATGGATCTGAAATGACATGAGGGAAAGTAAAGGATGACTGAATCTTCATTTTAGCATAATCTGTTCCTAAAAACCTGTGTATTTATTCTAAAATGCATTGAACGTGTTTAATCAGACCTATTAGACAATACAAAGTTATTTAAAACGTCAAATCAAGCATTCAGACATAATGATGCATGAATGCCTCATACCGCTGTCATAAGGTGCACCATATGCTTTGCACACGGAGTAATCATGGTGCTTTTCTTCTACAGATGGAAGTGTCATGGCCGACACCATCTCTTTTCTCACCGGACAGAGAGGAAACAAGATGGAGTGCCTCAAAGGAATTCAGCAGCAGGTGTGTGTGTGCATTAGGAGGACAGCAAGTTGAAAGCCTTCCTTCTTTCAACCTCCGGAATCCAGCACACATACACACACTCGTGTGGTGAGCATGCTCAGTAGCTTGCTTCATTCAAGGTCAGTGCTGAGAGGCAGGTGATGACATCATTACTACAGCAGCTCTGTAATTTCACCGATCAATAGAGAAGCAGAAATGAGATCATCTGAGCTAACGCCAGATGGCTGGAGCCACCCAATGAGAACCCGCTCCTCAAACACACACACACACACACACATATCCCCCAAGCACCGCCAAAGTGAGGCATCTACTACACTAAAAGCAACAGGAAATTCCCCTATTTATGACATAGCACACACACACTGAAATGCATCTAACCACCACGGTAGGCATCTCCAGCGTTTAAGCCATGCAGTTTGTAATGATGAGAAATGACTTTACACAGGCTCTGTGCTGAGGGATGCTGCCTGTTTCCACAGCAATGTTACAGTCTATTCATTCCACCATTTAACATAATGAGACAGGACTAGTTTATCCATTCAGCCAGGGAAAAAGCAACATTTATACATAAAACCAGTGGAAAACCAGCTAGAGGACGGATGTCACGGTATAATATTAATGGAAGAAGGCTTTGGCGTGTACACTAATATTATCAAAAAAATGTACCTTACAGCTCTGAGAGTTACTTATTATGTATCCCAGAAAGTGAGAAAGTTAGAGAAAAATAATTATAATAATAAATACGTTTTTCAAAAGGAGCCATTACCATATAATAGATAAAAATATGTACAGGGAGATTTTCACAGAAATATGCTAAAATATGAAAGCCAATTCGAAGTAAACATCAATCTAATCTGTTTTTAATGAATGCATACAGTATATGCATATAATCTAAATGTCAAGCTTTTGATTTATATTTGAATTTTTAAATTAATATTGACTCAACTTTCTATTTATTAATGGATCCTTAAAATAATGTATCAGGGTTTAAAATACTAAGCAGCAAAACTGCTTTCAACATTGATCATAATGGGAAATGTTTCTTAAGAACCAAATCCAAATTACACCAAATTACAGTTTTCAGCGTGACACTGAAAACTGTAATAATAATGCTAAAATTCAGCTTTGCCATCACATTTAAAAAATACAAATTTTAAAAAGTTACTTTAAATTGTATTATATCACAACATTACTGTCTTTTAACTCTATTTTTATAAATAAAAGCAGCCCTGTTGAGCTTAAGAGACTTCTTTCAAATAAAAAAAAAAAATCTTACCAACCCAAAACTTTATCAGTTGTGTAATTTAAGAATATTATTTATATTAATAGATATTCTTAAATTATTAATTTATTTTTAAATTATTAAAGCATAAATCTAGGTGAAAATGAAAAATAAATCAGGACTTTTTTTTTTTTTTACTAGGGCAGTCGAACATTGATACCTCAGCTGTAGATATAGTCACAAATAAATCATGGCAAGCGTAATCGTGTCATTGACAATCACAAAGCCTGTCACTCAACCAACAATCACCATTCAATACCTCCCTTTTGTGTGAAACTACTGGAGAGGTACAACAGGAGAAGTGGATATCTCTTCTACACACACACACAAACTCATTTACAACTGCCTAAAAAGCCACTCAAAACCTCAAAAGCTCCTGGTCACACTCAAAGTAGTAAAACCCAATCGGTGACAGGTTCATTCAGGGCCGTCTTTGGGTCATTGTGAGGGACTGATGGAGAGATAGCTTTGTGCTTCCTGCGTTTCTCCTGCTGTGCTCAGCTGGGACAAACGCAGCAGTAAGTGGATAGTGTGAGGGCAGGTACTTCTCTCAGGTTACCGTGTCGTACCCCAGGCTGACCTCATTCCTTTTAACTTCTCTCTTTCTCTGTCTGTCTCTTTCTCAGTGCTGAGGGCGTCATAGGCGCTCCTTTTCTCTGACAACCTGACTGACATTATTGTCATCCCATCATGTCAACGTGTGTGTCTGCGCTCTCGTTTGGCACCGTGGTCCCTTCTCCTGTCAAGGATTTGTTTACCACCTTCTGGAAACAAAATATTTGACATCTATTTTCAATAACAAAGAAATTGTAAAGGAATAGGAACCTACAAAATGTGTGTGACATGGCTCTGAATATCTCGATATAGTAAAAGACAAGCAAAAAGGTGGAGAAAAATCCATCAGAGGAGGCCAGTGTTGTTATCGTTAACTGCAACTCTTAAAAATAATTTTTGTTAATTTAAATAAATCTGAAAAAAATATAAATATTAGATGATTTTTTTGGGTGAGTACTAAACCTGAATTAAAAAAGCTGAATAGAAATCTTAGAAAATCTTAGAAAAATATATATTTTTCAACAACTTCAATACAATAAAATGCAGTGTTCTTTTCAACAATTTATCCTATACTAACCTGCATGATATAAAAAATGTATTATTATTTATTATTTTTATTTCATGCATCCAAGAGAGTCTTAAATGTGTAAAAAGTGGAAAGAGATGTAAAAAGATGCTGACAACGTACAACATTCTTTTATTTAAGTTTTAATTTGAAAAGTTTGCGCTTTTTGACCACAGCTTTTAAAGAAATGTTTGGCACTAGATGCTTCAGACAAACAATAGCTTTGTGACTAACATGTAGTTGGCTTGGCGCTGAACATGAAAAAATATATAAAAGCAGAATTCGAGGCACGCTCGGGTCTATTTATCTGCAGTAAGAGAGGACAAGCAAATTAATCAAGCACCAAAGCAAACACACTACATATGCGTAGGCTTTCACTTTAAAGCACCCTCAAGCTAACCCCTGCAATCAAGCCTCATACAAGCTCAGAGACAGCAAAAAAAACACCAAGTCTAAGTAAAAGAATCAAAGCTACAGAGATACAAAGGCAGATGATGGATAGATAAAAAAGTGAAAAGGGAGTTTATAAAAGAGAAAGAGAGACAAGAACATGGGAGAAATAAGGGAGAGTTTATTTCTGCAGATCTTCAGACGTTCAAAGCCCCTGATGACTCCTGGGAGTCGACTCAAAGTGTGTAGGACCGCCGCTTCTACAGCCCCCTACTGTGAGACAAGCCTGAAAGCGAACCAAACTAGTTTTGTGATTTCATGCTTAATTGATAATATATCTAGGAGTTACGAGGAGAATTTAAATAATTCTGCATAGACCTAATGTAATATATACTATGTAAAGAATAGTAAATTCAAAGGGAAGATAATGTACGTTTAGATAAGCTTACTGCATTTATTTTCATTCACATATGAACAAGAGGTGGTGCTGTTTTTGGACACCAGATGGCACTGTATTTCACCTTAAAGTGATTTAATGGGGAAACAAGAACAGTTCTGGGATCAGTGTACATAAATATTACATGGTGGATCTCTCATCTGCAGTCAGTGCTCAATGGGAGTGTCTCAGAATGATGAAGTAAAATCTCAGGATTTGCGCAACATAATTACATGCATGTGTATATGACACAGTGGAAATCACCGTGGGAAGAACCTGAGGTATAATAACTGTATGTGGTCAGGCTACCATATGGTCTCATTTTGTGTTTGAAAAGCAGTGTTAAGTGTGACAACGCACTGTAAAACACCTTACTGTGGCAACGTGTCCTAACCAAGTTGTCGGTCTACGCTGAGAGTGAAAAAGCAGTGTGATGTGGCACAATAAAAACCTCAGATTCAGAACGTATTTGATGTTTATGGTTGTGTGGAGCAGGATTTTTGAACCAATGAGGTTTCTTTGTGGGAGGAGCTTCCAGCTAGAAAAAACAGAAACCGAGGCTGTATTCGAATTTGCTTGCTATGAACTCATTCGCTATTCCCTTCATTACTCTTAGGGTGGCCATCATGACAATCGGGTTTTGAAATACCATTTCTGTTCACAAGCACAGCCTTGAGTCGGAAGCACATTTGACCTCATTTTAAGATAATCACTATTGTGTGCTTTATCCATTAAAAATAGGCTGTTCAAGTTAATATAAGGTTATGTATATTTTATATGCAATATTATCAATATTGACTGTTTTTGCTCTATTCTATCAATGAAAATGAAAACAGTCAGAGTAGAACGGTTAATCTCTGATTAACACAGTGGTGTTTTTGAGTGAATCGGGTGAGTCAATGATTCAATGAGTCATTCATTAAGGCTTTGTTCCTGAATGTATCATTAAGACAGTGAGATGTTTTAACCAGCTTAATTGCTTTAAACATTTCATATTTCTATATTAAATATATGTCATATTCAAAACACTAATCTCAAAATAATATGCAATTATAACCGCAGTGTAAATGCAGTCATGGCATCTCTGAGGTGCACTGAACTGTGTATTGTATATACATCTAAATGCCACTTCACTTCAATGATTTTTGATACTGATTTAATTTTATTGGTAAAAATCCTATAGCGTCATCTTATTATAATTGCATTACTGAATATATTAAATAATTTACATGAAAGGGGACATCTAAAAAAGTCTAGAAAAGATTCCTGTATAAAGGTAAAAAAAAAAAAAAAAAAATCAAAGGGTGCCCCCTGTTAATGGAAACGTTTCAGTCAATGCTTATAGGTTTCGGATTATTTTAATAATAAGTTTTTATCCTGGCTTTAGAAATGACCACCCAAATGAATCCAGTCCACTGTGTGAGATCATGAAAATGTTCTGTCATTGAGTGTGCATCGTTTATTACAATGCATTATGGGACTGAATGAGTCCACTCGATAATGTCCTGTATAGTTTTGTGCACCACTACAAATGGCTAAAATACACTAATTAAATGTGCAGTAAGTAATTTTCGAAAAACACTGTTGAAAGTGGATCAGACAGAGCCAATAAGCAGTAGGGGGCGTGATCACTCATGATGGAGGAGAAGAGAGAATGAGCGAGAGAGAGACTGTAGAAAGAGAGATGGCTGAGAGACATTACAAAAGAGATAAGGGCGGAGGAACACCACTGGTAAAAAATGGTTAGGATCAGGCAAGAGCTTTAAGACCCGCTTTAAAGGGATACTCCACTTTTTTTTTTTTTTGGAAATAGGCTCATTTTACAACTCCGCTACAGTTTTACCGTTTTCGAATCCATTCAGACGATTTTCTGATATTTAGAAGAATGTCAGTAACCAGATGACTTCCATAGTATATTTTTTTTCCTACTATGGAAGTCAATGAGACTAGAAACTGGTCTGGTTACGGATATTCTCCTAAATATCAGAAAATCGGCTGAATGGATTCGAAAACGGTAAAACTCAACAGTTTAACTTTGGGGGAGTTGTAAAATGAGTATATTTCCAATTAAAAAAAAAAGTGGAGTATCCCTTTAATATTAAAAAAACCTTTCTAGGGTTGGAGAGACATAAGTGGGAAGTCCAGAAAACAAACACAAAGGTTACGTTGTTACTGCTCCATATATGAGTAACAGTCTCATGCTTGTATGTATTAGAGTACTCTATGTTCTTCCTTGTCATTCGTTTTCCATCTTCGTTTTATTTTTTTTGTGAAGTTCTTCTGCTGACGAAGAGACATCCAGTCTTGCATTGCGAGTTTGTGAATTTTGGGGGTGGAGCAATGAAGGGAGGGGTGTGTTTGTTTGGGTTGATTTCGAATCTCAACAGGTCTTCAACAATAATTCTCAGAAATCGCTACTGCACCTTTAAGACTATAGGGGGTTGATTCCAGGCACAGTGCAAGAGACTGACAAAATCATGTCACTCACATGCTTGGCTCCATCTGTATGATTTAAAGTGGGACCCTCCCACCCTGTAGTACAGTCGTCTTTACAAAAACCTTCATGCCTGATTTGGAAATGGTGTTACATGAAGTTCTACACTTTCTGCAATGGCAAATGTAGTTTGCTTGCAAATCTTTTGAAGTGGGTGGGGTATGTAGGTGGTTTCTTGAGATCACTACAATATGGTAAACAGCCAAAACCTGATTAAACACCTCCAGGTCATGAAGTAAGCGCAAAAATGAGAAGAAGAAAAGAGAGAAGGTAAACTTAAATGAGAGGGAACCCCACCGCAAGAGGCTACAGGTTTAGAAAAGCAGCTTTTGACAGAGTGTGATTAAAATGTGACATTTCTTCAAGTATTTTTAGGGCGTCCCACAGCCTGTCACTGTGAGGAGAACAAACTAGCAGGCATGTAATGCTTACATTACACTTACACTATGCTTTGCAAAATCTCATCCATTATTTGAGAGATTCTCATGACTTGTCTTGCCTTATTGCCTTTCTGTTTCTAAAAATTCTCCTCCTCATCTTCAAAGCCTTTCTATCATCTAGTAGAGTGAGAGGGTGTCTATTCTGAGCAAACTGCACACACAATACAAAATCTGTGTAAGACCACGTCATAAGCCCCCATTTAACTGGGTTACATGTCGCTTTGAGCATTCGCATACATGAACTCCAAATCGCCCTTTCAAATGCCCTGAAGTGTGCATGTTTGAACGAGAACGTGTCGTGAGTGTCGCTTTAAGAGCGACGTGGTGTTTATTGAGGCAACCACACACTGCGAGTCTATTTATAACCTCTGTCTTTGAGGTCTCCATTACATTTGCATGGGAGCCGTGCACTCACACTTCCCTCGCATCTCATTTACATATGCCGTGTGGTTTTCCTGCTGTGGATAACCATTCCACTAGCTTTAGATGCGTCTATGCATGCATGTGAGCAAACATGTTTGCGTGTTATGTGGCAGTCACTATTGCATTAGTAGTCCTCCTAACTCCCTTAAAAACCTGTACAAAAAATTAACTATGATTTTTCTACCCATAAAATAAAAATTACCTATGTAGTACTAACATATATTTATAAAATAAAAAAAAATAATAATTAAGTTTTAAATAAGAAAAATAAATAAATAATTAAGAAAAATAAATACAATAACAAATTAAAAATAGAAACAAAAATGTTCTATATTCTTTACTCACGTTTAAATGATAAAATAAATAAAAATTATGAAATAAAATATGACATCTACATTTTTTTAAAATAAAAAATAACATTGAAATCAAAATGCAAAATATTACAAAGTTAAGCAGAAATAAAAATAAAATAATAAAAAAACTACCTATCAGTGACAGACTGTTTTCATAAAATTAGGGATGATTTCAACATTAGGGATGTGCCTGAGTATTTGGATGTGACAGCGATGAATGATCACGAAACCGGTAATATTTATACAGTTAAGTGCAAGATGTGCAGCGCCAATCTGCCATAATTGTGATGTTGGTTGTTCTGTTCTGTTCTATTCCCTAATCTGAGTCTTGAGTCTAGTCTGGAGTTTATTTAATTTAGTTGTGAATGACAGTTGAACATGACAAGACACAAAACCCACACCGTGACTTATAATAATAACACATAATATTAAAATAAGAACAATTCCTTATTGTGAATTATTTATGTTTTAGTTGCTCATGTTTTAGCGCATTGTTACAGGTAGATTTACAATGCATTTACAATGAGAGAGTAACACCTTCTGGCTAGCACGTAACTTGCATTTGCATCCTTTAGTCCAGATACAACTTGTAATGTTCCATTTATTTTGTGTATAAAGGATATCTGATTAATCTCATAGGATGTGTCATATAGAATGGGCTTCAGTTTACTGGTGTTCATTTACTCTTCAGCTACCTTTTAGACCTAGCAGATAATATTGGTAATAATCTAGCAGTTATTTTCTAGTCATATTTTTATATTTTGATCGACATATTTTTATTTGTCCACATTCATTTTCAGAACTGTTTTAAAAAAAATATTTTCACTATCGCCAGGACGGAAACGCCCAACCCCGCCCCCCTGCACAAGCCCCGCCCAGAGTACTCAAGAACTTTTTGAGATCTATGAGTACTTGAAATTAAAAAATGACAAAAATGTCCATCCCTAGAAGCTACCTTTACCCGATGCAACACCAAAAATCGATGCCGCCCTTGGAGATTATGCCTATATCGCCCACGCCAGTTTCTTGTACTATTGTAGTCACAATTGCTACAACAGTGTGAAGTAGTGCATGTGAGTGTTTGTCAGTCAGAAGGCTGTGCTTTCATTTCTCGTTACTACAGTGTGTACGTGTGTGTGGTTTAGCAGGGCGGTGTGTACTCCAGCAAAGACAGCCACATGAGTGTTTATGATGAGTCACTGCCTGAAACAGCAGGGGGGATTACTTGCACTCACTACACAAAGCGTGTGAAAGCGAGCATGTGTGTGTGCGCGTGTGAGAGTATTACTGCGGTGTGCAGAATCTGCATGAGTATCAGTGGCCATGTTTAAGTAAAAGAGGCCAGATCTGTACCCTTTCCACGCGTATCGGGTAAATGCAGTCTTGAGAGAGCCGTTGTGTTACAGATCCCAGGCAGGCGATCAAATAAAGCAATGCAAAACTGCAGGCAGCCAAGCACAGTAACATCAGATACACTCACTGAGGAGCGACACAGAAACTCCTCCTACACCTATACGCTTCTCTCTGCGCTTGTTCACCGAGCTGCTCTTCTCAAACTACATTTTTGGTGTTCCAAAATGTTGATAATATATTAAAAGTAAATTCATGTCCCAGTTACACTTAATGTTGTCAAATTTCCCTGGTTAAACAAACGTCAAATTAAAAAAAGTTACTTTTCTACTTTTACAGTAACAATTTTATTTATTTTATTTACAAGCTGATGTTCAGCTGTTTTAATAGTCAACTTGTTTTCATCAGTCATCAACCTCGGCAAACAGTCACTGACATGAAGATGTACCTTTAGGGTAGGTTTTACATGACAACAAGCGTCAAAACGATCCACGTTCACACCGATCCGCAAAAACAACTAAAAAGGCTGTATTCTGCTGCCAGGCCGTTAGATGGCGATGAAACACTATATATTAAACACGGAATATTTTTCAGAGATTCGCGTTTTTGTTTACACTGAGATCGTTTTCAGCCGTTTTCCGACGTTTCAGTGTGGATGAGAAACTTCTAAATTCGTGGATCACGTGACCATTCACCAACACTGGGCATGCGCGCGCCGGTGTAAACAGTGGTTGGCGAATCAGGGAAAGATACGTCATGACTGATGACACCCAATCATAGAGCCGAGCGTGAGCCTCTGCGTCATCGTTTGTAAACTCCTCCGTTTTGTCTCGTCCACACTAAAACGCCCTCCGGAGATTCAAAACGCAAAACGCAGCTGCAGCGTTTCTAAACTTCTCCGTTTTAGGTCTTCGTTTTTCCCGTTTTAGTGTGGATGGGAGGTGCAAACGTAGCAAAAGGTCTCCGTTTTTAAACGAAAACGCAGTAGTGTGGACGGGGCCTTTGGAGAGCGTTTTCCAAACGATACGTTTTTGTTGACTTAAAAGCACCGTCTCAGTGTGGACGGAAGGCCAAAACGGAGAGAAAAATATACGTTTTCAAACGAAAACGTATTAGTGTGGACATTGGAAACCCGTTTTCAAAAGTTTGCGTTTTCAGCCACCCAAATGCAGTTGTCCTGTAAACGAACGGCCAAACGCATTAAAAGTTTTACGTTTTTAGTTAAAAATGGTGTCGTCTAAACAGACCTTAATTTCACCATGGTGATTGCTCACTAAAAAAAACCCACAGTCATCATGTTTTCAGGCCATTTCAAGTTTGATTTTGATGTGATCTAAGTGGCTAAGTTTTTTACTTGTTTTTAAATTAGTCTTTCCATTAACAGAATCATTTTGTTCCTTCAGACCAATTCACGGATGCGCACGAAAACAAGAGCGGGATTAATCGCACAATCCAAACGTATCCAGCCATAACAAATTATTGCGCAATGGAGGCATTGCCTCCTTTCACCTGACTTTCTCCCATTCATTCTCAATTTTCCCCCACCAAACCCTCTACACGCTTTAGGGGGTCTGTTAAAACTCAATAGGCTCAGGGGAGGCAAGAGAGACATGGCGTCCCGCTACTGGTGTCACTGTTGTACAGTGTTACTTTAGAAAAACGAGTGATTTATACACTTTTTAATGTCACATTTTGTAATGTTCGCATTGCTTTATTTTTTAAATATGGGTTATTTTCTCATTTTTTGAGGAGGCACTGCCTTCCTTGCCTCCTCAGAGGAAATGCCCCTGATATATAAATAATAAAGGAAATTTGTGAAACTGTGCTTAATGAGAGAGGGCAGGAGCTAAATCTTGTTTTTCACACACATATAACAACATCATAGCAAGTTAGCAACCACAAAGAACACACTAGCAACTGCATAGCAACATGCTAACAACCACTGAGAACACCCTAATAACAACATAAAAACATGCTAACAACTGCTAAGGAACATTCTTTAGCAACTGCAAAGCAACACCAATGAGAACACTTTAACTTCTGCATAGAAACATACTAACAACCATTTAGGATCATTCTTCTGAGAATAATTATAATATACAAATAATATATTTATAAATGTGTTTCTCATGTTCGTCCACACTAATTAATTCAGGCAAAATGTAGAGGTCATTAGCGGTGATAGCCACTGATGTGGGCTGATATTTCCTCTCAATGCTATTTGCAATCCAATCAACCTTGACTAGAAGCCCAGCTGGTTTTACAGCTCTTTCCGTGGGCAGCGAATCTCAGTAGCCTACAGCTCGCTCGTCTAATTTGCAACCATCGATGACCCTTTGCATTTAGCATGCTTAGCATTTCTTCCAGACCAAGAAGAAAGTAGGAGAAACGAAATTGTTTCACAAACTTAAGCCTAAAAGGCTGAGTCAACCACACATGTGCCCTTTCATGCACTTTATCCCCAACATAGGTACATTCACAGACAAGAACAGATGCTTACTAAGTAGAGTGCACACTCATATTCACTCACACAAGCAGACGCAGCTGAAAAGGATTTTCTGATACACTGCAAAAAAAATCCTCTTCTTAATCAGTGTCTTGTTTTCCAGGAAATGTATCTCAGCAGTCTTGAAACAAAATCATTTATTTGAGAGGCAAGATTTTAAAATAAAGCTAGGGTAATACCAGTTATTACGAGTACGATCAATAAATCAATATTGTTGATCAATTCTATTACACTATACCTTTAGTAAATGGATTTTCTTTTTATTTTCAGAAGTTAAAATGAGTAGTAATAACCATCAGACATATTTGCACACCAACCAAAATTTCACATTTAAAAGAGCTCAATTGGCAAATTATCAGATTTATTTTTTGTTTACCCCTGACTAACCATTATAGAAACCTCTTAACTTAGCAAACATCACACAACCACATTATAGCAAATGCCACATTGACGTTATTTAGAGTGGAAAAACTCCAGATGTCGTTTGCCTGTTTTCCTGTCATTTCTGTCTTTTTCTGTCTGTTGCTGTCTATCATTTGTTGTCAAACATTTCTGCACAGTAAAATAAGTGAAAGAACAGTTCTTATCTTTCAGAACTATATGCTAACATTTTGTTCACTTCAACGCTCATAATATGTAGGCCAATGCAAGATAAATTTAAAGTTAAAAGTTAAATCATTAAAAATAAGTGATTAGAAGAAATATTTAATTATCATGTTTGCATGAAACAAAATAATAGGGAATAGGATTGAATAGCTTTCAACACTTCAATCCATCTGACTGAGCTTGATCTCAATAAAATTTTGATCAAGTTATATAAGGGTGGTGGATAACTAATATAACCTGATCAATAGTGGGAAAAAAATTAGCATGTAAACACCTGAATCTGACTATTTGTATTTTCCAACTTTGATTCAGAAGTACTATCTACATAAGATCAATCTCGATTGAAACCCCCACATGATCTTAATCCTAAATGACAATGATACGGCTATGTCTACTAAACCTTCGACAAGTATGATCACAGCCGAATATTCTTGGCACTACCGCTGAAAATTAGTGCATGTAAACATAACCAATAATAACAATGAAAACAGAAAATGGGCCGTTTCTCAATTACCATTAGTAAATAGGAAAACGGAAAACAACCCATTATTCGTTTTTGTGTCAATGGGTGACACAAGGAAAAAAAAAAAAAAAAAACGAAAAAGGCCCGTGTATCAATTACCATTAGTAAATAGGAAAACAAAAACCGGAAAACAACCACCCAAAATACATTAAAACACCCTAGCAACCGCCAACAACACCCTAGCAACCACCGAAAATCCTTAACAACCAAAATACGTTAGAACATCCTAGGAACCACCCAGAACACCATAGCAACCACCTAGAACACCATAGAGCAACCACCCAGAACACCTTAGCAACCCACTAGAAACACCGAAGCAACTTTAAATGACTTCAAACTAAACTAATTTAAACTTTAGACTAATTTAAACTTCAAACTACTTTAAAATTCAAACTAATTTAAGCTTTAGACTAATTTAAACTTCAAACTAATTTAAACTTCCAACTACTTTAAACTTCTTCAAACTATCTGTTCCAAACTTTCACAAGCCAACTTAAAGTTTGTCTCGACTGTTTGTCTAGTAATACTTGTTCTAATAAGTTTTGGTATATTTATTATAATCTCATAATAGTATAATGTTAACATTTTATAAATACTATAATTATTAAATATTCTAGAAAAGTATTTCTAGATTTCATTTCTTTCTTTCTAACAGTCATGTTTTGCAGTTCAAAATAAGAGATCTCTCAAGAATCCTGATAAAAATGGCAAGAAGTGGTTACAGGCTATTAAAACATCTTAGGAAATGTTCACTCATTTCAATGTATTTTGATTTTCAGTCATTTGATAGGTCTTCACTGCACACACTAATGTCCCAGTGGGATCACCAGTTAAACGGCTCTAAATGGGCAGTATGGAGATCCTTGCAGGGCGCGGGGGCCGACATAATTGGTTAGCATTGCCAGTGGCATCCTCCTATTTGTGGCAGATTAGGGCTATCCACAGTTTGACAAACAGCTTTCTACACAACGCACCAATCATGGCTTTTTATCCCATTTTGGGCATGAGGAAGAAGGGCACTAGAGAGGCAGCAAATTACATGTGTCATTATTAATGGACCAGCGCTTGTGATAATGCATCAACATTAAGGCCCACACATTCCACACACACAGCCACAGCTGTCTGCGCCTCTCAGCAGGGCTTTTAGTTCTCAATCAATCAAATCCACTACCTCTTACACAATCATGAAGACGTGTGCACACACAGATGCACGCGCCAACATGTATATAAGATGCACAAATCAGTCTTGACACTCTTGAACAAGTCTGACATTCTTCTCACAGTCATTACTTGCGCACACACACAAATGCCATGACGTTAAGTGTAGCGGAAGATCCAAAATAACAATAAATTGCCAAACTCCCACGTTCTTTAATTGAAACCTGCTTGCTTCGCTCTGTTTCGCTGCAGCCTGCACAAGTGTGGAAGGAAAGTATTTGGATTCAGTAGAGCTAAGAAGAAGAACTGTGAAAAAAATCCAACTATGCCGCTGCTTTCAGAAGAATTTCCATAAAGTGAGCACCCATTATGTGCTTTAATACACACCAGTGAGCTGCGGAGGTGCTGCTTTTTTTTTTTTTTTTTTTTGCAAATATCAATTTATCAATATACTTTTTGGGGAATCACACCACATGACAATTTACAACCTGAACTAGCATTGCCTTTCAAAAAAAGGTCAAAGAGACACGTTGACATTGACACTGGCCCTGACACACACACACACTATGATATAATTTTTTTTTTAAATATATATTTTTTCAATATTAATTAGAAGTAAAGCAAAAAATTTATGTAGACATAGATTTAAAATGTAGGTTAAAATATAGAAATATTATATATATACATATATATGAATATTAATTAAAAATTATGCCAATAAAACCTCATTAAAATAAAAGATTTTAATAAGACTTTTTTTTATTCATTACAATGTCAGGACAGGTAAATTATCCTGACAATTTTGACTTTAAAAACCCTAAAGGTATCGAAATTATTTTAAAATCAAAATGATGCATATAGAAGAGCAAAAACAATACTGGTGCTTTATAATTATTCCCACATAATTCCCATTATGTGCTTTACTATACACCAGTGTACAGAAAAAGGAGCTGCCCTCTCCATACTTCATGAGAAGAGCAGAAAAGCATTACTACTTAGAGGAAGTTGGTCTGTTTTGGTCAGTCCATAATGTTTGTGGCCACAGTTTATCTGTTTATACACTAGTCATATGATAGTGAATACAGTCCAGTTGAGTGGGAGTTTAAGTGCCACTTCACCACACCATCAGGCAGAGAGAGAGAAAGAGAGAGAGAGAGAGAATTAAGAGTGGTCTGGCTTTGAGATTTGCTTCCCAGATGGGTCCCTTGTGTTCAACAGAAACATACCAACTAAAACAAAAGGAAACACCCCCACACGTCCATTAAAACACACACTAACATGCCTCATCCATATATTACATGATATATTACATCATGTATGCACTGATAGAGATTCATTGCTGTGATCACTCCTATCTTCTCATTAATGATAAGTGCCCTTGTCCTACGTGCAAGACGAGGAGGTTTCTTCAGCTCGCAGGCTACCTCTTACCTAATCAATGTGTTCTGCTTCTTTACGGCTCCTACAGTGTCTACTGCAAATCATCCTGATCCATTTATCTGTGTCTCAGTCTGTAAGAATATCGAGTTCAGGATGTGGTCTTGAAGTGATCTACCATCTGGTGTGATCAATGAATCGATTAATAGATGTGTCAGTGGGTATGCAGTCTCTATGTGTTTCACAGGAAAAGTGTAGTGTGGGTTGGGAATCAAGAATCATACTTGTTCAGAATTGATTTCGGGTATAAAAAAAAACACGGTGGCAAATTATTTTTGTGATACTTGGTTCTGTTAACAGTTTTTAGAACATGTATTAATCAACACGGAGGAAATACCTCCGTGATACAAATGGCATACAGCTTGGGGTCTGGATTGAGAAATAATACAATAAAAAAATAAATAAACAAAACATTTTTCCATTGTGTAGTTCCTGCTTGAATGCATGTCACAATTTTAAATGAGACTAACAAATGAGCCTTGAACTCTAAAACGGCCAACAAGCCAAATTCACTCATTTTAACAATTT